>JALIZH010032945.1:6260000-6600000 GCA_030522465.1 Rhipicephalus appendiculatus | reverse complement strand
AAGACGCCGTCCCACAGATCTGTACACAACTGAACAAAAAATTACTTCATATGATTTCCGTCGTGAGGCACCACATATTGGGTTCTCTCCCCCATGACCGCAAAGCACACGCGAAGGCTAGGCGATGGGCGAGAGTAGGAAAGGGCGAGAGGAGAGGGCGGTGAACGGCTGGAACGGGCGCATTTGGCTGGCATTGATAAAACAGAGGAGGCGTTGTCTGCGCCAAGCAGCAGCTACACTGCAATGCGGTGGTAACATGGAAACAGAAAGAAAAGAGTGGGTGTGGCAATATTTTCCAAATCAGTTTCACTTGTAGCCAGTGAGAAGGAATAATTCATCGCAGCGCTCTGTTATAAACGAATTTATTCTAAAATTCATAGACATTTTACAGATAAGATCGGCGATACCGGTAGCTTCTATAGCTGCTCGTATATGTTAGTCTTCTAAACCCTATAGTTAATAAAAAAAATGGATAAGTATCGCAACTTTAGGTCCGCCGCGGTGGTGTAGCGGTTAGGGTGCTCGTCTGCTGACCCGAAGGTCGCGGGTTCGATCCCGGTAGCGGCGGTCGCATTTTGATGGAGGTAGAGAAATGGTAGAGGCCCGTGTACTGTGCGATGTCAGTGCACGTTAAAGAACACCAGATGGTCGAAATTTCCGGAGCCCTCCACTACGGCGTCTCTCATAATCATATCGTGGTTTTGGGACGTTAAACCCCAGATATTATTATTATTATTATTATTGTTATTATTATTAATTATCGCAACTTTGTTGATTATCAGAATGCTAGCTTTGCTCAAATTATTACTTTGCTGGAGGCTAGCGAATCTAGACACTTGACTGTTAAACGTGAGAGGGGCGTAATTTATATTTACCGAATTTTCAATATAGCAGCTGCGAAATGAAAGCCCTATAGTGCCTTTATGGTTATAAAGACAGCGATTAAAAAAAAAAGCACGAAACAGTATACCTACACCAAACTTGCTTGCTGTGGGGGGTATATTCGCTCTGTTATAATTATTTTTCAAGGACATTTATGATCATCCGGTGCACGATTAACAAAATGTTGGTAATTAAGTTTAGAAATACTGCCATCCATATTATTAATTCTAGTCCATCCGCTGGACTGAATGACGTTCTCATCCATAATCGCCTAACCATCCAATGTAACTGCATATAGTGCTGCAGTCAAACGTCATTCATACTCTTAGCGGCTGTATTGTTTTCTTTCGTATCTACCGTGTGTCCAACTAACTCGCACCAACATTTAAATAAAGAGACCATGCGCTCTACGTTAATTGCATGCTGTATGTTAGTTGTAGTCGTGTACACATACGACCCGTATTTTTTTCAATACTCAGTAACAATATTTAGTTTTAATTAGCCAGTATTTGAATTCGCCCCCGAATCGGTAAAGTCTTAACTTTAAATTGCAGGCCGCTTCAAATAGCTTCAGAATCAAGCTTTTATTTTGTACTGAAGTTCGCCTGGTTGTCTTTTCCGACAAAAAACAAAACCGCGCGAAATGCGCCAAATATCAAATAGACGCGCGCTCGCGCGCCGCTACTCAAGCGCTTCCAAGCATTCTTTGGTTGCTACACGGTTGCATTCTTTCATCGCCGCATATTATAGGGCTTCACGCTATTTCATTAATAATATTAATGTCTGGGGTTTTCACGTGCCATAACCATATTATAATTATGAGCCACGCCGTAGTGGAGGGCTTCCGGAAATTTTGACCATCTGGTATTCCTTAATTGCACTGAGATCGCACAGTACTCTGGCCTCTAGCATTTCGCCGCCATCAAAATGCGACCGCCACGGCCGGGATCGAACCCACGACCTTCGGGTCAACAGCCGAGCACCGTAACCGCTACACTACCGCGGCGGGCTCACGCTCTTTGAGTGACTCGCCATGAAAACACGCTGCTGGCACGCCCATCAATGAGCGTGAAGCCCTGTACAATGCTGCGCTGAACGAACGCAGCTTTGTTGAGAACACGATGAACTCGCAGCCGTGTTGATGTCAAATGCATAGAACACGTTGAATCTTTCAAGCAAAGACAATCATAGCATTCCGCATTCGTGAAGCCATGTTTGTGACCCTATTACACTGTAAAACGAAAAGTGAGTTAAGCATTAAAAAAAAGTCTTTTCTCGATCATCTCTGCGTCTCACACGAGAACAAAATAAGCGGAGTCATTTGTCAATGCAAAAAAAAAAGACAGCAAGCCATTGTCATTTTGTTTCATCTCATATGTAAAAGCAATGATGAAATCTGCTACGCAGGGCAGGTTTCGGCAGAGGAAGTGTCCGCGCACTTCAAAAACCAGCGGCACTCACTGCGAACTCAACTGCATAATTAGTGCGGGACACAGACGAGCGAAAATTGCACCCAGAGGCTGCAGCCACAAAGGGAAAGAGTACGAGGACGAAAGGCAAAGTGCCCACCCATGCGCACATGTATTGTGGGGACATTTTGTTCCCCTTTCTTCGTTTGAATCGGCAAGCTGAAATTGTTTGGACGTGGCTGGTGTCACCCACGGCCTCTGCAAGTCAAAATCAGAGGGGGGGGGGATTCCTGATTCCCTAATTTGAAATTCAAATGCGAGCGCTGGTACACGTACATTTGCGTACATGCATGTGTCTCTTTTGGAAGACCAACGACTATTGTGAATAAATTTGTCCTTTCCTCGCTCCTAAACCCTTAAAACAGCTGCCATATATCATTTGAAGCTCACCAAACGGACAGTGCAAGCAAAGTGGGTCGCGCGCATCAGTAGTCTCTCATTACCCGAGCAAAAACCATTTTACAGACCGCAAATAATTTAAGCGAGAACACCAATAAATAGTGTAACGAAATGAGGTGGAGTGCAGAGGGAGCGAAAATCGGCGCTCGCATTTCCTAAAGCAGAAATTCTAATCGGAAGCCATGTCCTCGCGCGACAAAAATCATTACGCAATATGGCGTGGCCCACTTCGAAGAGATTACTCCGCCGCTTCCTATGAGAGTTTTGATTCGTGCACCAGAGGCAATAACGGTCAGCTGTTCAGGACCCTCGACTTTTCGTGGTTTTCTAACGGCGACGTGATACATAGCAGCGCAGCCAAATCGTATCCGGCATGAAATTCAATAATATCGCTCGCCGTTCACTCTTTCCTTTTGTAGTAGACTTCTGACTTCAGCCTCGTGCTTGCCTTGATTTGTTCATTTTTACGACGCGACTGTTTGGTGCTTGATGTCTGCAGCGAGCAGCACTCAGGCAAGTAGGCTAGGAAATGTTTCTTTTTTTTTTTTGTGCCTCGTAGTAAGTAGGAAGCAGGGAATGTACTCCAAGAGCGAATGGCTTGATCAAGCTTGATCAAATGCAGGCTCTATCTCCTACGCTTCTGAACTTCTCCGTGAGAGCATAAAATGTTGCTTATTCTTTTCCTCAGCAGAAGCACCCAGCGCTTTTCCGTAATGACGCTGCTCATGGTGTGAAACGTAAGTGGCCGGTCAATCTATCCTGTTTCGTTGTAGCGGAAAGATTAACATGGAAAATGCCTCACATACATGTACCATTTCGCGCTCTTCAACCGCCACTTCTCTACAGTGGTAACAAAAACTGTCATACACTCGAAAAAAACTAGCAAGGTATCCCAGATAAACCTGCACGTTAACATACACCGAAGCAGTGCGAAGGAACGGGGACAGCAACAGAAAACGACCACCACAGGATGGGGCTTGTCTTCTGTTGCTGTCCTCGTCTCTTCTCGCTTCTTCAAGTGGGTATCTTCAGATGAACCAACTCCCGCAGTCAGGTTGTTGCTTAACTCCTCGGCGCGGAGTTAAATCAGGGACACCAGAGTATGCATTCGATAGGCCCTTAATATGGCTGTAGCTTTAGCACTACCATGGAAATACAAGGCCTTTTTATGAAGACAGTAAGGTAGACCGTAGCGTTCGCACGTGTCTATATGTCTCCTGCATGTAGGAATGGCCGACGCCTGAGCCCATAACAACTGTGTGGATGAGGAAATTACAAGTCACAGTCTGTGGCGATGTTCGCACTGTTATGTAAAGAATCCTTCGCTCACCACTTTGCTCGACGAGTTCAACGGCCCGAGTTGATTAAAAAAACCTAAACTACCAACCCAGCTCGTGACTCTGAATATAGTGTCGGAACTGTGCTAAGCCATTGTTGACCTTTTTGCAATTCAACGCGCTCAGTCATCACCTACCACTGTAGACATTACTTTTTTATCTGCTTCTTTCTTCATTTTAATGCTCCTTTACGCGACCCGCGTGGCTGGCGGAGAACCTGAGACTTGCGTCTAGTCAATCTCCTCGTCTTTCCTCTTTCTGTGTCATTCTTAGTCGACAAAGCTCGCGCTAAAGCTTGCCGCAGCCTCTCCTGGCTAGATATGTTATTTAGAAAATGTTAGAGCACTCTCTAATTTTAGCGCAACTGTTCCTGAACTAAGTCCTGACACTGAGATTGTTCCTGAAACTAGCCGTAAATTCCGTCTTCGTTTTCGCTGTAAAGGTAACTGAAATTGATTTATTAAAGAAAGTAAATCCAGTCGGGCAGTCAAACACTGATTGTGTAGTTTAGTGCGCATCGCATCGTAGGTAGAGAAAGATAATTATAGCTGTAACGATATTTTCTTTCAAGGAGGCTGGGGAGGAGAAAATAGGGGATGCTTTGATGTCTTATACCTCTCTGTCTTTCTCTATTTCTTGCTTCTTGTCTCCCCTTACCCCTCTCCCATTGCAGGGTAGCAAACCGGACATTTATTTTACTGTTGACCTCCGTGCCCTTCCGCATTACATTTCTCTCTCTCTCTCTCTTTCTGTACACAGGATGAAGGGCGGTTCCAATCGATCATTAATGCCACGAGCACCATAAATATCTCGCGCTGCTTTCTGTGCTTTCATGGGTGTCGCCACATTTCATGAAGTGATAGGCCTCACCATTTAGCACCTCCTGATGGGTGTTTGCTCGCTTGTTTACGCTTAACGAATCCGGCGGCTGGGACAGCACCCACAGAGCCGTTACTTCGGCCACAACGTTGAACAGCGACTGGTCGGCCGCCTACCTGTGTACGCAAAACTTGTTCAAGCTGCAGAGGCGGTGCCTTTGTTAGCACTGATATTTTATTCTGCCCTTCATGTTTGAGTGAATGCAGCGGTATATTTGTAACGCTGTTACGACGTTGCACCTTTTGTCGTCGCTAATTGTATGTGCAACAGCTTCTATGGGGAATATGCCTGTGTGAGCGTAGAAAATATGTTATTGACCTGCACTCCGACCGCGTTATTCTTGTCCCAGCACCTATATACTTATCAAGTAACTCAGGAATTGTTTCTTGAATATTTACAGTGCTGATTAAAATGCGTGCACGTACGCTTGGACAACAATACAGCTGCAAGAATTGCGGTAGAGCTATTATGCTAATGCCGTGTAGTGTAATTGATTTACTTAAGATGTAAGAGAGTGACCAACTGGGCATGTTGGTATTGCATGATTCGAAATAGAAGGCGCGTCCCCTTTTCGTTCGTCGTCTTCTTTGCGCCTTTTATTTCGAATCATGATTTACCTAAGCTTTTCCCTTCTGGCTTCAAACTTCCCTATGACCAAGTGATGGACCTCTTTTTAACAAAATACTGCGTTAAAAATGCAGCAATTTGCAGGCATCGGGCATATGAAGCGATTCTACTCGTAGTCGGCGTTTAGAAAGATAGAATTGGTGCTTCGAAATTCAGTCCAATAAGAAGCAGTTACAGAGGAGTACATTAACCCCCGTATTCAGAAACGCTCCTTGACTTGAACTTGACTTGCCGCCACCTTCAATGCAGCACAAACGCGTTTCGAACGCACTGTTTTTAGGCGGTGCCAAGGCAGCACAAACGCGTTTCAAACGCTGCCTTGAAGCGGTGGCAAGTCAAGTTCAAGTCAAGGAGTGTTTATGAATACGGGGGTAAGTCACAAGAGCGCCTGCAGCCGCATGCGCGACTCACGATTTCAATACAACTTTAGTAGGACTTTACGGCGAAAAGCGCTCGCACGACGGGAAGGGTGGGGCAGACCAGAAACATATTCTCTTATATATTTCTCCCATCCCGTAGACTCCCACGTTTTCGCCATAATGAACGTAAATGAACAAGCGCAGCTTGGCAACCTGGTGCAGCATGACTGCTCTTCGACTGTTAGACGCAGAAGGTGTAGCCAGCTTTTGCGCCCTACCTCAAGGTGCCGCGGATATATTTCGATGGGGCCACCTTTGTAGGCGCAGAGGTCACCTGAAGCTGACGTCATGACAGACAAGGTAATATAGTTCAATATATTGTCTACTTGATATCAATCTCCCCGCCATGGTAGCTTAACAGGATGAGGTGTTGCACTGCTAAACTTGTGGTCACGGGTTCGATTGTCGGCTACGGCAGCCGAATTTCGAAGGGGGGCGAAATGCATGAAACAGCCTTGTACTTAGATTGAGGAATACCAACATGTCCAAGCTCACGTTCTTTCAAGTTAGATTAAGGGACGCGCGCTAAAGAACATCATGTGCCCAAAATTGATCTGGAGTCCCCCCACTTCGACGGGCCTCATAATTATATCATGGTTTCGGCACATCAAGACCCAGAAATTATTATTATTGGATAGGAAACTCGCATTCCTGTGTTAACGTGTATGTACTACCGTATCCTATTTTGTGTGCTGGACTATTCGTGCAGTAACGCAAGAAAAATGGGTAGTCCTAATGCATCAGATGCAAAGACCTCAATGCAGCAGACGATGAAGAAACCGAACAGGGATAGTAAGAATCCCCATTTCTAACAACAAAGAGCACATATGAGGGAAGAAATAAAAGTGCATACTGATCAGACATACGAGGGACGTGGAGCCGGCGAGTTGCAAAGCAAAAATCAGCATTGATCAACTCCAAACAGCACTTCTTTCTCGTCTCTATTTTCTCGCGAAGTGATGCAGTGATCTCCCCAATCTATTTTATTTATTGATTTCATTTTATTCATACGCAACATAACTGACATAGACAGCAGACAGCAGACGGAAATACCTGCTGGCAATGCGTTGCCGGAAGTCTTTCCGTACTAATGAGACGGAGAGCCTGTCAAATTATGGAGAGACCATATAACCATCACAAAACATTGCGTTTTCTGCTCGCACGCGTTCCATTAATGAAGTACGGAAGCTATTGTTTTCTATATACAAAGCTGCCGTTAATTACTCACAGAGAAACCGTTCTCTTCCTAGACGTTTCGTCTTCTTTCTATAAAACTTCCATTAATTTTCATGAAATTAGAGCGAAGAGTCCCATCTTATGCATAAGTATCGATAATGAGATACATAAAAAATGTAAAAGAGAAAGTGCAGTTTAGGTATGACCTTGTGATGTAATGATATATTTACCACATAATTGAGTCTTTCAAAAAAATAAAAAAAAGAAAGCATGATCTTATTGTTAGGTCTGGCGGTCCCATGCCGCCAGTTTTCCTCAGGGTGGGTGCCCTCCCAAGCGACTCTGTACTTCGTTGTGCCGAGAACCAGGCCGGAACTGCGCTTGTACCTATTTCCTTGGTAGGTACCCGGCGGCAGCAATTCTCTGCCTCCCACAACAGCGGCGGATGCTCAACTATTTCACCAAGGCTGTGGTGGATTAAGGTGCGCCCAGGGGCTCTTTCAAGAGCCTTATGTGGCCACCTTTTGAGATCAGTACCCATGAACAACCGCGCACCTGGTCGGTGTACTCCTCTTCCCATTAGGAAAAACCGCTGGGTTTCCTGTCGGCACCGGGAATCGAACCTGGTACCTCCCGCATTGGAAGCGGACACTCAACCATGTAGCCACCGGTGCGTTTGAGCGTCCGCTTCCAATGCGGCACTCTGATATGAGAACACTACAGTAGATGTATTATAAAGGTATTCGCAATGTCACGCTTTCTATTCACAACAGATAGCAGATGAACAGAGAACATCTCTCCATGAAATGTCCGCATCAAAATTAATTTTCAGCACACTGCACAGATTACACATGCATTGAACGACCTGAAAAGGTTTTGTGTACTTTCACGCCCCCCTGATGGGGAACCCGGCGCACGCATGTATGAGTGAGGGCATTCACTTTGTGAAGTCGTTTCGTGCCGCGCAAGAAAGCTACGGCCGCCCCGGCCGTATCTTAGAAAACGTAAACGACTTCGATTTTTTTACGTACAATACGCGCGTAAAATCACATATTCTTTTTGCAGTGAGGCAGATGGCCTACAGGCAGAAATTCACCAGCAGAAAATATCCCTTGTTAAGTGACGTCCATCCTTTATTCGCACCAGCTTTGTATTATCGTGTCTTATGCATATGCCGTTCTTCTTTCTACGCGTGATGCTTAGAGGCAGTTCACCTTTGCGGAGAGAAAAGAACATAAATCAAGGACGTCCGTAATGTAGCTGGACATGCAAATAGCTGCATAATCGCAGTACCGGTACGCATTAGAGCATTGCTAACAACCAAAAAAAAAAAAAAAGAAGAGAAAGAAAAGGGGACGGGGAGTTGAACAACCAGTCAAGTGAGTATCGTGTCATGGTTCAGAGAAAGGAAAGTTAAACACGGTATAAACGACGCGCTACAAGCGAGGTAGCAGTCACCGGAATTGCCCGTAAAATGAGCGACGCCATCCGGCACGCTACAAGTGTTGTAGGCGTCACCGCAGCGCGAAACAAATGTGGCGTGAACGCGACCGCAGATAAGGTGCGCGTGCAGCACTGTTGTTTTGCGGGAGCCTTTGTTGACGCAACCTCATTTACTGGAGTGGTTTCCCTTAGCGCCCTTATGTTTTGACTGATGATAGCGGTTTCTCTTTTTTTGCTTAAGAGGAGTGTGCTAGAGTACGAAGCGCTGTTACGAAGCCAATTATGAGGACTGAACGCGACAAGGCCACAAAGTTTGAAGTGCTTTTATGTGTGCGGGCAGTCATTCCGAGCCGATCACATGCAAACAGCTTCAACTTTGGCTCTATACTCTGGCACGCGCAAACAGCGTAGTACGACCAATTAAGGTGATTTCAGAAAAAGGAAAGAATAACAAGGAAAAATATGGGGAGATTACCGTAACCGAACTATGCGATTTGTTACCCTCTTTTCGGGTGAGCAACGAGGAAGGTGGAAAGGTAACGTAAGGGAAAACAAACACTGCAAAATAATCAGGGGGGTCCAGAACACATCGACATCAATGAAGTTATGTAAGGGCATACTTCTGGGAGATCAATGTAGTCTTAGTAGTCCGAAGACAACTATGTTTCTGTTTTGTCTTCAAAACAGTTTAGTAAACTAGACAGGTTACTCTAGCGTTTAGCTCAGAGGCTTATGAAGACGGGGGACAAGAAGGAATATACACGAGCACTAGCTTGCAACAAGTTTCTGGAAAGTTTGCGCTTGTGTGTATTCCTTTTGTCCCTGTCCTCACAAGTATCTGCGCTGAACGCTAATATGTCTAAACAACAAGGCCAGGAAGTCAATCCTTACAAAGGTTAGGCTAGGCTAATAATTCATTTTTGTTGTGAGTATATAAACGATTTTATATACCCCTTTCGCAGTATTTTCATTACCAAAATAATTAGTGACTGTTCATATCCTCTGCTTTCAAATAAATTTCGAGACCTCACCGTAGCACTTGCGCAGTGAAGTCGTGTTATTAAGCGTGCCACGAGTCGCGCAACATGAAAGAAACATCACTATGCTGCGGACAGCAATTACGATAAAAAATACTCTCCAAGTCACATAACTGGACTTAAAAACAGTTCCTGATTGTTGGATTCCTGAGTTATTATGTTGTTAACTTCCAAGGAAGGTTTGCAAAATTAGCAAGAAGAAAGCTTGTGAAAAAGCTACATGGAATCAGCATGCCTCTCCCAAATTTTTTAAAACGATCTGATGTCTTAGCTTAATAAACAGTTTCAAAAAGGCAATGTCGTATATAATCTGACATTTTATGCCGCCAGAAAGATAATTTGAGCGGCCTCTTTTCTGTATTCCATATATATAGGCGTTGCAACATGAGAGGATTAGAAATTTAGCCGTTGGCTGCTACGGAGTTGCGCGATTTCCGAGTAACCGATATAATAGTGATACTGAGCTTAACATACCTCAAGGACTCGATTAGTTGTAGTGGACAATTAGCGATCTACATAGCCTCTCCGCACAAACAGTTGTTTGTGATCACTGTTAATGTAATTGTCCGAAGGTAGCGCTAAGACGAGCAAATATGCTCGGTTAATCGTAGACTGAGGGAAAAGTAGTAGCCTTGGCAGAACGTTAGGCAAAAATTATCCAATGACAACAGTTGGAACGCTGGCTCTTTCCGAAGTACTGCGAGGTTATCTTTGAGCTACGAAGGACACGCATGCATATGGATGCCCTGCGTTGTACAGGTAAAGATCAAGCTGTGTGTGTGTATCCTCGTTGAATGACCCGACGAAATTCTGGTCACATTGGACAACGTTCCCATAGCTTCACAGTAAACATGAGATGTACTTAATGAGTTTTAGCCAAACAAAGCGCCATAGAATGTACAAAAATTTTCCATTCGAAAATACGGCAGAAAGAGCGGCAAGAATCCAATGTCTCGTAAAGCCAAATAGAAAAAAAAAAGCTATGTGAAGAAAACTGGCTATAAGCGCTCTGTCTGAACAAAGAACGAACCTTTTCTGCTCCCTTGTGCAAAACATACGTCTGTACTAAAAGATTTCGACAGCGTCATATATTGTGGCCAAAGACAAACGTCATTTCCATTCCCTTATACTGGCAGCATTTCCAGCCCTTCCCCAGTCCCGTTTTGTGTGCAGTGCGTGTTATTTCTAGCAAGAACCATTACCATACCGTTCCTCCAGTTCACCATGCCTGTCCGCCTCGGTGGATCAGTGGCTAGGGTGCTCGTCTGCTGACCCGAAGTTCGCGGGTTCGATCCCGGCCTCGGCGGTCGCATTTTGATGGAGGCGAAATGGTAGAGGCCCGTGTACTGAGCGATGTCAGTGCCCGTTATAGAGCACCAGATGGTCAAAATTTCCGGAGCCCTCCACTACGGCGTCCCTCATAATCATATCGTGGTTTTGGGACGTAAAACCCCAGATATTATTAATCATATCGTGGTTTTGGGACGTAACACCCCACATATTATTATATTATTATTAGTTCACCATGCCTAAACTTTTTATCCATCCTCACCAGGTGTCATGAGATTGCATTTAACAGCGGAGCTGTTTAAGCTCAGAGAAACCACGTTAGTCGTGAACAAAAATAATTATCATGATCATCATGAACCGGCACGGGCTCTCTTCGTCCTCGTCTTGATCTTCTGCTTCGCTCCCAGAACACGTGCGCCGATTTGTCCAGCATGGGATACAATAATTTCATGCTCAATAGAGCGAGTACAGAGAGAGCGAAAGAAAGAGAGAAAGAGAGAGAAAGAAAGGGAAGAAAGAAAACGATAGCAATACAGAAAAAAAAATAGACGCAAAAAGAGATAGAAAAAACGGAGAACAAGGCCGTAAGAAAGAAAGAGAGGAAGAGAGAGCATCAAAGAGAGATGGAGAGAAGGAGATGGGAAGCAAAAAGGAAAATAAAAAAGTAGTGATGTAGTACTATCGGTGAATGGACTATCGATAGTATCGATAGTATTTTTTAAACTCGATAGTGTAAAGAAACTATCGATAGTACTACTATCAATAAATAATCAATATTATCGATAGTGCTATCAATAGTACCATCAAAAGTATTGATGCCGATAGTATAATCAATAGTGCTGTGAATAATTATGCTGTTGTTGGGTGGCGATAGTGCCAAATCATTTGCGATAGTCTACAGTCAGCAGTACTCAGTTCACTTAATGTATGAGCAATCTTTTGGTGAAAGAAACAAATTATTGCCGCAATCAAAGTGACGGAATATGTCCATAAATAAATTCCTATTCAAAAGTAACCAGTTGCACCTTACAATTGAAAACTTACCTTTGATATTTTTATTCTGAAATCCCAAAATGCAGTATAAGTTTCAAGCCGCGCAGTTCCGCCAGATGTAACGGCTTCCTTTCTGATAAAGCTGAAAAGTTCAGCTTATCAGGTGTCAGCCAATCATTCTGCTGAAGGAACGGAAGCCTGTCAACTTTCTTGCCCATCAGCCTGCTCCTCCTGCTCCACCATATAGTACCACACACTCGGGGAATGAAGTTTATGCTGCAATGAGTTCACGCGGTTGACTTTATACTATCGATATTACTGTGAAACTTACTATCGATAGCGCTATCGATAGTTTCTTCTACCATCCATAGTTCGATAGTGACTCAACTATCGATACTATCGATAGTAGCATCGATAGTTCTGCATCACTAGTAGAAACACGAGAAAGAAAAAGACACAAAAGAGTGATAGAAAAACGTGAGACCAAGGAAGAAAGAGAAAGAAATAGAGGAAGAGAGAGAATCAAAGAAAGAGAGAAAGACAAAGAGACAGATAGAAAGACAGAGGAAGAAATGGACACAAAAAGAGATAGAAAAACAGACCAAGGCAGAAAAAGAAAGTAAGAGAGAAAGTAATAGGGAGAGAGAGTAACAGGAAGGGAGCGAGAAATAGACAGAGAGAAAGAAACGGATGAAAGATAAAGAAAGAAAGGCACAAACAGCAAGAAATAAATAGAAATGAACTGAAACAAAAAAAGGACAGAACAAAACAGAAAGAAAGAGAAAGAAAGAGAAAGCAGGGAAAAATAAAAAGAAACAAGGAATGCCGCCAATTTCGCACTTCCTCCAGGCTTGGCACCACTAGTGCCAAGCTTCCTTAATGTTTATTTTTTTGTTATTCACAGTGAAATCTCGTACCCCTGGCGCACCAGAAAGCTTCCTAGTTCTGACGGAGCTGTTCATTCTTATCATTCAGTTTTTAAATGTGACGGCCTTCGATGCTTCTAATTCTTCTTGAACATATTTCAGAGCGATATCAATAGCTGCTAGCTCAGCAGTTGGTGATGAAGATGGATGCGACAAGTAGTGGTGACTACCACGATACATAATTCGCACTTTTTGAAAGACTGCGTTAAAGTTGCATAGTGTTGCCTCTTTTAAGGTAGTTCTTTTCCAATATGTTCCACATCGGCGCGAACAGCAGCGTGTTCGGAACCCGTTTATGGCGTGACGTGTGAAGCACTTAACTTGATTAAATATGCCAACCTCGAGTAACAGTTACGCATTTCAGAATGCGCCTTCCATCGGCGCTTCACCAGCCTTTCCATTCCATGATCACATTCATGTATCTCACGTTATAAATAATGTCTCTGGAGCGACAGTGTAGATAAATGTATGCCATGGTGGCAGCCTTCATTATGGGCGTCTGTTAGCGCGTGCTACGGTTATGCATCCGCAGTCGCCCAAGCCGCTTCCCCGAAGTTTGGTGCAATATTGATTAGCATTCCAGGACCTCACTCTATATCCTGCAAGCCCCCTTTTAGGCCTTCGGGCCACTTCTCTCTCATGGTTTTAAAATTTTAAATCGAAATGTTCTTTCTAGAGTCCGTTGGGTTTTGATGCTGCTGTCGGTGATGAAGATGGCGCTGCGAAAGCGTAGTGGGCTGAGGGGGGCTCGGGATTGACGGTCTGGCATAAGTGACGACGTCATCAGGCTACAGGCAGGCAGTGAAGACAGCCCACGCGCCGGAGCTTATTTGATGGAGGTGTGGGAGGGGAGTTCGCGCTTGTTAAGAGCTGCTGAAAGAGCTCGCCGTTTATTGCAGCGGCGCTTGGTCCGCCACTGCTGCGGAGTAGAAGCACCGCTTAACCCAGTCCCTGCAGTGCATGGACTATGCATGAGTTCATGTTTCTTCCACCGAAGCATTTCACCATCTTTAAAAATAAGCTCATGTTGCAAGCTGTCCTGGGTCGCTATAACGTAAATCTATTCCGACGTGTTTAAACTCCATTTCTACCTTTTGCCCTTTGGTAAGACGTCTGGGATGTGCCCAGTTCGCCTGTCTACGACACGACGTAAAAAAGAGCCAAAGCACGTCATTTGAAAATGACAAGCATACTATACTTATGCATGATTCGGCCCAATAAACAACAAACAATTTCCAGTTTGACGGATTCGTTCTAATAAGCCACTCCTTATTGGTGAAATGTTTCTACGCTGTGCTCACTTCTCCATTCTGTAACATGCGGCAGCTCTCTTTCTCTCTCTCTCTTTATATATATATATATATATATATATATATATATATATATATATATATATATATATTAGAGAGAGAAAAAACTCACCACTCAAAACTGACATGTGGGCAGCATTAAAGATGCGTTACTGTGCCGAACAAAAGTGAATTTATTATTGAATAGTAATAATAATAATATCTGGGGTATTACGTCCCAAAACCACGCTATGATTATTGAATAGTAGGAACCTTCCTTGTTGCGAAAGAATAGGAAGATGGTTTACCAACGATAGTACTAGCGCTGCATGGCTACTTGTAGCTGCCTACGAAACTCCATTGCCTTGCATTAAATATCTTTTCGTGGGGGGTTCAGCGTTGTCGAACTTCTAGGCCCATACATGACAACGCTCTGCCAACTGTCATTCGCCTACGATACACGAGCGAATTCACTATTCTTTCATGTAAGTGGGTTTGTCATTAGCTGGTTGCCTTTGATAATAAACTAATACTGTTACTTCGAAGACACAGCAATATGCCCAGCATCAGGATTGCCGGAAACATTATACTACGAAAAATGGAAGCATAGTAAATTTTAGTGATGGCGGACCCCATATTGACGGCATTTTGAATATCCCCCCTGCACGTCCGTTGTAATCGATCCTTCGCAAGCTATGCACGAGGAAGCGCACCAATCGGAGGCGCCGGCAAAGCCCTTCTCTTGCGTGGAATCGTTCTCGCTCCGCTAAATCAACCCCGTATTAAACCCCTCTAGATTTCTCTGCGCTCCTCACCTCTTGTCAACCGGAAAAATACGAAGAGAAATATGTTAGAGCAGGGAACGCTATGACATCGGCCAAAGGGACTTCCTGTAAACGAAGAGAGCGTTTGATTGGGCTGTTGAGAAAATGCTGAAGATTACCGCCCGTGTTTACCTCTGTGGTTACATAAGTTTGACACGACCAGAGATTGGAATACTACTGCCAAGTCCGTGGTTTTCGGTAAAATATCGAGCAGACTGTCGTCCATGATGCTTAGAAACTGGCTACTCGTTAGCTGTAGGCCATTTTGAGCTGCCTTAACGGTGCAAGAATTCTTTCAGTTTGTCTCGAAAGAATACATGCCTACCAGCCCTTACAACAGCTTGCTCGCATCTTAATGGGTCATGAAGCACCGTTAACTGTACGACTTGTCGTGTTTAAGTCCTTCGTAAAGTATCGTATTTGCGCTTGTTTCTTTTTTCATTTACTTAATGACGCGCACGAGCACCTTGATAAAGGAGCAAAAAAGAAACGATGATTAATGCTTGTTTGAAAGCGAAAAGCAGAGCGCATCACGGATGGGTTGGCAAAAAAAAAAAAAGGAGGGGGGGGGGGAATCAAAGAAAAGGTCGATGGTGCACCTGACCTTTGTACGATGCCCTTGCCATGACTCCGGCTTGCTTCGTTTTTTTTTTCTTTTTTTTTTTGCTTCCTATCTTGTTTCGCGCGCAATTCCGGAGGTGCTATTCAACGTTCGTTGTTTCGCTAGGATGGGTGAATTCGTTTTACTGCGAGCTATTAGTGCGCCGTAGGCAGTACGAATACGGAATAACACCATCGATGTCTTCATTCGCTGGCGGGAAAATCAGCTCTTCCGAGAAAAAAACACCGCGCAATCTCGTTTGAACTTTGAGTTTTTATAGAGTTCGCCGTCGTCATTGCCACACTCCATAACGAAAATTTCGGCAGCGCGCCAAGATGGTCTGGATATTTGAGCACGTAGAATGCTCATCGTCTCATGCAAGCACGCGCTATTATGGTGCAAGTAAGGCTTAGGAGAATGTATTGCGCAACATCTGAGCTTTCGCGACACATGAAAGCTCGGGTGTTCACACCTGAGCTTTCACAAATGAGAAAGACCTCGATCGTGCCAAACACAGCGTCAGTCCCTCCAGCGCCACCAGATGATGCGGCTCTCTGCGGTTGGTGCAAGTTAATAATAAAAAAAAAATTTTGAGTGGGGGGACGGGAGGAGAAAGGTGCTTATGTACAATGAACCTCACCTATAAAGGTAAACTACATAGGCCTAAAAAAAAAGACTGCAGACAAGTTATGGTAAGATCGGTGATATCTAGAACCGCAACGTAAGCCCTACAATTAGATCTCTCTAAATGGGTAGAAAAACATGAAGTATTGGGGGGAACCATGCATTATTTCAAAGGAAACAGTCGTGTACAAGATACCAACGTGCTGACTCTGCGTACGAAGTTTTCAACAGCTCAAAATACAACCTCATTTTTACCACGTAGAAAAGGAAATGCTATGGGATAATTTCAAGCTCGTAGCCACAGAAGAAGGTTTTGTAGAGCTGCTGTAGGAGATAAATAGAGACAACCGAGTACAAATCATACAGGAAGGCCGAATATGCAAAGAATAGGTTAGTATTTACCGGAGAGTGAAGCAAAGAAGAGATCTGTATCGACCATAATAATAATAATAATAATAATAATAATAATAATAATAATAATAATAATAATAATAATAATAATAACAACATCAGTGGTTTTACATCCCAAAACCACGATATGATTATGAGAGACGCCGGTGGAGGGCTCCGGAAATTTCGACCATCTGGTGTTCTTTAACGCGCACTGACATCACACAGTCTGTATCGACTGCTGTTCACGGTTTATGTTAAGGGCATAGAAAGGTGCCTTTAAAAAAAGTGAATTGGGGTCTAAATTCTCTTGCATCCGCAAAATCCGCAAATGAGCAATATGTGCTGCACGTGATGTTGATGTACGTGGACGAAAGTACGGCTGGCGGACAATGCAAAGGAATCGCTAAGACTGGTGATTACGTGTATCAAGAAAGTGTCAATACTCACAAATGCCATCCTGTGCTTAAAATAAAGGGTATTGTCGGGACTAGAAGCTACCAACGAATATAAGGTGATCGATCGGCACAAGGTGCCCATGAGAAGGCCACAAATGAGCCAGTGAAGGGTGATATCGGTTGTGCTTTTGAAGAGATAGAATGTGCACGTACAGGCTTGTGTACGTCACTGGAGTGGATGTGGAATGAAAGAGCAGGTCAGCAAAAATATGACTTAGCAGAACATTCTTTGGGCAAGTTGGTTGATAATTCAATAAAGAACACAGTAGCATGAAATAAGGACTAAACGGGACATATGACTGGTTATACTAGGCCAGCAACGTTGGGAAGGAAGCATGGGGTTATCGAAAGTGTTATTAGAAAACCAGACTTCGTGAAAAGTAGCCTAAATTCCGAGAAACAGGCACGGTAAGCTAACAATGGTAAGGCACGAAGGCTGGACATAAAGGCGACCATGAAAATTCACAAGCCATCAAAAATCAGAAGGAAAAAAAAATTGCCTAATAGCATAAAGGCTAGTGGATCGTTGTTCGAGTCCCGAGATGGTCTGCCTAACATGTCGAGATAAATATTTGCAACAGGATGAGGCATGTGTCTGTTGCTAAAAAAGAAGTCCGGTAACTTCTTAGCACGTTGTAATGAAATGCCGGGATATTCATACAGCAAGACCAGTAGCAAACGCCCCCCTTTTCAGAGGCTCTGCGTTTCAATGCGGATGGAAGTGTCATTTGTCAGGAGTCGAGATAAGCTATAGACATTCAAAGCAATTGCTGAGAAAAGCAGGAAAGAGACTGATCGAACGGATGCCGTTACAAAGGTAGGTTAGAGTACAATACGGAAATAGATTGGTTGGATTAATTCACGAAACATAAGAAAGAGCTAGCCGAAAATACAATAATCCAGTAGATGTAATAAGATCTGATTAGAAGAAACAGGCTAGGTGCCTATTAGTTGCCGCCGCTTTACAGAAGGCATGCCATTCATCACCACCACCATAATCACCATCATCCCCGGAAGTGCGACACACCCGCTGCGTCCACTATAGGGAGCCTCAGGCGTCGTCCTCGTGCGTAGGAAGGCTGCCTATTGTCCTCAGCCTCGGGAAAATTTTGCCACGGCGCAGTCACATGCCATTTTTCGCTGCGTGAGTCGACGGCGCCACGGGTGTTGGGCGCCACGTTACGCAAAGATATGACGTTTTACATCACAGTGTGATTATTGCTGCGCAGAAGCGCCGGCTGTGGTGTCGCGCTCTGCGCGCTATTGGGCGCCTGAGGCTGGTTGCGTAAGCGCACGTAGTATGAGCATCTAAACAGTCGGCGAACACTTCAGCGTGGGAAAAGAGCCCAGTAGCGTGAGCCCATGATTTGTGAAACATCGTTTGCACGGTAATTTATACGATGGAAGCCGAACCTTCACACCCCCAAGCAAGTTGCTGATCTCGAGACCGGGAGCGAAATCGGAATCCAGTGTGCGAGTTGGTCATGCCATATGCTATAGACAGGCGAGCTTGCATGCCTATACCACATTGGGATAAATGTAGCAAGTACTTGCCACTTCCTATTTCAAATTTAACTAAACATAGACTGCAGATCGAGTGCAGCTCCACCCTGAAATTGACGTCCGTGGTATATGTCACTGATTTGAGGGGAGCAATCACGCCTGCGTCTGCACTGCACAGTATAATATTGCCCGATTTCTCAAGTTTCACAGTACGATTGCAGCACTAGCTCCTTGGCTCTACGAAAGGCAGCTTATCTTCGAGCAGCAGCGATGTCTGCAAATATAGCGCATCTTTGCACACGTGGATACAATGATAACCATAAACAAAGAAAAAAAAAAGAAAGGGTCACCGAAGATTACGATACTCCCTAATACAACATTTGAGCGCAGCGGCAGACGAAGCAATTCCGCCGGTTGCGTCGCTCATTGTTCTGAAAAAAAAAAAGCCTGGTCATGAGAGAGCGCATCACTCGAGGAGCATATTATACAGCGGCAGGAGCGCAGGCAAAGTAGCGCATGCGCAGTGCGACTGAAGCAACAAAATATCTACGAGGTTTTTATACAATTGCTCACGTGACACCCAAGTCAAATATTCTATTGGAAATCGCACTCAAAAGAAGAGGAAAGGCGAAACCACTTCCTATACATACCTTACACACTTCCTATTGACGCTATAAATCTTGGCAGATCTCTGAGCAGCGTCAGTTTTAGAACTGTCTCAGAAGAGTCATCTATATGACGGATAGAAAGCAGTGGATTAATATATTAATAATTTCTGGGGTTTGGCGTGCCAAAAGCACCACATGATCTTGAAGCAGGCCGAAGAGGGGGGGCTCCAGAAATTTCGACCACATGTGGTTGTTTAATGTGCACCTAAATTTAATCACACTGGTCTCTAGCATTTCGCTTCCATTGAAATGTGACCGCTGTGGTCGAGATCGAACCCGCTACCTTCAGGTTAGCAGCCAAGCAACGTGACCATTGTGCCACCACGGCGGCAAGACATCGATTGACGAGTCCTCTTACGTACAAGAAAAGAAAAAAAAAAGAAACTGAAACGATTCCCACCACGTTGTACTTTTCTGAAAAGGTATTTACGGCTTGAGTGTTCACAGACAAAGATGCAAATAAATTATATACTAATTATTGTCGGGCTTTAATGCCCTAAAACCACGGCATGATCATGAGGAACGTCGGAATGGCGGGCTCCGGAAATTTCGACCGCCTGGGGTTCTTTAACGTGCGCCTAAATCTCACTGCACGGGCTTCAAGCATTTTTGTCTCGAAAATGCGACCGCCGTGGCTGCCCGCGCGAATATTGTATTACCACGACGATTCCATTTCTCTGCCACATTGTCTAACCTGTTCCTTTTTTACGCTACGGCTCACTGTCACAGTAGTACTCCAGCGGTACACCTAAATACTTTGCCGGTGTTTCTTGCCCCTGAGTTTAACACGCACGTTTCCATAATGTGACTACACCCGAATCATGTGAGTGCGTTGTAACGGCCGCACAAAGCAAATGTAATCGAACACCTAATTTCTACGAAGGCTACGTTAAAACAGTTCGTGGTGGTGGAATAAAACCCTCTCTCAGACAAGGTGTAAAGCCGACACGGAGGTTTATACGTATAAGGAAAATTCCGGCTTCGCGAAATTCGAATGCCACACACGCGTTTGAGTAGTCACGGGATGCGCCATTCGTTGGGCGCTTCCAGACGCCGATGAACGCTAGAGAGAAGAGGACAGACAAAACAGACATCAAGCATCAGATTCCTAGGGGTAATATTTCAGGAGAACCTTTCGTGGGTACCGCATGTTGACACACTAAGGACTAATATCTCTAAAACAATCGGATTAGTAAATAAATTAAGGCACTTTCTACCACCCGACGCTAAGCGACAGGTTTACTATGCCCTTATACAGACACGCTTCACATAATCCTCTCTGGTGTGGTCTACAACTACCGATGTCAGTTCGCTTTTATCGTTGAAAAAGCGGGCAGTACGAGCAGTTTGCAACATCCCATACGCTGTAAGTACAACTGCTTATTTTAGCTACTATAAGATACTGCCGATAAAGCACCTACTTAAACTAAAGTTGTCACTGGATATAATGCACCAACATAGAAGCAATAGAATGTTTTTAAAAGAAAAAATATCAGATCAAGCAAACACCCTGTGAACTTCGTAAAAATATAATAGTCAAATGCCGATCACGAACAAACTGCGGCTTACAAAAATTGGCAGCATTAATACCAGACATCCTCAATGAATACCCAGATATATTAAACTAACTGCAAAATAGAATCACCCCAACACAATTTAAAAAACATGTAGCCTAAAAGAATTAATTTTTCCTGAGTTTTAGATTTTTGTGCTAAGTTATGCATTTGCTATGAAAAAAATCCGTAAACAGAGGTTGTGTGCTCGAGCGGACGTTTCGACAAGTGGACTTGTCTTTTGCCAGTTTCGACAAGTCCACTTGTCGAAACGTCGGCTCGAGCACACAAGCCCCTGTTTACGGATTCTTTTATCGCAAGCCTCCATCTTCCCCTTCGTGCCATGTGATGTATTGCTGTGTTTTTAAATGCTGTATAATGTATATTGTATATTCCTTTTTTAAACAGATAATTTCACATGTTTACACACCCCTGTTTGTTGCTTTTTCTTTTCTGTTCTTTCTTCCTCTCAAAGCCGAAAGAGTAGTTTTCTTATTTAGTGCTTTGTAGTGTTCCATTCTTGTGTTATTCGAGTTGTGTCATTTCTGAATGAGAGAGATCGCACTGCTGCAGCTGCTGTCTGGGTGACGTAGGCCTAGTCAGGCACCTTTCGGGCATTTTGCTACGTCTCTAAAGACAATTGTAAATTGCCTTGATTAACTCCTGAATCATATCAAATCAAATCAAATCAAATCAAATCAAAGACGCCGTGCCGATGATGGCACCCGAAAATAATGTTCCAGGGAAGGTGGCAACCGTACACTTTCTCACGGTAAAACTCCACGCTGGCGCGTCACTTAGACTACTCCCAAAGCAGATTCTGCGTTTTATACACAATAATATTCGCATGAAAAGCAATACTGTTTCTGGTTTTGGTCGTACGTATGTGTCTATGATCAGACGTCTTCATTACACGTTTGGGTATTTGTTGCCTGAAGAATTCTGCTTGCGGTCTTTTATAATGTCTGCTTATTCGCTATGGAAGTTTCGAAGATGTTACATTGCTTTCTTTTTTTTTCTCTCTGTTCCCTTCTTTTTATTTTTCTTTGTCGTGGCGCACTGCGAGAAAGTTTCTTTATTTCTTTTTCAGCGCTGCCTTCTTTCGGCCTTAAAAAAGGAAGCTTTCAAGTCACGGGTTTGCCACGTGGCGCCCGTGCACGCGCACACACGCACAAACACACAGTGTCAGCACTATGGCCCGTCTATCGCCCACTTCATTGCACGTTCGAAACCGAAATTAAAATACCGTAATATATCGTCAGTCTTCCTTGCTTTGCTTGATTTCTGTCGAACTTTGAGAGTGCAAATACCGTCCACCTGCTTCGCTGCACCCCGCACTCCAAGCTGTCGGTGAATTATCTCGAGGAGTGTACGGGGTTGCACAACTATGCGACACTCGAAAGGGATTTCGAGAAAGAACAAAAGATGAAGTCGCTCCAGTTTAGGTCGCACTTGACAATAACGACTGATTGATCCACGTATTTCTTCGAGTCTTTCGGCGTCAGGGAAAAGAAAAAGAAGTCGATTGCGCAACTGAGAAAACCAGGGCGCGGTGACAAGAATGAGGCAAAGTACAATGAACTGCGAGAGTGTAATTGCGCGCTGGAAGAAAACAGAATGATAAGACAGCAACAAATACTTTTCTGCCGCTGCAGACGAAAACGATTAAGTGAAGACAGGGAAAAAGTTGAGCAAGAGAGAACAATACAAGCGAAAAACCTACGCGGAGCTCGCGCTTTTATACAGGAAGGCAGCGTATGCTGGGAGCATAAAGTAATATATATATATATACTGATGGTGAAACCCTAACAAAGCCACTAAAGGGCGGTTTGCGTTCAGCCTAAGTTCAGCGCATACGCGGGCGTGAAAATCTGAGCCCGGGCCCAGCCCGACGACCCATCGAAATAAAAGGGCGGATCATTCGAAATGGTCGAAAAAAGAGCTCGCGAAATGAAGTGAAACAGCGAGCAGCGCACTCGCGCTGCTGAAAGGATGTCTCACCGAGAGCCGTTAGAATTCTAACAATCCAGCCGGCACCTTTCACTTTCCCTCGCTCCTTTTCATCCTTGCTTTCGAATTGGATACTGCCCCGAAGAATACGGGCGAAGAGACGACTGCTTTTGTCGTGGCCTCCTTCAATCAGATGTTTTCACAAAGCCCACCCCAACTTATTTCCAATCGTTACGTGGTTCTTTGTGCGTTTAGCTACTCCCACTTCCCACGTCGCCGCTTAGTGTAGACACCATGCCACCATAAAACGTGAGCGCGTGGATGCGACTCGGGTGTGCGACCGCCTCGTTTTCGCCATCTTGTCGCCTAGCGCGGTCGCCATTTTGCTTTTGACGTTCGTCACATTGGGACTCTTTTTCAGGCGCTGTTGAATTCAACTTTCGTCATGGACGCGTGATAGAAAAAAAAAAATCTGCCCAATTGAGCAACGGACGCCTTTTGAACACTAGAGAGAGGGAAAAAAAAACGGATACTTGACAGAGCTAGTCGTCAGCTGCGTTGTTGATCCATCAGCAATAAAAAAGATATATACGCGGCAGAAAGAAACTGGCAGCGACTGCGGTAGCTACGACCGAACTGAATGAAGTTCGAAGACGACGGTCCGTCCGCCATGCGCGAATCTTCTTTTTTTTCCCCTTCTTTTTTGTTGTCCTCAAAAAAAAGAAAATGAAAGGGCACGCTCAACTTTCCTTTTTCCGCGTTCGTCAGCCCACGTTATACGGATGTTTTTCAAAGCTGAGTTTCTAAGAATTATGTTGGCTAGAAAACCTAGAAAAATCAGATGACGCCTTTATGATTCTCAAAATCCACATGGCGGTGTCTCATTTCTGTCACTGAACCGAAACTCGATTACTGGTAACGAACACCACCAACTGCAAAAAAAGAATAAGAAAAAATAAAAGCAGAAAAAGAGCATTATCTTTAATAAATATATCGCCGCTGCTGTTACAGCCTTTCTAGCGACCCGAAATGCACGTGTTTGAGCGCGGTGTCCGCTCAAAGAAAGCGGGGGGACGGGTGGAAATAGGCGGCTTCTTTTTTTTTTTCTTACATATCCGGAAATTTTCTCGCTACTGACTGAGCGCTTCCTCACTTTACTTGGCCAAACTCTCGTTGATCAGCCACGCTTCTTGTACTCCTACACGTGTTTGCGTGTGTGTCGTTGCTCTCTCGTCACATCCCAGAATTCCAAATCAGTTTAGAATCACTGCTTTTCGTTCGAGAATCGCGTTTGTGTCAATCACCCAATTTCTCGCTTCCGCACGGCTGCCTGTTCTCATCCGCTGCATTATTTCACGCTCCGGCTGCCACTCGGTTTTGAGCCGCCCTGACACTCGCCGGTCGTTTGCTTTTTTTCTTTCTTTATTCTTTTTTTTTTTTTTGTCACCGCGCGGCTCCTTGCTCTTAGAAATGTTTACGAGTAGCACAGATGGCGTGCCGATTTCAGGACCAGAATTCAAGGGGGGATGTATTCTGAGAAGACTACGCCCCCGTCCAGGCACGCAACCTCTCATCTTCTTCTGTTAGACGCATAGAGCGCGAAGCGCACACTTGATTCTTGAGTTCCAATACCGAATGCGTGGTGTACACGCTGCTTTCGACGCTTGGCAGCGCTTGGGTATTTTCTACAGGGAAGGACGTTCGAAAAGACGGCGAATCTGTTATCTCCTGTTATGTGCCCCTAGACAAACGATTCCGTCGTCAATTTTATTTTAGTCGTTTATTTGCTTGTTTTTATGCTTGCCTATACACTGAGTGTACATTTTTCATTCTATCTCCATACGGGAAAGCGAACATAAAATTTGCTCTCTCTTTTTTTTTTTAAAAACATTCTCTGTTAATGTCACGTTACGTGACCCCAATAAAGCATCGTAGGACTTTGCCAGACTTTAGACTGATATAAAATCAGCGAAATGAAAGTCAGTTTTATTTCTCTCCCTTCAGTGTACACTGTCGTCCTTTATGAAAGGGAACACGCGAGCGCGTGGCCCACGCTCTGCGGCGCCTGCCTACAGCACCATCAACTGACGGCTGAAGAAAGCGCGTCCGCTTTTGGCGGCACCGCCCGTTGTCAGACCGAAGCGGGGGTGTTATCTAGCAGCGCTTGTCCAATGGCCATGACTCGTTATTTTGTTTGCCAACAGATGACGCCAAAAGTGGACGTGCTTTCTTTGGCTGTCGGTTGATGATGCTGTAGGCAGCCGCCGCAGAGCGCGGGCCACGCGCTCGCGCGTTCTCTTTCATAAAGGACGACAGTGTACATACGTCGAGAAAAAGTAAGAAAAAAGTTGCAGAAGAAAACACGGCAGCTCTGTTCATTGTTACAATATTGCATCTATCTATCTATCTATCTATCTATCTATCTATCTATCTATCTATCTATCTATCTATCTATCTATCTATCTATCTATCTATCTATCTAATCAAGGGGTCTTGGATCTGATGAATTCAACCCTTTCAAGGAGAGGACGCATAGGCGTGCGCACGAGGGGGGGCAGAGGGGGCGGCCGCCCCCCCCAAGTCACCTAAGAGAGGGGGGGCGCGAATTCTGCCCCATACATTGGCTTAATAGGGAGGGAGGGCGCTGCGATGAACCTTCGCCCCCCCCCTGCCCCCCCCTGAAGGGGTACCCTGCGCACGCCTATGAGAGGACGTACAAGAAGAAAACATTTTATTGCGATAGTAATTCTATGGACACTGACGGCAGGTTTTAGCCGTCGGCGTCGCCGTCGCCGTCATGTCCCGTATATGTATATGTATCTATATATTTATAAAAACCACAAAGAAAAATAATTCAGAAAAATGTTTCCGACGCTCTGCAGCGCGCGACGCTAACCGCTGAGCCACGAAAGCACACGTCCTTCAACGTTCAAACGGCGAGCTATTTATATTCAGCGAGTTTTCAGCGTGTTTTCAGCATTACCAGCGAGATGGCGCAAAGGGCGCGCTCGGCGGGGGCCTTAGCTCGGCGCCCCGCTCGTCGCGACGCCCGCGCTCATGCGCTCATCTTCCTCGCGCACTTCGCCCCGTGGGGGGCTTGACACTCGTGCGCGCGCGCGCTTATCTCGCGGTGGGGGAGAATTGTGCTTTCGCCGGACCGATTGCGTTGTAGTTATCGAGAGCACGAAGGTCACTTCGCTCGCGGCAGTCCCCCAGTTTGCGAAAAGAACACGCTTTCCAAACGCAGCGAAGTAACAACTGTGACACTTGTTAGTTCGCGCTCGTCTGTACCTGTGAATACGTTTCGTGCGTCGTTTCTGTTTGAGCAGCGCGTGAAGTGTCAAGCTGTGAACGTTGTTAGTTCTCTCCCGTCCTGTGCGTGTTCTTTTCGTGCGTCATGTGTACGTGAGCAGCGCGCTACACGTTTCGACCTGCTTGCCATTCGTCGCTTAACATTCCAATTTGTTGCTATCGCATTCATTGCTTCGCCTTGTGGCGAAACTGTGACTTTTTTATTCTTCCTATGTTTCAGCCGGGAATTTCGACGGAGGCAAAATGCTAGCGTCCCGTGTGCTTAGATTTAGGGGCTCGTTCCATGACCCCAAGTGGTCGAAATTCCCGTAGCTCCATAGAGTTTCCTACACTTACCCAGAGGGAAAACTGGCGCTGCGAACTGTTGGACGCATGGGAATGCTGGGATATGTGAGCTTCGAACTTGACTCGGATTTGTATCGTTCACGTAGAGCCCGGACACCTCGAAGACGCGTCTGGCTTCAACGCGTTCCTTGCGTCGAATAGGTTGATTTCTTACTGAAGGGGTACGTAACAGCTATTTCTCGTTTTATAATTGCACAGAAACAAGTTTTATTTAACTTTGAAAACTTCTGCGTCGATGTACAATTTTACGAAGCGTAAAATGTAACGAACGGCCGCTAAACTTAGCAGGCAGACGACAAAGCCAGCGTTCGTCGTCTGCCTGTTTGTCGTCTGTTTCTTTCTTTCGCCATTTGGTTATGACGTAAAGATGAGTGGACTTTTATTTTAGAATATAATACGCGTGAATGAGATCCGCTTATGAAGGTGTTGTTTTACAGAAGCGTTATTTGCACAGTCGTATCCGCTTTTGAGCCGAAGCCTCGCTCAACACCAGCCAACACAAGCCTCGCAGACACATATACCGTCATTCCCAGCGCTCCAACGGCGCCCCTTAAGAAATTCGCATAGTCGGTGGCGCCAGATTTCCCTCTAGGTATTGTTGTGAGAAACTCTATGCGTAGCTCTTCGCTACAGCGTGCCTCATAATCATATGGTGGTCTTGGCACGTAAAACATCACGTATTA
The DNA here is from genome assembly GCA_030522465.1 of Rhipicephalus appendiculatus. Taxonomy (NCBI): domain Eukaryota; kingdom Metazoa; phylum Arthropoda; class Arachnida; order Ixodida; family Ixodidae; genus Rhipicephalus; species Rhipicephalus appendiculatus. Next base: position 6,572,923 of record JALIZH010032945.1, on the reverse strand, counting down.
TTTTTATTACGTTCTGGCCGGGGTGCGGGAGAGAGATAGAGGTAGGGGTGGGGGGGGGGGATGCTTGCACTCTTTCTCTCGTGGCATATACCTTAGCGACTGTATTTTTTTTTTCAAGGCATGTACAATACTGGACAACTATTCTGCGCAAACTTCCAAATCTCCAAACAATACCAAGTGCATTGTATTCTGTACTGCACTCTCAGTGCACAGTCAGTACGGCTTGTCTGACAGTCTGACCGAATGAAAGTTTCTCAAAGCGCAGCATCGTCGCCGAAATGACAAGTGAATGCAATGTTGGAGGCTCTCAGGAAAGTTAAACACGTGATGAGAATTGTGGAAACAAATAGCGCCCGGATAACAACTTTGTGTGAGCCAACAGGCTGCTTTTGCTGCGAAGTTTACGCCATTGCCATTCAAGCTGCACAGCGAGGAGGTCAAAGAACGGGGACTTGGATGTCTGCCAAGAGCGACCGAAAAATTTTGCATAGGGCCATGAAGGAGGCCACGCGTGGCACGAGCGGCTGAGCAGCGCGGCCATTACTTCGCTGCTTAGGACTGCGGTACTTTTGTCGTAAAGTCAGACGCGCATTTCTTTTAGTATAGGCGCATCTGGTATTATAACGACAAATCGCACTACTACACTGGTTGCTGAGATGGCTCAGACAAACTTTTTCTTTTTGCTTTTATTCCTCACGGTGCTTCACTTATGGAACTGCTTGCTCTGCTGTTTGCTTCTTGTGCTGGGAGAGCCCGAAATAGCAGAAGGGGTTTAAAAAAAAAATCCTCGATGCTACCACCGTCCCCGTTCACTGTTTCCGTTCTTTCATCGAGCGGCGGTGTTCTCCTGTATTTTCTCTGCGACAGCCATTTACGGGCAGTCTGAAGCTGCCAGCGTTGTAACGCTGTTCGCCGCCCACAAGTGGAACAAACTGGAATGACGAGGAAGAGTGAAAGGAAGACGTGTTTTCTGGAAATGGTAGGCGCTCTCGCAAGACGCTGCCGTGTGGCACCGTTTGCTCGCTTACTGCGTGGACCAACTGGAGAAGCCATCTACTTACAAACGCATCAGCACCGAAGACTGTCGACACTGTTGTGCGGAAGCAAAAAAAAAAATCGTTTCATAGCCCTAACAACAAAAGGGAAAAATAGTTGTGTGAAAAAGTCCGTATGATGGCAAAAACCAGACCGGTGTAATCACCTAGTTTTTTTTTTTTCTCACTTTGCTTCCCTCTACGGCTCAAATCCTAGGGACAAAGAATGGAGGAGATGCTCCCAAAATGCGGGGAATAGAGCTTGCGGAAACTCTTTTCCATTGACATCTGTTTTCGTAGTAGCATTGTTTCTTTTTCCCATTTCAGCTAACATGCATTTTTCAGCAAAATAAATCGCACAGCAGTATTGCGTGACGTTGTTCTTGCTCCAAATATTATTTTACCGGTGTTTGTGTTTTCTTTTTTAAAAATTGCCGCGGTATTTACAACTGTAACGAGCATGTAAATACCCTAGGTAATGTGATCATGTTAAGCGAGAAGCAATACAATTTTTGTTTTGCGAAGAGGCTGTTTTAGAAGCTGGTGAATGGGAACAGGGGAGAGGCAAAAGGTGGGAAAGAGCCTGCCCTGTAAAGTTGACGTCGAGCGTAAAATTAATAAAAGCAGTCACTTAAAGCTCTGTGCATAAAGTGCTGTCGTGAGGTTTTGGAGTGCAGAAGTAATCTTTGGATTCACCCACTCGTGCCTTCGCTTGGAAAACAAACGCATTGCAATTTATACGGTTAGTATAAACTTGCTTGTTCACAAGGCGGGTAGAAATATTCCGCTTAATGATGACTGCCGTTGGAAGCAGACTTCATGCAATCTTCCGGCTAAAAGCTTATGAAATCAGTGCTCACTACGTGACTACAGACATGTGAAATGCTTTGTCTTAGTAATTCGAGAAACATCGCGAACGTCACGAACCTCATTCCTGTTCCAGAACACTACTGGAAGTCTATACAGCATACAGCCGGTCTGTACAAGGGAAATCGGGATTGTGTTTCGCTCATGTCCATTAACCCGACTTCAGAGAAAGGGAAAGGAAACGGAACAACGCGGGAAAACCTTGTGCTGTATGTCAGATTTTCCAGGATTTTTGTCCTTTCATTTTAATTTCCAAGATTTTTTTCTGTACGGCCTCACATGAATGCTGCATGTCAGATTTTCCAGGATTTTTGTCATTTCAGTTTAATTTCCAAGATTTCTCTAGTCTTCTTTAGGCTGGAAAAAAGGTTCAGTTCTGCTCCTGATGCGCTTTCTGTACGGCCTCACATGAATTCTTGACAGTGTACTAGTCGAGCACTGATGCAAGAGTACTGCATCGAGAGCAAGTATCTTTTAGGGTCTTCCATTTTCCTATAACACGTACCCACTTGCGAAGTTATTTGCAGTATCATTGCTGCATAAGAACCACGTGTTTAAAATCTTGATAGGTATTCAGCAGTGTCTCTGACAACGGGAATAAAGGACCCTGCTGAGCTTCTTCCACACTATGCAAGCCAAACAAGGCCCGAATAAGGACTCAACATCCGGAGAATGTCATTAGACTTTCGGAGCTAGAGCGGTTTTACTCTCTAGATAATTACATGTGAACGCAGCCGTACCTTTTTTTACGATGTATGTTTGTGTATTTGTGGCTCGTCTGTGCATGCAGTGTGGGGAAAAGGAATGGCCTCAATTACTTCGCTGTGTCCTGGAATAGAATACTCTCGCTTACTTTTTCATTTGAATCGTTGGCCACTGGGCAAAGGGGCCAACTCGGGGAGGCTTTTATAGAAGCATTATTGTTAATTTATGCAATGGGCCTGAGAGCTCTTTACTGACACTTTCCTCAGAATGAGCCTGTAATAACGTCCGTGTAAAAATCGGCTCGAGATATCGGCACGCAGACCTGGAGGTACTCTACACAACAGTTGCTGCACTTTCACTTCATCAGTGCAATAAAATGTTTAAAATTTTGTTCGGCGGCAGTCACTTGAGAAGCGCGAGCATCTAAAATTGGTAGTCTATATAGGAGCCAAACTTTGTCTCAGGAATTCAGCCTCAGAAATCTGCACGCTAACTAAATTTTGATATACAGGACCGGCGCCATTGATATGGTGATGCCAGTGACGATGATTACAGGTTTAGCTTAATATTAGGCTCAGGAGCCGATATTGACTCTAGTGCACTCATCGATTTCGCACTAACTCAGCGCAAGATGCCAGAACTGAGTTCACATATGATAACACTAGAAGTCGCAGAGAACAATAAAAATAAAATAATTGGGTTTCATACTTTATCAGCGCACGAATCAAGGAAGTAACATCCGATTATGTACAAATTGGTATCCACATAACATAGCCAATGCCTTAACTATTTTTGAGTGTATGCTTGTTTATAAATCCCGCCGTAGTGGCTTGGCGGCAACGGCTTTGCGTGGCTCATCGCGAGGATGCGGGTTAGCTGGGTTCCAGGCTACATTGGGCACAGTTTTATAAGGACGAAGGGAGAAAAGTTAGTTTCACTGCAAGGGCGAAAGAATGATTGCGATAGCAGCATCCAAACTACGGCGAAACACTACAGCGTTTTAGAATTGGGGACCCAAGAAGCTGGGGTACCCAAGACATTTGCGAGCCGCCAGGGCGCATGCGCAGAGCGCGAGCCCCTCTCGGACTCTTGCACTCGCGTTGTCCCAAGATTCCCGTAGCGCCCTCCTTTGGGCGGCGAACAAAACCTGGCGAGCACGTGACGTCAAGAGAGGAAAATAAAGATGGCGCTTGGCAGTGGCACGTGAAGCTACGGCCCATGTTCCCCTGCTGGCATTGATTCTGGTCACAATGTAAGATATACCGGGCGTCCCAGCAATCACGCAGCAAGATTTAAAAAAGAACTGCGTTACGCGAAGCAAACCTAGTGCATATTGTTCCCAGTATACTGTAGTAGCCACTACTAATTTTTACGTTAATGAGAATTAATTAGTCATCATTATATTCGTTACTCCAAAAGTACTCACCTAATTATCAAAATGTCAATGAGGCAGATGTGGGCACGTATAAACCCGCGAATATATTTTGTGATGTTAGTTAATTATTCATTCTGAACGGTTGGTATCTTTTTTTTTTCTTTTTGCACGTTAACACTGAGTATATGAGTCCCTTCCGGATCACGCTGTGGTAGTTCTGGCTACAAGTAAGCGTAGCAGATGTCTCTTGGGCAAGAAGCTCGGAAAGTGTCTTCTACAGTGCAAAGGCCCAGGTTTTATAAGTTTAATCTCGTTAAAATATCAATACGAAATAAAACCAAAACACGAGAGAGAGCGAGAGAGATAGACGGGAAGAAAAAAATGCGGGGAGGTGAGGAAGGTGTGAGTATGTTGCATGCTACCGGTAGTAAGATGGGGAAATAAGATTTGGAAAGACGACGAAAAGGGCGATATAGAAAGTGACAAAACGCGTGCGCGCGCACACACGCGCACACACATACACACGCGCGCACCCACGCACACGCGCACACACGCACCCACGCACACACGCACACACACACACACGCACACACCCACACACCCACACGCACACAGAGAGAGAGAGAGACAGAGCAAATGTATTCCGATGAAAATCATTCACAAAGGCCGTTGATCGCAAGAAACGCAGCAGCGCTTGCACGGCCTCCTTATGCGACCTTATATCCTGTGGGTGGAGTAGGCTTCCTTCTTGTAACAAAGGCTGGCTCAAGTTTAGACATTGTCCAAGAGAGATCATTAGAGACGAAATTTAAAGGCTGGGTCAAAGCTTGTTGAACCTAATTTGAAAAGTCTTTAACAAGGCGCATGTCCGCTTAGTGCTCTTTGCTGGTGCAACTAGAATATAGAGAATAATGGAACAAGGAGTGCCCAAATGACATGCATGGGGCACTTATTCATTAGTTCTTTTTTTTTTAATTTTTACAATGCCATAACGTACACTGCTTCCGAAGGCTGCTGCTCACCCCATTGCTTCACATCCCTTCCCCACCCCGCAAATCCCACTATCTCTATCTCGCTCTCTTTTTAGCTCAGCAGAAAACTGGCAGAAATTAAGTAGCAACTGTAAGGCTTGCAGATAATTTCTTTTTATCTTTTATATCAATTTAAGTCATCTTCGCACTAGTGGTGCCAAGCCTGAAGGAAGTTCTCAGCTGGGCGGCCTATTCATTTTTTTCTCTTTCTTTTTCTTTCTTTCCTTTCTTTTTCTCTCTCTCTATTTCTCGCTTGCTCTTCTCTCCTCCTCACTGCCCTTTCCCATCTCCTTGGTATACTATATTATAGAAGGCTATGTTACGCACTGCCAGCGTGCCCGAATAGTCGCACGTTCTTAAACGTGCGACTATTCGGTGCCAGGGATTAAAACTTTTTTCTTTAAACTACACACTGGTACTTTGACAGTTAAAACATGGTTGGAAGATAGGGGATTATTCGTCCCATGGGGCACTCATTGTTACTTATGCAATAAACCGGAAACAATTGAACACGTGTTTATAGATTGCTGGAGTGGGGTGTTTTTCTGGGGACATATTGCAGAGAACCTTGAAAAAAAGAGTTACCGTAAAGTCCACATGGCATCCGTTTTCTTTCTTGTAAAAACGAGGAGGGCGTACCTTATGACCTAGTTATGCAGCTGGGCCTGCATAGTGTATGGCAAACCCGAAATGCCTTTGACGATGCGGATGTAGAAGTGAGATCAGTACGAGAATATTTTTCCGAATCTGTGTGCCATTTTCTTGAAGTGCTGAAAGGGCAGGATGATGTACCGGAGTGGATATCGCGAGTTGAACCATTGTTACGCATGCCAAAGTTTTGATAAGTAGTCAGCTCAGAGCTGACGGTTCTTCATTCCACTTTCTAGTTATACTGCTTATTCTCTTGTATATTGTCGGGCATGTGAAGAGTCTTGATATGTAAGGCAATAAAGAAAAAAAAGTGCCCGAATAGTCGAATGGTTACGATTCTCGCTTTAGAATAGTGGGTACGCTGGTTCGAATCCTGCCTCGTCAAGAAATTTTAGATGCGAAGCAGCTCTTTGACTAGGCTGTGTAACGCTGTCCCTCCGTCCGTGCGTCCGTACGAACGCGCTGCAACGCGCTCCCCTCGCCGCAGGTGTTGGAGCGGTGCCAAGTAGGTCACGCCGCAGCTGCGCGTTGACGTCACGCTCCCCTCGCAGTGCGCGCTGACGTCACTCTCTCCCTCGCCTGCCGCGCGCTCGCCGCAGCGCCCGCAGCTGCCGCCTGACGCGCGCCTAACGTACGCGTTGAAACATGTCTGTACGTGTCACCTCTCTCTCGCTTCACCCTCTCCGCCGCTCCCATGCGCAACGCTGCTGCTTCGCATCCCATCAGGGTTCCCTTTGGGAAGATGGTGTAAATTTTTTTTTGTAACCAAGCATTTCTCTTTTTCTGCTTCTTTCTCTCTCTCTACTGGATTTCTCACCCAACAGAGTTATTGCATTCCACGCCGGACAAGTCGGCGCTCGTGTTCTGGGAGCGAAGCAGAAGATAAAGAGGACGAAAAGAAAGAAGACGAACACAGTGCGAGCCAGTTCATGATTTTGATAGTTTTCCGTTGACGGAATACAACCAATTCCTTGCATAAACATCTCCACTATTAAAAGCTGAGCTCAATACGCATGACCAATATTGTCTCAGTGTCGCTCAAAAATATAAACATTCTTACTAATTAAGTTAACAAGGTGGTGTTACACGAGCCCAGTCAAGCGAGAACAGTTCTCGCTAGATGACCGCGATCACTTGCTATAGCAGAGGTGGTGTGAAGCACAAGGGAGAGAGCACTTTGCGTTGCCTCTTGCGTCAATGCAACTTTGAAATAACACAACTTCCCAAGTTGCGCGCGCGGGTATACATCGCACATGGATCCAACAGAGATGTTGGCTCGTCCAGCCTTTTCCTCTTACGCACATTACCCGCACATTACCGGCGCGTGGTCCTAAGCCTTCCCTACTCGAACCACCCAGCCCTACCACGAAAGCTCACCTCGGCCTTTCACTATGCGTGCGGGAAGACCGATAAAGTGCTATTAAGACGGCATCCTGCTAGGCCCACACTCTAACGCTTTCCTTCGCTTCCATAAACAGCGTACCCTGGGCACAGAACGTCAGGATATTATCTCACTTAAATGTCACCTGTAACTTCCAGGCGACGACAGTGTCCCTAAATTTGATATCGCAATACAGTCGAACCCACTTATAAGAATACTCAAGTGCCACAAAAATTTCATTGTTATAACCGATAATTGCTATAAGCGGGTTGCACGAAAAAAAAAAAAGCAAAATAGGGGGACGGCAGGCTCTCGTGAAAAAACTATGATATCGGATGGGATATGCCGACAGACACCAGTGATAAGGATGACAAAGCTGCCGTTTTTTTCGGACATGCTTGAAAATTCGGTCGCTTTCGCGGGACCACCACAAGCCCCATAGAGCCTGTGTATCACGACGTCTGAAGTTTCGGGACGCTGAAATTCTTCCAAGTCTGAACGTTTTACTCAAATTGTATGTCTGAAAACGCATTAACAGAAGCCACCGCCGTTCCCGAGCCGTAGTAGATTTCAAAGGTCAGCTTTACCGCAGTGCCACAAAACTATGCGGTGAAGCATACTGTGAGTTCGAAGAAGCGCTGCGTGACTGGAATTGTGGGCGAAGGTTCAGCGGCTTGAATTTCTCGTTTTCTTCTTTCTCTGCAAGGATTGCGCGTTCCATTACATTTCGGCACGCACATCCAAAAGTTATAACCTATAATGCTGCGTGCGGGCATTGCTGTAAGCGGGTTATTTCACCATAGAAAACATGCAAAAGTTGACGGTGCAGCAGCTTCTCATTGCTATAACCGATATATTGTTAATACCGGTATCGTTATAAGTGAGTTTGACTGTATTCTGAAAAAAAAAGCATGAAGAGAAAGGGATAACTTAGACTCGTAAGGGAACGGCAGAGACGTTAACTAGGCTAAGCCCGGCTGGCTGCCTTTCACTTGGGGAAGAGGAAATAGGAGTGCATGGAGAGTAGGAGGTGATAAGCTACCTTTGCAAAGACAGATGCATGCAAACTTAGGTGGCGTAAATGTCGCTAGCTTTCTATGAGCGGCTTTTCTGTCATAATAGCTACGCGAATGTTGCCTGCATGCACCCGTAGCGCGTAGCCTATTACTTGAGGCATAAGATCTTATCAAAATAGCAAAAGCTACACGAAACTCCCAAAGCAACTTGGTGAGGTCCACTGGGCTCGAATTGCGATCGTGTTTACTAGCTGAAAACGAGAGTATGCACTCAGCTCAACAGCGCAAAGAAAGAAAAAAAAATAAGCCGTCATCTGGTCAATGTTAAGGGTATTCGAGACGAATGTTCAGAGCATCGGCCAAGATAACTACAGGTAGCCGGGCTGCTCCCATGCATGTCCAGAGTTTCTGCGTTCTCCATTAAGAAGCATACTCCGGAGTGTTCGCCAGAGCTTTGATGTTTACATCAGCCGTGCATCCTGCATAGCTTGGTAGTCTTTTGCTGCTTGCGAACGCACAGCCACATTTGACTGCCTGCACCTATCTCCCTGACTGAGTGGAACACCCCAAACGTAAGACATACCAGACGGCACCAACTGAAGCCATCACTGCAACTGACTACCTCCATCCACGCTTCATCGACGTGAAGCTTGATTTCTCTATCGGCTTTTGTTGGGTGTTCCCTTCGCGAAGGTATACATAACATTAGAGTGGCCGACTGTGCGGAATGTGATGTCTGCGCCACTGAAGAAGACACAGACCACTTGCTATGTCCTTGTCCTTGATTTACGATGGAAAGGCAATAACAAATTTAACGCTCTGCGACGACTGGACGATCGACCACTTTCCGTGCAGCTGTTGCCATAACACTATCCCCATCACTCGTCTGCCCACAAGGCAGCGAATGCACCTCTGGGCTTCATCAGGACGACGGGTTTGGGCGAACGCCATTAAATAACTATGTAGTCACGCACGCGTCTGCGAATTCACCACCATTTCCTTCTTTTCCCCCCTCTTTGTCTCTCTATCTCTATAGTTTTCCTATTCCGCTCTTCCATTCCCCCAGCGTAGAGTAGCCAACCGGACACCTCTCTGGTAAGCTTCCCTTTCTTCCGCGGTGCTGTCTCTTTCCTTCCTGACCGCCTGCATTGATGCCGACCTGGTTATATCAACGAACCAATGTTCCTATGCTCTGCTGTCACTTCAAAGAACAACCATTTGTTTGACATATACGGTATTGAATCTTCGCTAAGACTTATCAACAGAAATTACCTGACCTAACATCTACGCGAACAGCATAGCTGCCGGATGATCTAATCGTGCGTTAGGATTGAACGAAAGAAAGGACAATTTTTTCAATGGGCTCATTTCTTTGTTACACGCAACCAAATGATTTCAACAAACGATTAGGTCAGGGAAAGCATGTGGGACATTAATTGTTGTTTATAATTGTGGTGTAGCAATTATGACGTATATAAAAATGAATTGAAGTGGACAAAAAAAGAAATGACTCCTTCCGTCAAAAAGGGTGCTACCGCCCCACTCCCTACCCCCGGGAACGCAAGGGCCAGAGGTAAATAGCTTCGCTGTAAAAACTAGATTTCCCAGAAACGAGTTCCCTTTTATGCTCCTCTCTTTTTCATGGTCAGCTCTATACACAAAAAGAAAGTACATCTTGTTGCAAAACTGAGGTGTACAGTTACAATTATTGTTCAGAATTGGCTGTTCCTCTCGATTTCGCCAGATCAAGACGTCTGTAAAGTAATTATCCAAAAATATAGTCTTACTACTTCGGTTCACCATGACCTCCACTCCAGAGCTCTTCGTTAAGCTTCATTATGAAGTCGCATCATTCAGCACTCCAGTAATTTCGCTGATAGCCGTCTCCTATTTCGAACTCCCCCCCGCCGGCTCGAGGTAAAAGCACAACTCTGGGAAATCTTAACTCGTGCTGTGGGCGTTCAAGTACGCATCAAACGCGCAAAACATCTCATTATACAGCCGATGAAACCAAAGAAGTGATTGCTTTTTTTTTTCTTATCAGCACGAATAAAAATTCACGAGGACAAGTTGGAGCCTGCCCTATATAGTACCGCTCCTCAAATTGCTTGCATCAAAGAGATAGAGCACGAGAAGGTAAAAAAAAAAAAAAAAAGGATCGTTCACTTCGCAACCACGGAACAAAAGGCGTGTCGCTGTCTTTCGGATTGCACAGGTTGGAACGCTCTATCAGAAAAGAGCAATTTTTAAAATAAAATCACTGTCTGACATGAATGCGATGCATAAATATACGGAGTTATGTTTTCTTTTGACGCAGATGAATTACTTCGCGCTTGAGCATACAAACGCTGTCTTCGCCTGAGATGTTCTAAGAGATAACCTTATTTTTTTGACAGCTACTCTAGAGGGAATTATAAAGAGTTGGAAGAATTTTCTATTCGGTTTCCACTATTTTTTACCCAGATTATGCATTACAAAATACAAGAAAAAACCGCTACACACATACAAAAATGCACACCACCAGCTCTAGGCACGCGTCTGAAATTGTTATTGACGCATTCATCTGATATAAACAAGAAGGAATGCGCACGAGGCATGGGGATTCAGCATTTGGAGATGCAGATGCAGCATTTCTTTGTCATGCAAAGCAATCCAACATTCGCTATTCACGATTTGTCTTTTCTTTGCAAATGCGATACATTTCGACCACTGCTCGAGAATTCAGGTATATATTTTCCCCCGAAAAACATAGGCTTATGCATTATCGACCCATGTCTCAGGTGTCCTTTGTAGATATTATATGAATGCAAACACCGGTATTTAAAAAGGGATATCATATGTGTTGCAGTGGCGGGTGTGTGAAGTGAAATTTTGCCACTAATGTTTCTCTCACTTTTACACGGATGTGGCAGATAAGTGCGCTTGTGCACCGGCCTGCCAGTCCTCCAGCTAACTTCGACGCGGTGTGGTTGGTAGGCAGCGCGGCGACTCTAGGTAACGTCGGGAGGGTCACGGAATCCATACTAAAGCAGCGGACCGGCGTCGTTGTGGAGATAACACTAAAAAAAACCTTGTTACTGAGAGGTACTTCGAATCGTATCACCAACTGAGCAACCTAGTGGGTAAGTCCTACAGAGCGTTGGTAATTGCTGAACGTGGTGATTCAAATTCAGTGCATGTATATGAGCTTTGGGGAGGGCCGAGTATGAAGTAAGTTTACTCTAGGGTACGGCCTATTTATTGTGTTAGGCACTTAGCCACCAATCTTTCGATTTGTTTGAGAGCTACATGCAAACATAACAAAACGTTAATATTAAACAACGCTACCAAATAAAATCTTGAATATTCGATGTTTTGAATGCCTTATGTCTCGAAATTTCAAGGGTCGACATTCACACTTGTTGCATAGACAAATGCTGAATATATATAAAGATATACATAGCGTCAGGGCGTATTTAGCTGGGCAGAAACATAGGTCAAATAAACGGCATTCATCGTTTTTTTTTCTTCTGAGACGTCCTGTAAAGATATATATGGTTTCGTATCCGCCTATCTGAAACCTAAGATGCTCTGCATGTGGGGCATGACACCTTTCTGTTTTGCTTTCTGTTTTGCTTTCTCTCTTGCTTTCTGTTTTGCTGTCCCTTGGAACACCATTGATCCATGGAGAACCCATGGATCAATGCCAAGAGTAGTTTTAGTGCACTAATCTCGGTCTTCCTTGACAGGTTATTTAAGTCCTGCCAGAAGGTGTATAGCGCTGTTTAGGTGAGGGGTTACGCGTCATGGTAACCATAATGCGGCGGCTATGCGACGGCCTCCATCGATAACAACGAACTTACATAGCTAGAAAGCATGTTGCGGGATGTTAATTTCCGCTCCCAAAGCAAGGCTGGCGATATGCGATTTTTACTTCATTACACGCAGTGGGCTTCTTACGCCTCGAAAGCGACAGCACCCGATACAGTTGAGAAAGCCATTGAAAACTGCCATCTATGCACGCTGACTTATATATATATATATATATATATATATATATATATATATATATATATATATATATATATATATATATATATATATATATATATATATATATATATATGGGTCATTCCATATGAAGTGTACCAGGTCAATTTTCGACCATCTCCGATCCTGCTGAAAAAAAATGTCCAGGTATATGTGAGTGTGATAAGTAGTTATTGAGGCGTTATTTTTCGCTAAAAAATTTTGTGTTGCCTAGAGGGTGCTTCGAACTTTGGGCACCCAAGTGAAACTGTGTCGCGCTAAATAATTTGTATAAAATTACTGTTCTGAGGAATTAGTACGAAACAATTTTTTTCCATAATTTTAAGGCGCTGATCTTTCATGACAATTAAAGTTTATTCATTTTAGTTTTACCTTTCTTTATTTTTTGGCCTTGGCGAAAAATTGCAATATGCTGCATGTTTAGCGTATTTTATAAAAGCACAGATTTTTTTCGCGAGTAATATATTCATATTAATGTGTTTCATGGGTTCCTATAATAAATTATGAAAATACTTCGGGAGCGTATGAAGCAAAAACGTTGCCACAATATTGTGACAATGTTGGAAAAAAGGCATTTTGACTCATATTGAGGCTTCATTTTCTCGATGTAGCGGTCTAATTAAAAATATGGCTTATATATTGTTGCATAGTATGATTTGTTGGCAAGACATACAGAAAGTTTCGCAAGAGTAGATTTTGTTTTAAGGGAGAAAAAAATTTTCCAGCTGAACAACTGCAAGGTAGTAGAAAGTTTGCCTTTGCCTCGCCTTCACTGCATAGCAGGTCAGCGCAAGATTCTGGCGGGGGCTATTCGGCGGCGAATAATGCAAGTCATACAACAGCTTGTCACTTGTTTTGGTAATACTGCTGTACAGAATGCCAAAAATGGCAATAGTGCTAATTTTATGGAACGGTATCTTCCCCCTTGGACCATCATAGGGCAGGTTATAGCCTACTCAACCGCTTCATAGTCCCAAGGGGCAGAATTATAATGTAGTCGATGGCCTGCAATACAGTATTGGGGCGTTGTGTTTGGCTTCTGATAATTAATGGACTTGGTCTTAATAATAATTAACGACGTAATTAAGGTGTAGTTTACTTAAGATATTTTTATGATGTAACAGGTATAGGCCGATGATCGCTTATCAGTGGTTTGCATGATGAAATGATGTATGCTAGGTGTACGCGTTAGAGATGATTCGACATCGTGCCCATAAATGACACTTCAGTCACCATTTCCGGAGGGATTTGAACATTTTCATCACCCTATTTCTTAATTGTCCAAAGGTGCTGAAAATGTTCTAATTAAAAGCCCGTCCGGTAATGGTGATGGGCTTTTATCGTATTCAGCACCCTAGGACCTTTAAGAAAAAGGTGGATGAAAATTTTAAATCGCAACGGGAAATGGCGCATTAAGTGTCATATATAAGCAGGATATCGAATCATCTATAACGCGTACACCTAGGATACATCATTTCATCATGCAAACCAGTGATAAGCGATGACGCATCGGCCTATACCTGATACATCATAAAAACATCTTAAGTAAACTATACGTTAATTATGTCATTAATTATTATTAAAACCATGTGCATTAATTATCAGAAGCCAAACAGAATGCCCCAATACTGCATTGCAGGCCATCGACTACATTATAATTCTGCCCCTTGGGACTATGAAGCGGTTGAGTATAACCTGCCCTATGATGCTCCAAGGGGGAAGATACCGTTCCATAAAATTAGCACTATTGCCCTTTTTGACGTTCTGTACATCAGTATTACCAATAAAAGTGACAAGCTGTTGTATGACTTGCATTATTCGCCGCCGAAAAGCCCCCGCTAGAATCTTGCGCTGACCTGCTATGCAGTGAAGGCGAGGCAAAGGCAAACTTTCTACTACCTTGCAGTTGTTCAGCTGGAAAATTTTTTTCTCCCTTAAAACAAAATCTACTCTTTTGAAACTTTCTGTATGTCTTGCCAACAAATCATACTATGCAACATTATATAAGCCATATTTTTACTTGGAGCGCTACATTGAGAAAATGAAGCCTCAATACGAGTCAAAATGCCATTTTTTCTAACTTCGTCACAATATTGTGGCAACGTTTTTGCTTCATACGCTCCCGAAGTATTTTCATCATTTATTATAGGAACCCATGAAACACATAATATGAATATATTACTCGCGAAAAAATCTGTGCTTTTTATAAAATACGCTAAACATGCAGCATACTGCAAATTTTCGCCAAGACCAAAAATAAAGAAAGTTAAAATTAAAATGAATAAACTATAATTGTCATGAAAGACCAGCGCCTTAAGATTATGAAAAAAATTGTTTCGTAGTAATTCCTCAAAATAGTAATTTTATACAAATTATTTAACGCGACAGAGTTTCACTTGGGTGCCCAAAGTTCGAAGCGCCCTCTAGGCAACACAAAATTTTGTAGCGAAAAATAACGCCTCAATAACTACTTATCACACTCACATATACCTGGACAATTTTTTTCAGCAGGATCGGAGATGGTCGAAAATTGACCTGGTACACTTGATATGGAATGACCCACATATATATATATATATATATATATATATATATATATATATATATATATATATATATATATATATATATATATAGAGAGAGAGAGAGAGAGAGAGAGAGAAGGGGAACACATGTACACCATGGAGTCATTGGCAAATCTTAGAGCTGCTTGGTAATCAAACGCTCGCTGCTAACTAAAGAACAAAAAGCCTATGGATTTGCTAGACGGCACGCGCCATAGTTCGAAAATGTGCTTAGCGATAAGCAACAAATCTCCAGCGTAAACACGAGGTCTTTTACCCGTCTATATTAAATATGTATTGTGGTCGCTTTAAAAATAGAGCACTCCCTTTTCATTTCCATGAGGCACCAAAAGAAGCGGATGAAGGTCTGGTAGAACCAATTATTCTTATGGGGTCTGGGTCAACAGCGCGAAGATTGTCCGTTTGCTTACCTACAGGGCATTTCAAGCGATTGTGGAACCGCTGGGCAAACACAACTGACTGGCGCCAGTTGTATGAGAGAAACGAGAAAAAACAATGCCCTTTCTAACATCGTTCTTGTCACTTCGCTTTATATCGACATATGGCGTCTAATATCTGTGCTTGCGGAAGGAACTTAATATAAGACTACAAACATGCACATGCTACAATCAAATAAGATTCGCGAGCCAACGTAGAAGCAAACGCGCTTTCTATATTATGTACGTGAGAGGGCGATTGAACGCACAAATTTGCTTCGCGTATCTCGCGGCCGGCAAACATCTCGGACGCGCTTCGGTGCCCTTGGGTTCTTGGGAAAACGAAACAGAATGGAAGCCGGCTGAGTACCACTCCTTGTTCTTAAAGCGAGCTCTCCAGCATGGATGAGCACAAGAGAGCTTGTTTCCGCCGGGAATGTCCGGCTCGCAAGTGGAGGGTAGTCGACCACCGCCGCCGGTCCTGTTCCTTATCACCGAAGGTCTGCTTGCGCGCCCACTTGTCTCGCTACTTTATTTGCGCCTCACTCGGCGAGCCTCCAGCGATGTTGCCAAAAAAAGTATTTGCGCTCCAAGAAACGCGAAGATAAGCAAAAAGATCACAAGGTCGTTGGCTCGCTAAATTCTTTTGCAAACGCGGGGATGTTTGTGAATACTGCTCGGCTGCGCCAAATACGCCAGGAAAGGGGACTTTTCAGAAGGCTGCCTAAGGAAACACTGCGAAAGGCGTGAGAGAATGCAGATGTTAAGGGGGTGCGTACTTATCACGTGGGCATCCATGCAGTCAGGGAATCGTTGCTACAATCGTAAACACGCGTGCATGGTCGGCGGTATATTTCCCCTCGCTCGTCTCGGCTGTGGGGAGTCTCACACCTGAATATCTCGAACATTTCGATAGAACTATTGAATTTGCTACTGTGGAGGCATCTTGCTATCCCTCTCCTGCTGGAAAGACGTGCGCGCTCGTTTTTGCTGGAAAGACGTGCGTGCTCCTACATAGGAACGCATTTCCAAATAATACAAAGCCGCGCCTACCGGTAGGACATCCTACTTGAGGTGGCTTCACCGCTCTACACGGTTCGTTTGGCCGCAACGGTTGTGGCGGCTCAGACTCCATTGACTTAGCTGTATTTATATTTAACAAAAGTGTTCGCTGAGCACCGTAAGTTTCAAAATATTCCACCCCACCCACACCTGCATTTGGAACACTGCGATCTTATTATACCTTGGGCAATGTAGAGCTGGCATCAATAGTCGAATCACATTGCAATGAAGTAAGAAGAGTACGCGAAGGTCTGAACATGTATACCGATGTAATGTAAAAGTATGGAGAGCTGGGCGAGTTGGTTTGACGACATTATTGGAAACGTTTTGGCGCGCACACAATAGACGAAAACGGAAGGCGAGCGCCCGTCTGTCTTCTCGCCTTTCGTTTTCGTCTATTGTGTGCGCGCCAAAATGTTTCCAATAATGTATACCGAGCTGTGTTAGTCTATCGGGACTAAAAAAAAAAAGCAGAATTGCGTTTAAAAAGACGCCTTGAAAGGATAAAAAAGAACCCTTGTTAAGTGCCCGTGAGCCCTTAGCAGCATTCGCGCTACAATAACGTGAAAACGGATAATAATAATAATATCTGGGGTTTTACGTCCCAAAACCAAGATATGATTATGAAGGACGCCGTAGTGGAGGGCTCCGGAAATTTCGACCACCTGGGGTTCTTTAACGCGCACCTAAATCTAAGCACACGGGCCTCGGGCACTTTCGTCTTCATCGAAAATGCGGCTGCCGCGGCCGGGATTCGATCCCGCGACCTTCGGGTCAGCAGTCGAGCACCATAACCACTAGACCACCGTGGAGGATCAACATGAAAACGGAGGGTATGAGTCAGTGTGAGGGAAAAAGTTGCCTTGGCCAGGCTATCTGTGAGCAGACTGGCTCACAATATAAGACAAACATCCTGCTTATATGTCCTCACTCTCTACTTCATAACTGTTTAAGTGTTCTCTTTCCCATTGAGTTGCTTTCTCAGAACCTATCAAGCTTTATTTCTCGTCTTCTACAAAAGGTGAAACATTTGAAGTTCTCACTGTTGAATGCTGTGTTATTCCTAAGAAAAAACTAAATTTGCGCAGCAAAAAAACTCCCCCCCCCCCCCCCCCCAAAAAAAAAAAAAAGTTAATCGGAACTGCCGGAAGCTAATCATCTTTTGTTGGGGTAAGAAAGTGTAATAGCATTTCATTCATTTACTGTATCTATTCAGAAAATGCTTTTTATAAAAGGTCTCTATTGGTCCACTTTCGCAAATTAGTACTTACGCTAGAGCTCTTTGAAATAGCGAGACTATATTTCGTGTTGCGAAGCGGCTGGCGAATGGGAAAAGAGCGCACTTACGCAGGAAAAGCTTTATTGAACTCTGGTTCCCGTTTACTGCGTTCCGTAAAAGCAGATGGCAGCCAACCCGGTGTTGGCTGATGAAAGGTACAGCTATGGCAGAGTTTACTTACGGACTGAAAGCTTTGTGAATTGGGCCCATTCACGAAGGTTTTTGCGCGGGAGGTGTTTTTTTTTTAACCGTTACCAGGCCGCCCTCCATCATAGTATGTCGACACCATGAATGCCCTGAACTTGCTCTTATGACGGCGTTTAGCATAAGTGCAATATTATAGCACTCTGTATTATAATATTTCTTGTAATAACTATTCGAGTGTCTTCTACATTTTACAAAGCAACAACGTGTTCAGGTAGTAATACAGAAGAATAACACTTTGAGAAGGCTCGTAAAGACACATATTCATATCATGCCACCATTTTTCAACACCAAACAAGAAAAAAATATCGAATGGTCCCGCTGATGTAAAACAAAGCAGCTTCGTGTGACTGCTGCTAAGGAGCTTTAGCATTACTCCTCTATTCTTAAGGCCACCCGTTTAATCTTGGTTGTTATTTCAGTCTTGAGGGGAATAGAATGCAAGAACACTTATTAACTACCGACTAACCTAACGTCCTACTCTTGTACACTGCTTGCACATATCATGCGCAAACGTATAATAGACTACCTGGAATCTAACAACATATTTAGTCATTCTCAACATGGCTTCTGCCGTGGTCTCAATACCGTAACGCTACTGGTTGAATTCACTCACGGCCCTGGTGATGCATTAGATATTGGCCTACAGGTTGATGTAGTTTTCGTACATTCTTCCAAAGCATCTAATACTGTTGTTTATCCAAAACTGCTACAGAAACCCAAACTCCTTCTTAATAATAATAAGCTTGTTGACTGGACAGCTGCCTTTCTCTCTGATTGCTCTCCAGTATGCTTCCTACAAAATTCCTTACTCCCCTACTGCTAATGTTTCTTCCGATGTGGAACAGGGTACCGTCCTCGGCCCTCTTGTCCTTTCTTTTTTTACATTAGCGACTTAGCACAGTAAATAAGTTAACATGCGTCTTTACGCTGGCGCTTGCGTGAAATTAGCTCTCCGGAAGATAATCGTTTTCTTAGCGACGCATTTTCACGCTTTTTCTCATCGAACGACACCTGGAAAATGAATGAGCAAAACTGCGTGTATGCCATTTACAAGGCGCCAGCTGCCTTCTCTTTCCTCATACCCCTTTGATAACTCTGTTCTACTGTAAGGTAAGGGAATATAAATATCTGGGACAACTCGTTCTCACTCATAACGTGTCTTGGAGCAAGCAGATAGAAACAAGAGGCAATAAATCATTAATAAAAGCTCGTTTATTTTCAACGGATTCTCCGCGTAGCTCCTTAAGACATTAAACAGGGGTCTTATAAAACACTTATCCGGCCTATTCTTGAATACGCGTCTTTAGTATGGAAGACTGTTCAGAAAAAATGATATCCATATCAATGAGTCTGTGCAGTCCGAAGCCATACGTTTTATATACCGTAAATATGAAGGTATTTTTACATTTACAATTGATTTAAAATATTTAGTTCTAACTTTAGAACCTACACGTTCAAACACAGTTTTTTTTTTAATCCTGGAATTTTTTTACCTGGAGATTTTCGTATATTGCCATTTCGTGACACTTTGTCTGCAATTGATGCATGATCCCGACTTCTGCAATAGCCCCAGCGGTTGGTTGAGTCCGCCCACCTGTCCCCTTACGCCGGTGTTATTGTTGATAGATCCCTCGCCACTGGGAGGATAAAAATAGGACTTTGTCTACCACCAGCCCTGCGTCTTTGGGATTGGTTCTCGAACCCTTTGCGGTAATCTCTTAATGTACACCTAGGTCTCGCAGCCACTCAGCTTTCGCGTATGATAGTTTGTTCTGCGTCACTTACAGGTTCCGAGAGTCGTGGTGTTTATGCATGCATTTACAAGGGAACAGCAAACAATATTGCATCAGGCGAGGGCACAGTTGTGCGCCTCGTAGAGAAGTTGTTCTTAAGAAAGTGATGCGTGGTATAAGTGCAGCAACCTACTTCAGTCGCAGCAAATTGGACCAGTGTCAATAAAATAATCGACGAAGTCTTGAATTAAAGTTTGATTCTAGGCTTTTATGGGTCACGATAGGACTATTTTAAAGCACAGAAAAGTAAGGCGATTAGAATTCATTCTAACCATCTTGGTTATTTTTTAATATAATTTGCGCTGAAATCAAAATGCACAAGTGTGCTTGCACTTCTAAAGCACGTTGAAGCGTACTCCGAGATAGGAATAGATCCCATGATAATAATAATATCTGGGGTCTTACGTCCCAAAACCACGAGATGATTATGAGAGACGCCGTAGTGGAGGGCTCCGGAAATTGTGACCATCTGGTGTTCTTTAACGTGCACTGACATCGCACAGAACAGGGGCCTCTACCATTTCGCCTCCATCGGAACAGAACCCACGACCACAGCGCTGAGGTGAACTTCGTTTATCCTGGTATTTGGCTGCGTGCTTCACTTTGTTAAAATTGTTTTCTATTCTAAGCTAGATGTGCCGAAGAATTTATCGAATTCGAGGGTCTGGCGAAATCTTGTCTGGTCGGGAGCGCGCCATCATCACAAACATGAACAGACGCTGATCGATGTGAACTCATTGTTTCTCTTAAAAAGTGACCACCTGCTACGTGAGAAGTTTCCTGATGTCGTTCATATTGTCCCCTGCGCGCGGTGCCACCACAAATACATATGTGAAAGTGGGAAATTCTGAAATATTCAAGGAGCATCGGTACGACGTAAACAACCACCACGTGGCCTCCAGTGCCCTAGTGGAACATACGTACTGCACGTGTCGCCAGATAGGCTGGCACGGCGTCTGCATCGTTACAAGAGAAATAAATCTGAATCAGATTGTATCCAGACTATGGCAGGCACTTTAAGTCGCATCGCACCATGCGCGCACCATGCCCTCGACCGCGTACAACCCTCGTTCCCTTTCCGCTTCGCCCTTCAATTCGAATAAAGCTCCCGTATATGGGAGCCGAAACGTCAGTTTTTAAAGGCTAAAACGTATAAAACCTTGGTCGGTGTCTGTGCTAGCAGACAAACTGCTCGACCTGTCGTTAATTACGCGCTTACAGTGCGCATGGACCCATCAACCGTGGCGTTTGGTCTGCACAGGTGCTAGAAGCGCAATTTTTTTTTTTTGACATGAATACTCACGTAATTTTTACACTCAGATGCGGCGTGCTTACCTGAGTCCGCGCGATAGCGCGGACTCAGGTAAGCACGCCGCATCTGAGTCCAGCATGAGTCCAGCCCATTTGCTTTCCAATAACGTAGGTGGTTATCGCGACGCGCGTTCATTCACATAGTTTTGTGCATCTACTGAACATTGCGTTTCCACGATTTGTCTTTTCTCAGCCGAAGCAGCCTCATTCCCATTAGAAAGAACGCTCGTGTAAACAGTCTTGAGTAATCCGGACCTTTCCGCAATGTCATTTCTTATCGCCTGTTTTATTTAGGCTCATTGAATCTCATAGAGTCGATCAATTACAAAAAAACACAAAGCACTGTGTAGTGATGTCAGCGTGCCCCCCGCGATTCCATGCGCACACACCCACATAGACGGTCACCGCGCGCACAGTTGGCCATCTGAACAGGCCCGCCGGGAGTCGTTCTTTATGGCCTCTCGGTCCGACCCAATTTTTCATTTCCACACTGTCTCCCAAATAAAGAATGCAAGAAGTGAAAGAGTGTCGGCCACTGTGTGTTTTGCGACCTCGGTCTCTTTTCATCGATTGCGTCCGAGTAGGAGAATCACAGAACACGTCACGACGCCGGCAAGTCGCGAAAAAGAAAACGTAGTTGGACAGGACTGCTCAGCGAACTGTGTCGAAAGATGGGAGAGTTGGTTGTAAGGATTGAGGAGAAAGAAGAGGGTAGGGGGGGGGGGGGGGTGCGGCAACATTTTCCCTAGGGCCGTGTCCTGGGGAGAGCACGCAATTCCACTTGTTCCCAGCATCCATGGAATGTGCTCGACACTAAGCGGTGTCGTGGTTTTCCGTCGCGAGGACCACAAGATCGTCGAAGACGGCGGTTGCGCAAGCACTCCTATGGCCGTGTAGCCTCTGCCGCCTCTGCCAACAAGCTGAGGAGGCCGAGCTGACGTGCGATCCGAGGTCGCCACGCGCACGGCCGCATCTAGTTGCCCGATCTCCCTGCGCACTGCTTCCAGCCCCGCCGCGCCCGGTGGGGTTGGCGAGGCTCCCGTGGGCGTGAAAGGCTGCCTGTCTAATTAAAGGCTGCCTATTATGTCCACTCCGTCGCGCGGACGGGTGACTGGTGTCGCGCATGCGTACCTCCCAAACGGCCGCTCCGCGTTCCAGGCAAGGTCGACTTTCAGCGGGCCCTCGCGGATCAGTGCCTTCCGACGCCCATTAAAACAGAGCAACCGTTAACGAGTTTTCCAAGGCAGTCTTCCCACATCGACTGAGCATGCGCAGCAAACGCGGACATTTTCGGACACAATGCCGATGCCGTGCAGTAATTTGCAGACGCTATTCTCGCTATATATACAGCACCCTCTTCACCCCGGGGAGGGGGGAGGGGGCATTCTGCATGTTACACCCGCTCGCTTTTCTACAACGCGGCGTCCAACGAACACATTGACCA
This sequence comes from Rhipicephalus appendiculatus, assembly GCA_030522465.1. Classification (NCBI taxonomy): domain Eukaryota; kingdom Metazoa; phylum Arthropoda; class Arachnida; order Ixodida; family Ixodidae; genus Rhipicephalus; species Rhipicephalus appendiculatus. The sequence goes on along the minus strand of JALIZH010032945.1, from coordinate 6,550,737 downwards.
TAAAAATGGACACTTTGAGGTTAATAACTCTAAACGTGCCGTGCAAGCTTATGTTCCTCTTAGCTGTATTGATTCTCGTTAATTACAGAAGCCATTATTTCTGTATGATGAAAGCCCTCCACGCGAGAGATGCCGTACTAACCTCGTCATCTATTTTGTAAGTGCGTTTTAGTGTTTTACGTCGCAGATTACCATCGATGAGCGTTGGAGATGCTGTGCTGCGTGCTTGTAAGACCGTGCACCACTAATTGCAGCGGCTCGTCGTTGCAACTGTCCAGCTTAGCTGTTTCACAGGCATTGCGAAAATCGAGGTGAACTGCACCGTCAGTCATTTGGTACAAAGACAATGTTAGCCATTCTTCCCCTCTTTCCTTCTCCAACCCACTTCTATGCTACTCATATTTACCCTGTTGTGCTGTAGCCCTGAAGCATGGGTAGGATATCTCACGCCACTGCTACCCGTTGGGCTTTTCGATGCGCCGAAAGCTAGCTTTTTGTCACCGTTTAGTGTCACTTTAAAGGAAGCTGAAAGGGGCGGAAGTTTCACGCTTATGTCACATCGTCAAATGATGTTATTTAATTTCACAGTGTAATGAAGGGTATCAGATTTGACTTTGACGGCTACATGCACCACCATGACCGAATATTAGGGCGCTTAGCTGGAAATGCTGCAGTGGTGCTTCCTGTAATTCTCATTAATCGCTCTCTTTTCCTTCTTACAGTACGCACGAAGTCGAACAGGGCGACGAGTGGAAGAAAAAAAGTTAGCTAAAGGTAACCTTACTGTTCTTTCTCTGTTTCGATGCCAAAGAAATTAAAATGAACGTTTGAACCTCCCCCTACTTCCTTCGTTTACCAGGAGACGCGCACCGTCTAGGCCTATGGACACTTGATGTTCGTAAGAAAGAAGATACTTACTATTGCAATTTTGCGGTCGAGGTAAAACAGGGGAACTTTTTTGCACAATTCACATATATTCGGCATAACAGATAATGCACGAACGATCACGAATGCGGGGCAAAGCTTGAAAACAAAGGTTGTTTCCCTATGACCTTCGGAGAATTTATTGGCGTCATTCTGGTGGATTCTCCATAAATTTATCCTTCTGCCGCCCTTTCGTTTCTGCATCTTTGGTCGCAGTACGCTTTTATTTCACCCTATTGTGTTCAGTGAAGATGTCACTAACCATGCTTCGCCTTTTGCTATTCGGCCAGTGCATGAGATATTCGTTCGTCTTCATGGCTATACTAGCCTTAGAATGCTATTTATTAGTTGTTGATGAATCCATAGGCGTCTTTCGAGAACTATTTTCAAGTTCTTTTTAATTTTCATTTCGTCGGGTGTTAGTGAAATGAAGCTTTTCTCGCAATAGTGTGTTCATCAAAACGTGTTTAATTATATTTATTCTTGTCCCTTTGTTTTTTCCTCTTCTGAGTGCCAACCTTCATCCGCTTAGTGCGTTTAGTAAGGCGGTAATGTTATTGCCCAGAAAAATGACACTGTACCCTCATACCCGCTCTGCAACACCTTTAAAGAAAACGTGAATGCGACGCAATGCCTGCGTATTTGTCTGAGGCGTTATCAGGTTCCATTTCGCTACCTCAGTGCAATAGGTCTTCGCTGAAGAAGACCTCTCGGCCATCAGCATTCGATTCATGGTAACTTTCCTCGTCCCCTATCCGACTTATTGCATGAAGTAAGCTAGAAGTGCAACAAGCGTTATAAAGCAGACAACTGTATAGTGGCAGAACGTGGTTACATTTTCATACTTTTCTGCATCGTCTACAGCGCCATTCCGTCGCAGATGAGGTAACAACTACAGAAGATATAATTTCAATTCAGTCGCAATTCTTCGAGCGCAGCTTTCTATGCTGCTTCTGACCGCGTTGCAAGGGTTACCAGACATGTCCTACACAACTTTGGGCCTCTGGGCACGCGCAACTGGGCATGTGACAGCATACAGATTGTCCGAGCTAGGGTTAGTCCAAATTAACTAAATAAGAGAAACCTAATACATTGTTAGGCTTTGAGACCTTTACCGTGTTGTCTTCACCCGCCACCAACACAACTTGCTAATGAGAAAAAAATAACCATCAAAAGCTTTCCCGTCGTTATATATTACCTCCTATTTAGTATGTGCCCATTCTTGTCCAATGCCCAAGAAATTATTTGCCAGAACGTAATTACCCCGTAGTCAAGCAAAAGAAGTAGTGACAGATGAATTTTCGTCGGTTCCCTCGCTCCGTTTGCGGCATTTCGTACAAACATTTACTGAAATAGCGCCCCTTTGCATAACATTTGCTTTAGTATTAGTGCGAACATCGAAGAGAGATTCGCCTAGAGCAGGTACCCGCATAAACATGGGATCGTTTATTAATATTTTTTATTGCTGGCGATATGACAGAGACTGTTATCTCGCTTCCAACCACGCTACACCAATATATTCAAATTAAGTCCACCTTAGATATCAGATCTTGGTAGTGAAATTTTAAACTTACCAAGCAGAACGCTAGCCGCCCATCGACACCACGCCTCGAATTCCTTAACTATGTCTTAATAACATTCCGTGCCTAACTTAAGAGCCTTTTTTTCAATATGTCTCTGCGTAAAAGCGACAACGCACCGCGTTTATACTTCTCGTATATACTGTGTAATCGCTGGTCTCTTCATATAGAATTATTCGGACACCATTAGTGATTACAGAGCTAAAGGCACATGTTATTCCTCACGAATTATGTATTGCCAATTGTATTTTCTATTGAACTTCTTTGCTGCTCCAGTCCTACAACTATTTTCGTAAAGTGAAACAGGAAAAACAGAGAAAGAGCAGGACATTTCGAAGTTTCTGCCTACTCACTATGCCTTGGCGGGCTCTGTCTCCTAATTACGTGACCGCGCACGCACGCACGCACGCACGCACGCACACACGCACACAGACACACACTCACACACACACACACACACGCGCGCGCGCACGCACGCACGCACACAGACAGACAGACAGACAGACAGACAGACAGACAGACAGACAGACAGACAGACAGACAGACAGACAGACAGACACAGACAGACAGACAGACAGACAGACAGACAGACAGACAGACAGACAGACAGACAGACAGACAGACAGACAGTGCACGCGGTACACCATGCACTGCGCGCGCGCGCAGTGCATGGTGTACTGGTACGCACGCACACAGTGCATAGTGTACCGTGTGCTTCTCGCAACAGCAATTCGTCTTGATTTACGAACTGAGGAATGCAACCTTGTGATGGAAAATGGTATACTGTCACGCGCGTTTCTAATTTCACTTTTACTGTATTCGGTTTGACGCCCACAAAGACTGTGAGCAAACCGCGCCTGCAGTTTTCGAGAAGGTTCACGATTGTAGTCGATCATTTTGTTAAGATTGCGCGCAAGACGCGAACACTCAAGATTATTCCAGAGCTTGCGCGACGACCAGAGATAAGGCTAGAATGTTCGACGCGTGATCTATAAAAGCCGGCGCGTTCCAACGATGATCAGTTGATCGACGGCCGACGCTCCGTTCGCCGCTATCTGTGCCAGTGTGTATTGCTGTAATCTGACTTTACGTTTCACGGCCACAAGTTCGGCCAAATAAAGAGTTTCTTCTTCGACACGACGACTTTGCCTTCGTCGACGTCACGACCACGTGACAATATGCAATTATTAATGTGTTACCTGCGTGAAACGGCCAAATCCCCAACGGCAGCAGGCATCGTCGTGACACCGTCGCCTCCCCAGCATACTGACTGTCTGCAACGTTGCCTGCAGATGCTCTAACATAGCGTACCTTCTCATGTTGCTGTTTTTTCGTACATAAGTAAAAAATAAATAACAACATAATAAGTCACTATGCGTGACGCATAATTTGGCAGCGTCTCCGCTGGTACTGATGGTTCACGCTGCGGGGAGGTATCCCAGTCATTCAGGCACGGATAACCGCGCCATTTCCACTTCTGCGGCCATGCATGAAAACGACCTGCGGTACTATCTTGCGTGTAGAAACGATGTGCAGCGGTGTTTGGTAGAGCATATCACCACGCTACCCTTAATGACCAGCGGTTATCCTGCCGACGTGCTACGAGCCCGGCCCATATCCATTTCTTCTTCTTGATTTCAACTATGATATCCTTAACCCCCGTTTGTTCCCTGACCCACTCTGCTCTCTTCCTGTCTCTTAAGGTTACACCTATCATTTTCCTTTCCATCGCTCGCTGCGTCGTCCTCAGTTTAAGTTGAACCCTCTTTGTAAGTATCCCGGTTTCTGCTCCGTAGGTAAGTACAGGTAAGATGCAGCTGTTATATACCTTCCTCTTGAGGGATAGTGGTAGACTACCAATCATGACTGGATTGCAAGAGATGGCAAACGCGTGAGGGGGGAGACAGAAAATTAGGTGGGTAGATGAGATTAAGAAGTTTGCAGGTATAACGGGGCAGCAGAAAGCACAGGACCGGGTTAATTGGCGAAACATGGGAGAGGCCTTTGCCCTGCAGTGGGCGTAGACAGGCTGATGATGATGATGATGATGATGATGATGATGATCACCACGCTAAATGTCGCTTCAGCAACAACTGGACTTTTCGTGCAGTGTTTGGCTCTGACTACAATTGTATTTGACCTCCGAAGGATCCTGGCAGGCCTTGCAGGCGACAAGACGGGTATGTGCACGACGCTGCAGACCAGTTACATTATGTAATACTCATTGCAGATAGCTTTGGACAATGAATCACTCAAGCTTTTAAACCTGAAGCGTGCCCAAATAGTTGCATGTTTCGCTCTTTCACTTGAAGGCTGTCTCCATCTCGCCTTTTTCTTCCAAGAATATAATCATCTGATGATGAATCAGGTTAGTGTTTATCACTGTCACGTGCGAGGGGTTCCATAACTAAGAGGGATCAGACATTTCTCAGTTTACCAGACAGAAGTTCAGTAAGGGTGTGAATATTTAAAGGAAATCCCTGCGATGAATATTTGCTTGGCTTTGCTGTTCTCGTTTGAGTGTACATGCTGAATTGAGCGATCACGTTACCGTTGTATAGAACGGCAAATGATAAGACATGCAGTAGTTGAAAGGAAACTCGACAACGAAAACCTGCTCTGATTCACTTACAAAACTAACACAAAAGAAAAACCTGCTAGCAGTCTTCCGGGGCAGGAGCTCGGGAAAACCGATGTGTGTGTGAAAGTATATTTCTCGAACTTTGAGCAAAATAAACGGAATGCCTCAGCAGATGGCCACGTTGAACGTCGCGCGTTTTGTTCGGATCCTCTTGATTGCACTTGGGGAATTTCGCATGCTGTGCATCATTTATCTATTTTCTCCTTGCGAGGAGCTAGAGCCCAAAAACGAAAAAAATTAAAAACCGTTTCCTAAACAGTCGCGTGCCACTACCACGTCCTTTTTCGCGTCTCGAGCGTTGTTATCGTTGACTATTTAAAACTGAACTCTTCGTATCTTTTTATTCGATTCAGTTTTGTTTGCAGGCGAGTGTGCGTGGGTGTGCATGCATCCAGGAATTCGTTATATGGGAGCGAATTCCGAGCATATCACAAAACGTCTTTGAACTATATCATTTATTATGGCAGTCATATTGGGGTTTAGCGTCACTCGGACGTAAACTCCTTCCTTTTAGATTATTCAAGCGCGTACAAGTGACATTTTCAGGTAATACGTTTCATTAGAGCGGGAAGACAAGACCTAGTGAAGGGAACAGACAGTGATGCCAAGGAAAGAATAGGGGGTATTATATGTTATTTTTAAGTGAAGTGTAGTATTTTGCAAGGTGGCCCGCTACATTGTCACGACTAGCAACGAACACAGGATACATGACTGCGGATACCACAAAGCACTGCTTCTATTCCTACACAACACAGCCATTACAGCACACATACAATACACATATACACGCCAAGCACTATACTTAAAGGGCAAGTCTTCATTGCAATAAAAAAAATTAGATGAATGCAAATGAAGGGAAGTAGACGAAAAAAAACTTGCCGCCGGTGGCTTACCGCACCCACTACGTTCTAACTGCGCGTCTGATGCTCTACCACTTCAGTACAGCAGCAGCCGTTCCCCGTGTCCATTTTGTTGGGTATTTCTGCACATGTAATCCCGCGAGTGTTAGCCAGCGCCACTCGTACGTAGCCATGACAGCGAATTATTCTTTTTTTTCTTTTTTTGGTTGCATATCCCACATCGACCATCACTTCGGAATAATAAGAGCAAGCCCAACTCCATGATGAGCCCGCAGCCCAGAATAATTCTGCAACTCATCAATTGGTTCTAAGCCTTTTCCTTTTGCCTTTATTCATCGCTGTGCTACCCTCTGTGGACCTAAGGAAAGAAGTGTAAGTTTAAGGGCTCGTTTGCTTTGTTAAACACAATATTAAGGAGAACTAGGACCTGTCTCACACTGGGACATACCCACTGTGTCCCGGTGTCGTCTTAAAAGCACTTCGTGCACATTCAAGATGACGACGACCGCAACTATGCAACTGCTATGCTATAACAACGATAAATGTGCGAAAACGCAGACTTCCATATGCTCCCAGAGCAATGGAACCCGAAAATTCCTACTGAAATGAAGCGACGAGTTGGGCGTCTTGGCACATAAATATACAAAAAGAACACTGCAGCGCAAGCAAAAAAAAAAAAACGAAAAAAAAAACGGACGGAGCAAGACAAGGACCCAACTTTAATTGTTTTACATGTATATGCTGTCCGATCCAGACTTTAAAATCCACCCATGAGTAAATAGGTCAGCTTTCTACCTGAAAGCGTAATGTAGACCATGCTTACACATCCCTCCGCAAGATTATAGAAATGCGTTCAGATTTCACGGTTTCTCGTGTCGCACGCGCTCTGCTCTTCCTATTGACAGAAGTTTCCAGATCGGGTTAGGAGTCCTTACAAGGGACAAAATGGCTCGCCAGAACTCCATCGAAGTGGTTTCGTTCACGCCCATTTTTTTTTTACGTTATCTACATGCTCCCTTAAACAACCCTTGGCACATCTTCCATCCTGGCCAACGTGCACTTCTACACACCCTGAAAAAAATTTGGTGCACTATACACCTTCTGCACATTCAACAAAGGACCTCCTGTGCTGTGTGCGGTTGACATGTTGCATGCTTACTATCGGGTCGGTCATTCAACAGAGTTTTATTAGCCTGTACGGTGCAGTGTAAACGACGTTCACGTAGTGCCGTTGGGCCACCTTTTTCAGATTGAGTGATAGCTTGTGAATGCAAGGCGCCGAAGCTACCTTTTGCCAGCGCGGTGCGTTGGCTTCACATCTTTGCTGGTCTTTGCGCACCGTCTTGTAGAGGCCTTCTGCGAGAGGTGCTGGGGTTAACTAGCACTCAGCAGTTTTTCGGTTTGAAGGTTGAACGCTACCCAGATAAAGAGAAGGAAAGATATGCCGAAGGCGTTCTTTAGGTACAACGTAGCAATAGCTCATTTAACGAGCTTGGAGCGGGCAGACTCAAAAGGCAGAAGTGGTTTATTAGCGCGTTGGTCGTAGCACTAGCAGACATTAGTACCTTCGAAGTGAAACAGGTAATCTAAAAACTAAGTTATTTTATTAATTCCCAGAGGCGCGCGGTGGGTTCCCCATCAAGGGGAGGGTGGGGGGGAGGGAGGCGGTAGGCTCATCGCAGCGCCTTCCCTCCTACTAAGTTAAAGTATGGGGCAGATTCCTCCCCCCCCCTCTTAGGTGACTAGAGGGGGGCCGCCCCCCTCTAGTCACCTGAGAGGGGGGGGCGCAGAAGTGACCCCCCCCCCCCCCCCCGTGCGCGCGCCTATGTTAATTCAAACGATTGCCTTGGTGTTTCTTGCAAATTATGTGCGCCTAAGCAGATAATTTATCTGTAGGGACGTAATTTCAGTCAAGCCCAAAGGTTCCTTCCGATTCCTCCATGGTGCTTGAATCAGCCTAACATCAGCCTGAAAATACCTGACATCCAAAAAGAAAAAAAAAGCAGATATATCGTCACCGCGGCTTAAACAGCTCGCTTTACTTCTAAAAATAAAGGCAGGAGTTCAGGGGGAGGAGTAAGCTTCAAGAGATGCAAAATTCGTGAACACGGGTTGTCGCTGAAGCCGACGTTTCCACAAGCGGACTTGTCTTCTTCATGGCTGCAATTCATTTTCCCCATCCCAAGTACAGGACAGCCAACTATAGACGCCGTCCGGTTAAACTCCTTGTCTTTTTTTTTTTTTACTTTCTGTCTCTTTTTATTTGAAATGACTGCTCAAGTTTGCTTTCACTGCATTAAGCGATGCCTGGAGCCTGCATTGTTGCAAGTAGAAAAGGGGCTGGGGCCGTAAACTAAAGAAAATGCCGGTTAGCGAGTAACCAGATCGGTGGTATAATGTATAGTATATCAGTAGAAGGCAAAGTGAATAAAAAGGGTGAATGAAGTGTTGGACGCTGTCGGTGTTTGTCGACATGTCTTCGAGTGCACTCTCCTTACAACAGCTTTGGCCAACCAACTATCAAGAGAGAGAGGGAAGCAGGACATAAGGGATTATGCATGCGGCAATCGCGAGCGACTAGCTGTATTAAGCGCTATCTAACAAGCGGATGTGCGACTCGCCATTGGGGATTATAAGGACTGAATAAAATATAAGGTTAATGGATTATTGTATCGTGTCCTATGTTGCGAAAGCCTGACTTTGTTCCGATGAAGTACACGCCAAAATTTCAGCCGGCGTTGTCTGTCGTGCTACAGCCACCGAAATTTCGCCCTATACAGTGTTCTGCGCTCCCCCGTAGCCAGCTCCCCACTTGCGCCACCACTCTGAAGCGCAGTTTTTATTTTGTTGCTGCGTGATAGCAACGCGACGCAGTTGCAATGGTATAGTATTTATCTAAGGGGCAGTGTTGTAACAATTTGTCATGATGCGACCAATAGGGTAAGGTGGGGCAAAATGAGACAAAAATTTGAAAATAGTGAATATTTATTTTTATTTCACTCTTTACCCTTAAACCACAATGCAGAAACTTTCCTTTGGGTACAAGGTATGTGCTACATAAATATGACCATGTTGCCACTGTTAAAAAGTTTATTTTAAAAAGAAATAAAAAAATTCACCAGATGTCTCATTTTGCCCCAACCTGCGGGGAAAAACGAGACAGTGTGAAAAAAAATTTAACCCTTCAGTTTTTGCAGTAGAAGCACTTGAAATTAAACTCCGTGGGCCCTCGCGCCGCCTTCATGACCCCAGTCCTTGCACTCCACGCATTGAATCCAGACAGAATCCGGTGCTGTTTTGCTCCAAAACTCCTTGCAGATCAAACACCACCAGTCTTTCTTTGTGCTATTGTTGTATTTTGGTCGAAGCTTGCACTTCATTGGATTATTCAACGATTGGACGCTAGATATAATCTGACGCATCTTCTTCACGTCCTTTTGCCGCTTTGGTGCAGAACTGCACGGGCGTTTCGTGGCTTTCAGCTTCGTCAGCCGGGCTTCGTGAGGCGATGAATTTAAAACTGTGCTAGATTCGAATTTTTTTAGCACAAATTAGGTATTGAAGGAAAACTCGATGGCGAAACGTGTTTGTGATTGGCTTGACTTGGAGATTCTTCCAAATTTGCGTTCGCCTCTTGAGAGCATCCTTGGGAATGCGGAAAAAATCTTGATGCAGCACGAATGGAGTGGGTGTCCTGAACAGCAGTCAGTGCTTTTTCACTTCGTTTTCCTCCCAGGAAGGTTTATATGATATTCTCTTGTGCGTCCCAACCTTCCTAAACAATAAAATATAATATATAACTAGTGTAAGTAAAGGGACTCACTTAATGAGACACTCTCTAAGGCAATTCAATGCCTTTTTGTCGCTTTTTGCCCCCCCTCACATGCCCAAATTCAAAAAAAATTCCGCTTTGGCCCCGCGCACCAAGTGAGACGCTGAAATTTTGGTGGTATGTAGCTAGTAGTATATAGTAACAATATAAATACTTGCGTTGTTGTACTGACGCCAGAGTAGCTTCATGCACGGATCCGAAAATTTGGCCGAGAAGAATTTCGCCCCTTTTTGACGGGGCACGAACACACTGACACCAGCCGCGTAATTTTTCCCACGTGAACGCTGCGAGCAATCATCAACTTTTACATAAAAAGGTGGACAACTACCAGCACCTCTCGCTGAAATATTGAAACAAAGAAAAGTGCTTTCTGTATTAGCTATAGAGGTCGGCAAAGCCAAAATGTCGCGTTTTGCCCCGTGTCTCATTTTGCCCCGCCTTACCCTAATGAGTTTCTGAAGCCCGCCTTAAACAAAACCGAATTTACCGTGGGTGAAAAGAAATGGCGTTTTGTAAGTCTCTTGAGGCTTCGACCTATATTCAGGCGAGATCGCGGAGAGAGCTGAAGTGGGCCGAATGCGCGTTGTCACTCGGGAACAAAAAAAAATCAATAACCTCGGAGCACCTATTGACATTTCCATCTCGCCTCAAACCACAGTTTGTTTTGTGGTGTGAGCCGTCAGCGGGAAACACTCGAAACTTTTGCCACGATACTTACCCCCCAGTCAGAAGCGGGTAAAGAAGCGCAAAAAGACGCGTCGCGTGCTGCATCCCCTCGCAGGCGCTGTATACTTGGGGCACGTCTCAGCGCCTCAATACGTGACCGTATACGAGGCAGCAGGTTCGCACTTATAACTTGGGAGAGCCGCTTCTCGCACGCTGTTCTTTTGGAGCGCGAATGGCGCACGTGGTGCGCGTTCCGGGAAAACGCTGGTGTTTCAGAACCTTGCAGGCGTAGCAGCAAAAATCAACCCATCTTTATTTTTTTTTCTGCATATAGTATACGAGAATGTACTTTCATTGCACGTATCGGTGGCACCTGCCGATAGCACTCCGAATGCTGGAAATTATTTAGCCTCAAAACTGCTTTGGGAGCAAGAAGTCGATGATACGATAGCATATCTCGCCACGTAGATTACGAAGAAAGAAGTATTTGGGGAGGATAATCTGCTAGGCCGCGGATGCGCGTGAGGGCGATCCGATAGTGTCACGGAGGAAATGTGGTTTTCGCAGCAGCATGACAGATGACGCTTCCCGCGCGTTGCCATCATTTAAATGCTCTTTTATAGACCCGACGCCCGACGCATGAAAATTGCGATAACATCTCCTGTATTGTATATTTTAGTAGACTTCTCTCTGTAACGTCAATAAGCAAAAGTGACAGACATTTTGGCTGCAGTTATTAATAAACACTGCCCTAATTGCAAGCCATACAGCGCTTGAAACGAGCCACTAGTAGTGGTCGCTGAGCAGACGACGTCTGCTGCATCCAAACGTCCCTGCACCGCATGTTATGCGCACGCGTGCGTAGGTGGCCTTGGGAGAAAAAGCTTTCGCAATCTGCGGGCTTTCTGTCTGTCTTTAGCAATCTCTCAGGCTTCTGTGTTGCTCCGGCGGCACCGTCTTCTCGCTCTCTGCGCGCGCTTTTCATGCCGTAGCAAAGGTGAGGTCGTTCCGGGATTTCCATCAGCGCTTCTTTATCATGAGGCGGAAATGTGTCAAGCACAACTGCAACAGTGGCTACGCATCCTGCGAGGACAAGGTAATTACCTGCAAAGTTCCGAGTGACCCGGTGATGTTCGAAATGTATGCGCTAGCGCAATGCCAAGAAAAGATCAAGAGCTTACGACTCCTGCCTAGGTTTGCCAGAAGCACTTATCGCGAAGTGACCTAGATAGGCGGCAGTATTATGGTGAGCTTGAAAATTCACTCACGGGATGCAGAAATAGGCAAAGTAAACTCCATGCAATTCGTTTTCTTAGCAGTGTACCCTACGGATCGTCAAACACCTGAGGGGCATGCTATCGCAGGAACTATTGGTTCCCTGCAGTGAAATTCATCAAATGCACGTAGGGAACGCAGTAATAAGAACCTAAATATGATGTGAGGGCATGTAGTGTAAGTCCCATCATTCGTTGGGACAAATTATACATAAGCTATCCAGCTGACGTTATTTTAAAAATTAAAGCTTTCGCGTTCTACAAAATAATTCACGCAGACAATTTCCTTATATGTGACGCCGCTTTTCCCTTAATTTACCGGAAGTTGTAGTCATCGAGGAGGCCCAAGATACAGATCCATTCGCACGTAAAGCGATAGCTGTGAATTGGCACCGAATGGTCCTGAGCCAGCGAGCTACATCGAAGAGTGTGACGCGCGAGTTTTTCGTCCTCTACTAGCGGACTCTCACGACAGTGTTGGCCCGACAGTGTTGTGCCCGATTCCGTGACATTATTGGGAAACCCGAGAGAGCGTTGTTTTTCCTCCTCGAGAATTCTCGCTCCGTGGCCTTCACTATGGCTCCAGTGACACCCAGTATTCCGAGGATTTTTTATCGCTGAACTTCTCCATTATTTGAATATACCTACATTATACACAATAACCAAGTCACTGCTGAAGTACGTGCCACTGTATACCTGCAAATTACAAGTAGATGCCTGCACTCACATTCATTTTGTAGGCATACGATTAAGTTTGATGGGCTTATCATCGTTGCAAACGTATATCAGAGCTCCGGCATACAGAAACTTACAGAAAACAAAACAATTTTCTATGTTGTTTAAACGCTCAATTTTTCATGCAAGACACCCAGCATAGGTCGCACAGACACCTTCAGATCACTGACAATGCCCTGCTCTCGTCACAACGGCGACGAACAGGAGCGCATACATTTTTGCGACTTTTAGGTTTGTATTTCAGAAACAAGCTTGTGTATTGCAGCTCAAGGTGACTTATGAAGATTGTTCTGTGGAATTGGGACACGTCTTCCGCGCTGTATCATGCCACATATCTTGTTAAGATTAAAAAGGAACCCTGCCCGTGTTGACATCATTTCTTATCCTAAGAATGATTGTACCAGCGCTAGACCTCGACCATACGGCACTGACATTGAAGCTCAATAGAATGAAAGACCATTCCGTAACTTCTTGCAAACAATAATAAAATGTGTCCACCAAGTTCGCGATAGTTGTAATATTTCTAACTGCACGCCTGCTATATACTAAACAACCTGATGTACACGGCCCGTCAATGATCCACCCATCTGAGGCTAATGGGAGGACCGCATAGACGCTACACCTCCTCAACAAAAGTATTTCATTCATTTAGGTTTTATTATTCCAGATAAACATAATGAACAGATGAGTAGTTGCATCTTAATGATGACTGTTCCTTATTTCCACGTCTCACATTCTCGAACGAAACCACTTGAAGCAAGTCCACGCGCCCATTGGATTTGTGCTCAGCAACCAAATTTGTAACATATTTAAGGCTAATGACACTTTTCCCAACAACCACAGGAGATACTGCACACAAGGTACTCGATTAACAACTTGTTATGGACAACCTCGTTCTTAAAACTAATAGTCAAATTTCTGTACTCTTAGCACGAAGGATAGGAGACGGAAATTCAGGGATGCGTTTAACACGAAAGTGTTTTATGCCGGGGTCCACCACCGCTCCACTGACGTATTTCCGTCACGGATATGGCGTTGTAAAATATGCACTAACAGGTGACAAAGAAAAAAACTAAAAGAAAAAGTTCTACCACCTCTCTCTCCGCAGCGCGCTGCGCGAATCTACTCGGCCACAGAGCATACCTTCTCCAGCTTACTAATGGTGAGCTATTTATATACACCATTTACCGTTGGCAATACTCGGAGCTCGATAGCTTCAGGGTGTTCTTGTTATCACTCGCGAGATGGCACGAAGGGCGCGAAGGGCGCGCTTTAAAGGTCGTAGCTGCGCGCGTTGCGATGCGCGCGCGCCTTACAGGGAGTGATCGCTCGTACGCGCGCGCTTATCTGGTGGTGGGGGGCGGTTTGCAGGTTTTGCGCTTTCACCGCAAGTTTCCATTGAAGTTATAGAGAGCATGAATGTCACTTCGCTCACTGCAGCGGCCTCGTTTGCGAAGGAGCGTGCTGCTCACACACAAAGAAGCAACATAATAATTAAACAAACTAACATTAAATAAACAACTAAATAAACATTAAACAAACTATTCTTGCATGTCATCGACAGAGGACATCGCAGCTGAAAGCGACGAAGGCACTACTCAGGCTTTTAAGAAAAACGGACTTGGACAAGCGGCTGTGACAGTGATGTAGCGTACCCCGCTAGAGTGATGGACTGTGACTGACTGCGTGTTTGTGTGTGTGTGCTCTGGTATGTGCTATCTTTCTCTCTCTTCCCACTTTTTCCTCTCCCTCTTTCAATATCCCCCCATCCCGTTCCCATGTGTAGGGTGGCAAACTGGTTATCCTGGACTGGTTAATCTTCCTGCCTTTGCTTCTCTACTATTTCTTCCCTCTCTCTCTTGAGGCACAAAAACTAAGGCGCTGTCTAACATTTGGGTAATCTGGGCACGGAGCCTGGTATTCAGATTTCATCTGAGCTTATGCTTGTGCTCACATATGATCTCATTCTTTCTCTTGCTGCTGCTGGTAACATTGAAAAATAAAATCTCATACCAAATTTTTTATACCTAGTCCCCAATAAACTTATGACACTGACCATATATGTATGTTCACTCTGGCGACGTAACAGTAAAATGAACTGGTTCTGAGGTCGAAAACAAAGCAGGAATATGGAATGTTGTATTTTAATGAAGACAGATGCGAAAGAAAAAAACAGAACTTTCAAATGATTCTCAAGAGTCGCCGTACAACTTAGAACAAAAAGAATGTTCTTAAAAAATAACAAAAGAAGGCTATGTGTAATTCCTGGCAACACATACATTTTGCTTTCGGGAAAGCGAAAATAATTTATGGTTGCATTCAGCCAACCTACCTTGTTTTTTTTCGAAAGTGTTTGAAAACGACGGTCACCGAGCACGGCAAGGCATCGCAAAACTGTCGCACGCACTACTCCATTTATATGTGAAAAAAAAAACTGAAAGAATGTGCGTGTATACTTAACATTTTTATGACATCTTTTTTGGGCGTGTTGGTACAGTGAATTCGAAAACATATTCAACGCGCTAGCAGACAAGGACGTAAGAGAGACGACGCCACAATGCGTTATGTACACGACAGGCATGTTCTCTATATATCTTAATAGCGTGCGGCTGCGCACCGGGGTATGGTTGGTCGACCGTAAATAGTGGTCGATCACGTAACTTTTTTTATGTATATATAATGGTGACTTCGAAGATTGAACGCGGAGTGTAATAGAGATAAGGCAAAGAAAAGGCAGGAGCGCTGAGTAAGCGCAGAAACATTCTTACCAACACCAGCGTTGCTTTCAGGTTTCGTATGCGAGGCGCCGGGTACCTCTGCTAAAGTTGAAAAGGCTAGCGAATAAAGAAGCTGGAAACTGTGTCGGACACGTCAACGCTGGAACGAGGTGAGCTGTGGTGCCGAGGGAGATTTTTTACTGTTTTGCACTGTCGACGAGCTGACCTAGGTAGAACGGAAACAGCATTTTTCATCATAAGGATATACAAGGCGAACTACGCTTTTTCTAAGTTCTCGGGTGCGACCAAAGTGTAAATTACGGAACGCATGTCCCAACCAATATTACAGCAAGCGCTCGCAAATTTGTTGTAGTTTCGATAGAGGAAAGAAGGTCAACAGCACCATGCAAACATCAGCTCCCAAACTGGCAAATGTGAAGATATATGATAGCATCTCCAGGCCTTACGTTTTGATTTGATCGGTGTTTCTAGTCCACTAGAGCGGATTTAACTAAATTTTCGTCCTATTGAACGATAGAAAAAATAGGTAAAGATGCTGCCGTGTCAAGGATACTGATTGGCGTCAGAGCGGGGCACGCTAAAGGCGTCGGACTTATTTATTTTTATTTGTAAGTTATTTGCTGTATTCATTGTTGCTCAAACAACACAAATAAAACAATAGGTTTCAGTACACAGAGACGGAAAGAGCATCAATACGAAACAAAACAGATACTCAGAGGCAATATTAAGCGTAATAAATTATCCAAGACACCCTCCCCATGTCAGAATAAGGGCGAAAAGGTAACGGTTACACACCTTTGAAAAGCCATATAACAAGAACAATTAATCAAGGATGAAAAAAAAGTTCAACTTCCATCTTGCTCAAAAAGGCGTACAATTTGTGTGAAAGCACTACATGTACGTTCCCACTAAACCCCGCGTTCTCAGTTTGTTGCATTCGTGACATCAAGACAGCCTTCTGTAAAAGGAACATTCAAAGTTGCTATCGGACAGAATATTCCACATTTTATAAACAGCGCAGGTGTGCTCATTTGAACGCAATGATAAGTGGTAATTGCAGCCCCACTCGCAACATAAACGAATAGCACTTTTATCAACGCTTGCAAGCGGCTGCCATGATCTCCTGAGCAGAGATCAATTACTCAGGCTGTGGCAAGAGCAGCGTTGTTTACCGGCCGACACTTGCCGTACCACAATGAACGTAAACTACGTATGCGGAATTCCGGACCCCTTTGGGAGACCGAGTCGTGGTCTAAGCCAAACGTTGCACTCTTGCTGCTGACAAGGATGTCAGCAGCGAAGTCTGACATTGTCGTAGGAGCACGGACAAGCGCTGCAAACACAACAGGGTGACGTATAGGTGAGCGTCGTCTGCGCATCACTACGGTATGCATCAAGCGCTTGACACAGAACGAAAAAGCAGAGACGTTAAGGTACTTCCGGGATCCTGACACTATTGCCGAGTGGCAGCCACAGGTAAACTGCCGGGTTTTCGGTCATACTCTTATGGCGTCCTTATAGCCGGCGGCATCAAAAGCAAAAAGAAAAAGAATTGGGACGCCTGAGGACATAACGAAAAATACTTGGAACATCAAAACGAACAGCCTATATGGACGCTCTCCTTTTCGCTCGAGGAAACAGCTCTGCAACGATAAGGGCTGTGCACGTCGCAACTTGTTGGAGCTCTCGAAATCGAATTTCGGGAGATAGAGAGTCCCTTGCACACAAAACGGAAGAGGCGAGTGGGCAGTTTTTTGGCACGCTCTCGAAAAGGGATCATTTTTTTTTTATGGTATATGTATGGTTGGTGAGATATTTTTTTCGTTCATGCGTTCCTGTCTTTTTTTTTCTGTACCGAGCCTGCATTTCGGCGTATCAGAACGTTTGGCAGTTAGAACACGAATAGTGAAACGTGATAACCGGCTGCGACTGCTCAGCTGCTGGGCTTGGCGAATTGACGCTTAGCGAGCTTAACGTTAGTGCCCCGGAGTTCATCCTCTCGTGACGGCAGGTATGCAGTATAGCGTGCTCGCCCATGAGCCCTCGACGCTGCGTGACTTCGTTCGCGTGGTGGCACCGCTCTTGTCAATCGCTGAAATATCAGTCCCGCGCTCTCCGAGTCCGCTCCTCTCAAGCGGAAATCTAAATGAGTTTTCGCTTAGCTTATGTCTAACGAAAAATTCGTAGTTTTGCGATGACGTTTCTTTTTTGTACTGAAATGAAAATACCATTTCTTTCTCAACCTTTCTCGTTTTTCTTTTCTCAGCTTGAACTGAACGCCTTCGTGCGCAGTTGAATGATAAAAAAAGTTGCAGACATCCAGTTCATATTTCAGACTCTGCGTGAAACGAAGCTTTTGTGAGGCTGTTAATTGAATTCAGACGACTGTGGCAAGTCGGGTGGGTTAGTAAGTTTAAATGGTGACTTATTGAACGGTGAAAAAAAGAAAAAAAACACGGAAAAATTTAAAAACTTCCCCATCTCCCGCTAAAGGGAACCTTGTGTGGATGCGAAGCAGCGTGGAGATAATTAGCTTGAGCGGGAGGAACGTCGCCGCTCCCGTTTCGCGGCAGCGGCGCGAGCGCTCATCGCGGCGCTGCACAGGAGAGGGAGAAGGAGGCGCACGCGCTCCGTCATTTTCATACCGCAGGAACTACCGTGGCGCCCCCCAGTGGAGTATGCAGCTGTCGTATCACCTGTCGGGCGCGCCGCTCCGTAGAGTAGAGGATTCCTATAAGAAAAAGGCGAACACCTTCCTGAAAGACTTCTTAATGGACACCGGTCTGGATAAGCGCTTGTGATATACAGCTATGTGTTGTTACATACGGAATGATGTGTCATACTGTGGGCAGAACTAGAAATATGTACGTGGGGGGACGCTTTACTGCAGTGTGAACTTCTGGAAGCAAACTGTAGATTACCATGTTATTTTAACATTTTATCTTTTTTTTTGTAGTTGCTCATTGTTCATCTTGTGTAACTTTTTTTTTTTTGCTGCAGAAATCATAGATATGGAGTAGTCGAGGTAATATGAACCTCAACCTCTCCACAGCAAGACAGGTATAACAGAACAGAACAGGAGAGAAAGGGGGGAGCGTCGGAGAGGAGAGAGGGGGGGGAGGGGACGCGCATGCGCTGTGGCGGTGTGGGACGCGGGCGCCGCTCCGTAGAGTGGAGGATTTCTTGAGGAGAGAGAGAGGGGGAGAGCGTAGGAGAGGAGGGAGAGGGGGAGGGGGGCGCGCATGCGCTGTGGGGGTTGTGGGACGCGGGAAGGAGTGACGGACAAAGCCCCCGCAAGCACATGCAAGCAAGATCAAGGAATGGCGTCAACGTGTGCGACAGACACCACCAGTAGAGCGCGTTATTCTTTGCTTGCACCCACCACCTGCCTAGCCATTGCTAAGCAGCCACTCTGTGCTCTCTGGCCATGACTCTCATGACAGTGATGGTGGTGGACCGCCTTATTGTACTACAGTGTTCTGGTTCGCATAGTGGGTGCTTCCCTACTTCATGAAAGTGACCGGACGCGGGTACGCGGGACCCGGGAGGGAGGGACGGCACAGCCCCGAGCATAAGATGCTTCGCATCTAAAACTTTGCGCTGCTTGAGGTGAGTCGCGCAAGGCAGGGGCACAGCAGATCTGGTCGGCACTCGTCTGGTCCTGGGTGACTAGGCGCACGTGCAATCACAACGTGATGCAGGAAGTGTTCACTTGATTCCCATTCGATCGGGTTCGGATTGGGTATAGCTTGGCAGTCACAGTTCCAAGTAGTTTAATTATTTAAAATCTATTCATGATGATGGTAATTTTTTTTTATCTACGACACACGGCAAACCTGGACCATAACAGCTCTCTAAAATTTCTATAACTCGTTTGTGCCGCAGACATTGGCCAAATCCCACTACGTTTAAGCTTCTCTTGTTAACCATCTGTACAAAATGCTTGGGCCGGTCGTTGAGCGCTTGCCGGTTAATGATGAGGATAATTTGCTCTCTACGGCACACGGGAAACCTCCAACCATAACAGCTCTGCTATAAAAAGGTAGGCCTTTCAGGCGCTGACTTCCAACTAACATTATACTGCTCTAAACCCAGTTTCACGTATCAGATATCTATGACGGAAAAAAAAACGTAAGGGCGCACATGTAAAGTATGTTAATAATCAGCAAAACGAAAGCAAACAACCAGAAATTAACATAACGGCATCATAATATCCACCTAAACAGCGGCATCAAATCCTTATCAGGTGTTATAGAAGGGCATTTATTTTTTACAATAGAGGTGCACCGAAGGTTGCCTCACGTACTCGGCGCCCTACTTCTGGATATAAAAACAGTCCGCAAACTCCCCAGTTAGTTGGTTTTTAGGACGCAAAAGGACGATTGCGCCTTCCAATATAGGTTTACACCGGCATTGCTAGCAGTTCAGTTTTAAATAGGACAACGAAGCCCCTTAACGAGCCCCTAATATGTTCTCGAAGTCGGATATTTAAACACCTGACGATGTACATTCGATGTATATTTTATCGCGACTGTTAGAATTTGCGACTTCGATCGGGTTTTTTAGTATTTTTGATACCTAGCTAATATGAGAGATAACTGGAATTACAACAGTATATATTACGTGTGAGCCTGTGAATAGTTTAAAGTTGGCGCCTGTCACGTCTACCTTTTTTCTCTGTCTATGTATTTTTAGCGCTGTTTAATGTCACCATGAAACGGAATTCTATGCAACTTCTAAATAATAATAATTTCTGGGGTTTCACGTTCTATAGTCACGACATGATTATGAGGCACGGTGTAGTGGAACCCACCGGATAATTTCCACCACCTGGGGAAATTACGCGCACTGACATCGCTTGGTACGAGAATTACTTAGCGCAAGAAAAAACGCAGCACGCAAGAAAGACACACAAGGGACGAGCGCTTGTCCGTTGCATTCTTGCGTCAACAAGGATGTCGGCAGCGAACGCTGACATTGTCGTAAGAGCACGTACAAGCGCTGCAAACGCAACAGGGTGACGTATAGGTGAGCGTCGTCTGCGCTTCACGACGGTATGCATCAAGCGCTTGACACAGAACGAAAAACCAGAGACGGTAAGGAACTTCCGGGATCCTGACACTATTGCCGAGTGGCAGCCGCAGGTAAACTGCCGGGTTTTCGGTCATACTCTTATGGCGTCCTTATAGCCGGCGGCATCAAAAGCAAAAAGAAAAAGAAATGGGACGCCTGAGGACATAACCGAAAATACGAAAGACACGCAAGGTACGCTGGCCTCTAGCATTTCGCCTCTATCGAAATGAGAAAGCCACGGCCGAGATCGAACCCGCAGCTTTCGGGTCAGCAGCCGAGCACCGTAACCCCTGCCCCTATGCAACTTCTTGTCTTCAGTGACACGCATTGCAGCATAGCTATTACGCGTATTTACAGCAAAAACAGCAAGTGGGAGCCTCCACCACATCATGCACGTGATCCCTGTGACCGAGTAAATTAACCTGTCTCAGGGATCAACGGACTCGTCATCACGGCATATTCGCCTTGAGCCAAATTACTATTACACCATCTCCACCACCGGTATACTCGGGAAGGAGCCAACCGGGCGTATGCGCGAAATCACCAGATAAAGAGGCGTAGAAAGTTTCGCTTCAATAAAGTAATTATGCTTTTGAAGGCGTAAATTTCTTGCACTCAGGTTAATTAAAAAAAAACTTCGGTTGTGTCACTGCATTCATACATAGGGAACGGACCCAGTGCCAATCACCAGGACATCGGTAGAGATAGCATACAAATGTGTCTACATGTTAAGCTTTAGCTCAAGCAGGCCTTGCGTTTCGATCCACGCAAAGTACACAGCCAAGCGTCGTGTAAGAACTTTAGACCAATGCCAAGCAACGCCCGAGCAAATGGAGCGCTTTGCTGCGCCCAGGGTTGCCGTTGGGTGGACTTGAAAAAGAGCCAGAATTAAAGCGAAAAGTAGCCAAAGTAGCCATGTCGTTTAACTTTGTCGCCAAACTTGTAGCCAAATAGAATAAAAGGTTCATTGTCACTAGAACTTTTATTATTATACAATACATATGATTTTCAATATGTAAAAACATATTAATAAGAGCGCAATTTTTCCCTCTTGCTTGGCCTTAAAGCCACAAGATATTTACAAAAAAATATTTGTTCGCTTATTTATTTGTTTATTTATTTACTTACCCTCAAGGCCAATGAAATTACAGAGGAGATTGGATAAAGCACAAACAAAAACGGGAGAGAATGTAGTGAGTAAAAAAGGACAATGAACAAACTTCGAACAGACTAGTACTTGTGCAATGCTGGTTACTGCCTCACGACAATAAAGTTGTTTCTCTCTCTCTCTGCCTCACGAAAATGATGATTAGCACCACTTGATCGCTGAGGGTGGTCCCATTAACTTACTGCGCGCGGTAGAAAAGCTTCGGAAAATTCTTTGGTTTAGAAAATGAAACGCCCACCTATTAGCGATAAACAAAGCGATAGAACATACAGTGACGCGATAATATGTCTCGTGAATGACGTCGTGCAGTATTTCCTACAACCTACCATTGTTGTAGGAAATAAGTTCAAACGGCAAAAATTTCGATGCACTGTTAGAGACGGAAGAGATAGGCTGGATTTCGTGGCTGTCATGCGACTATAGTTAGAAAGAATAAAACGAGCAGAATTATTCTGAACAAGTTCTGGAGCAGTGATTAGTTTCACAAGCATAAATAAGATCCCCAACTGAAGCAAAATATTCATGCTTTAGTCGTTTTCAGGTTCTGTAACGTACTTAGCTTAACTGAGGAATGAACGGCGGGAATGTCGCGACGTAAGTATCCAAGGATACCGCTGTCTTGGTTGATAGTGTGTTCAGTGCGTACGGTTCTGTTTGTATTACATGATATATGAACATACGGCGAGCCGTCAGCGTCCGGGAGAAGACGAAGTTGCGCCTTACCGGCTCCGCACGTTCGAGTCGAGCGCGAGAGTAGAGTCCGGCAAGAACGATATCATCTGTGGTCGCCCATGTCCGAGCAACGATAGTCTTCCCACATGTTTTATTTGTCGTTGCTCGGACATGGATAATCACAGACGCTGTCGCTCTTCCCGGAATCTTCTCGCGTGCTCGGCTATTCATAACGAGTAACTCGTTCTGTTGCAGCTGTGTTCAAGGGGGGCAGACTATTAGTGCAACACGAATAACCTCGCATTTTCTGACATTTAGTTCAATAAACGATATTTTGTACCAGCTGCGCCTGCATATAGTTCATGCAGGATAGAGTTATTGCCAGAGGTCGAGTAATTTTGGAGCATTCCAGCCAACAAGTCAGTAGGAACATTAACATTTTTTCCTTGAAGGCGAATGGCAAAAGTGATTAGTAGATTAACCATAATGTCATACCAGCTTCATTTTGGTGCGGATGAGAACACGCGCTGTAATATTAGCACTAGAAACTGGCGTCAGAATAGATAGCGGAGCAGCGCGCAAGCCAAGCGTCTGCCAACATGCGCGCAACTTCATCACTTCGTCTCCGCCGGCGTGCCGTGCATTGTGTGTGGGGGTGCCTCGATGCGCACCACCTGTTGCTGGGGTGAAGACATGCGCGTGCATCAGACAGTGAGTTGGCTTTATGCTTGCTTGTTAATTTACCTGTCAATAATTGTACAAATGGCTATTAAATTCGCCAGAACAGAAGTTCAAAGTAGCCAAAAAGTAGCCATGGCACCAACCTGAAAATTTTTGTCGCCAGACGGGGTCCTAAAGTAGCCAATTTGGCGCAAAGTAGCCACCAACGGCAACCCTGGCTGCGCCACTTCAGCAAAGATTGGAGTAACGATTAAGTTATTATAAAACAAGTGTGCACTTATTATATTACCACTATTTAATAAAGGTACATTCTGTGTTTTGATAATATTGTTTAACATGAGTAGAGTTTTGGATTCAAACTGAAGGCGCGTGGTTTGGGACGTTAAACCCCAGATATTATTATTATTATTATTATTATTATTATTATTATTATTATTATTATTATTATTATTATTATTATTATTATTATTATTATTATTATTATTATTATTATTATTATCAAACTGAAGGCAGTGATGTTCACTTGTCAGCGTCCGTGCTGGTAGCTGCCAAGCTGCCACGTTGGTTTCGCAAAGACGCCCACCTTCCACCCTCTTCCCCTATCCACCCGCGCCCTCGGCGCGCTCGCCCCAGTGCGCCGAGTGTGCATGAGTGCCCCTCCGTAAACACGCTCATCACCTCAGGGTCCTGCGCATGCGCACTGGCATCTCCGTTCAGTGCAGCGACCCGTAAGCAAGCTCAGCTGAAGGTCGCTATGAGCCGGTTTGTTGTGATTGCTGGTTCTGATGGAAGCAATTCGGGAATGTTGTGGTTGTGGTGACGGTAGAAGCAGCAAGCAGAAGCAGCCACAGTGGTAAGGGCAATCATTCTTTTGGTGGAAACGTCTTAAAGATGGATGTTCGGGTCGTTGGAAGTACCCGAAAACTTGTTGGTTGCTTTGTTGGTAGCTTACAATCAGTGCTGCAAATATCGGGCCATACCCACAAAACTTTTCCTTCGAGAGCATTATTTGTAAATTGTCAGCCCCCCTTCCTTGACATTACGGTCAACATAATGATTTGCTCACACCGGCTGTTAAGAACAAGACGTTTACATGTTTGGTGCAGCACGAAAGACGAAGACAGAGGAACAAAATGCCCAGTAAAAGCGCTGACCCGCCGGTTCAACGGTCATTCTGTTGCCCTGTCTGCGTCTTTCACTCTGCACAAACATGTAAATATACCACATAGCCCGCACAACTTTAGATCTGAAGACCGCACCTTCAGAAAGACCGCCGTTCTAAACGCTGGTCTTGGGCTCACGCAAAAAAAAAAAAAATAGCGGAGTGGTTCATAAGAGTAAATATGTAGTACAATGCTGATGCCGAACATAGAAGATTAGTTAAGAAAAAGGATCGTTCTGAATACGGTTCCTGACGTGTTCTGCTATGACCAGAGAAATTTTGTAAGCTACATCAAGGACGGATGCCTGTCAGAGTCGAAGCTGTTGTGGTGCAATGAACGAGAAGACATGCCAATTGGCCAGATTTTTTAAATTTTGCTCTTAGCCGAACTGGATGCGTAGCTTTTCTTTGAAATTGTTCCAGCTGGTTAACTCGTCTTCATGAGAGAGAAAGATAACAACTTTTACTTATTTTAATGAGTTTGGAACCAAGCGAGTGGGTTGCCACTCTGTCAGAAAGGACCTTGGTGAGCGTTATTAATGAGTCCTACTTTTTTCTAGTGTTGAGGAGGAGGAGTAGGAATAAACATTTTATTCAGACAGCAAACGGGGGGTTCCTGTGCGTGGAGCCCTTATTTCAAGACTTCACTGGTTCGATCCGCTCACTTGGCCAGGCACAAGGGTGCATGCTGGCTTCCCAGGTCCTGCCGGGTGAGTCGCACCACACACGACCTCTCGAATTCGTTGCGCGTGATGAGACGTGAGTTGCCCCTGCTGCTCTCTGTCTGCAATTTCAAGTGACGTCTTCATAAATACTTGTCTATTAATCAACGGCCATGCCGATGTACACTTGATAGCGATGTAGAGCAAGCGCGACGACTGCATGGACCTTTGAACAAGGCTTGGTGGCAACCTCGACGTAGCGACCTCTGCAGAGTTCCATGTTGAGGATGGAGGTCGTGTGGTACGAAAATGTTTCACTTGAACAAGCACGGATAACAATACGCTATTTATGGTTAGCAATGTAGCCGGCACCAAAATCCGGAAAATACCTGGCAGTGCATGGCTTGTTTCTATGCAGCATCTGACATGCCGACCAATACAATTCTTGGGTAATCCTGCTGTAACGTACTTGAGCATCTATAACCAACTGGCCCCTGTTTCTGCTCTTCTTACAAATAAAAGCCGTTTCTCAATTCGGCTGATTACGTCAAGAATGCCGCTCCTAATCCTGTCATGTTCGGTTACGTTCCATGTTGGTCACCCACAATCATAGGCGTGCGCAGGGGGGGGGGGGGGGCGAAGGTTCGTCGCAGCCCCCCCCCCCCTCCCTATTATGTCAGTGTATAGGGCTGGCTTTGCGCCACCCCTATCGCACCCCCCCTGCTCCCCCCCGTGCACACACCTATGCCCCCCAACTCCCAGTTACAGCTTTAATAGGGCTGAAAATACGGTCGAGGTGTAGGTAAAACAGTATAAACGCTAACTACGTTAGCGTTCACCCTGTTTTAATCTTTGGGGTCCATGTTTACAGCAATATTTTCCTAGATTGAGTTATATCAAGGAGTTCACGTTCCAAGCTCTTTTAGGCTTCGAACATAAATAAGTATTAGTACTTCTGGGCTTGCTTTTCTTTATAAAATATTCTGCTTGAACATGGACTTTTAGCTGATGTATTTTTTTTCTTATACAACGCAGATTACCCAGCGTCCAACAAAAGATAATAAAACATACATTAAAACACTCGGAGAGAGAATATACTTCCTGGTCATGCTGATTTTTAGCTCCGGGCAGTACAAATGTAAGGCAAAAGATTATGCACGGAAATACCAATGTCGCCGCTTTCACCCAGCACTACTTTTTCGACGAAGATAACTGGTTTTCTTTATCCCACGAAGAAAAACCAGAAGAACTTCCTGTAAATCCGTGTAGCGGCAGAATGTCGCGGCGGATGCGATCATCACGAAAACGCGACTTTTTTTTTTTTTCTAGTTCGAGTTATCAAAAGCAGCCGATTGCTAAAGCCGTAAAAGCTTCTTTCTCGTGAACTGGAACTTTTGTAGCGCACTTCACAACAAGATAACATGGCCGCACAAGCGTGCCACCTTGTCGACAACTTCAGCATTTCTCGCTTTCTTGCTGCTTCGTATTGAAGTCGGTGCATGTCATTTGCTTGACAATCGCAGCATGCGCGAGCTGATGCTATCCTGTCGGCATATATATTACACTCTTATCTATTTGCACGATTCAGCTTTCACGGGTGGCACTTTGCATTTTTGCAAGTTCCGCCACGTGCAACGCATGCAGTTGCGACGACCGAGGCGCTAACACTGCTAACACACCATATCAGTATCTGTCTGTAGCCCTACTATCCTAGCGAGAGTTAAGTGATATACTTTGTGCTGGACTACCATGCTGTCCCAGAACAAAAATTTTAGGTCAATGCTTCTAAAGGAACTTCGCGCGAAATGGTACATTTGCGCATCTCACGCCATCAGTATACATGGGAGGAATGGGAAGCCCTCCCTGCGTCGCAGGATCTGTGTCCAGATCCGGGGTGCCAGTGCCTTGGCCCTGCGTGGTCTGGACACATAGGCGGAATGTGACGGCCGCGTGGTGGCCCAGGGCTCGTAAAGGGTCAAAACTCACTCGCCCAATAAAGTTTTTCCTTCCTGCAAGCTACGGCTGTCTACGGGCTCCTTCTTATTATTTTTTTTTCTCGGTGACCGTCCTCTTCCTCTGTTCCACAAGAAGCATCTCCCGTTAATCTCCTCGTCTTTCTCCCGACTTAATGCAACTTTACTGCGCCGCCTTTAGTTGCGGTTGGCTTTTGTGAAGGCCTCAAATGTCGGACACACCCAACTGTGACTCGTGCCGCTGTCAACAGATGACCGAACATGTCCTGTGTTGTTGTTTGTTGTGACGTCGAGAGCGACGTTCTTAGGGTTGTGCTAAACCTACTTGGTCATACTATTTTCGAAAACATAGATCCTTGTACTATGACCCACGCGTTGGAGGCTTTGAAGGGACGAGTGAGTTGCTAAAGTTTATAGAAACGACTGGCTTCAGTGACCGATGGTAGGTCACCGATGGGGGGTGATGGATAGCCGCGCGTATTTTCATTGCTAGTTTCTTTCTTTCTTTCTTTCTTTCTTTCTTTCTTTCTTTCTTTCTTTCTTTCTTTCTTTCTTTCTTTCTTTCTTTCTTTCTTTCTTTCTTTCTTTCTTTCTTTCTTTCTTTCTTTCTTTCTTTCTTTCTTTCTTTCTTTCTTTCTTTCTTTCTTCGCGTTCATTAACCATTTTCTACTTGCGTTGGGCAGCGAACCTCCGAACGCGCGTCTGGTCGATGTCACTGACTTTCAACCACCTTCTTTGCCTCCTTCCTTTCATTCTTTAGTTCTAGAATCCGACGAGAAGTAACCGGCGACAAATCAAAGCGCCAAGTTTTCTTCGCAGTTATTGGAACAAAAACCAACTTTCCCCTGAGACGGATTGAAGGAGAAAGAGGCAGTAAAGCTTCAGAAGCGTCAGATAAATGACTGTGCACGTCCAGTGGGTTTGAATGATTTGGCACCCATCTGGTTGTGATTTATGCTTCGTTATGGGAAATCGAACTCGACTTCAATCTTCTCGCGCTTTCAGTAACCCTGAGTGTGCGCTATACGGAAGCGATAACGCGCTCGCCGGGGAAGAATG
Organism: Rhipicephalus appendiculatus; assembly: GCA_030522465.1. Lineage (NCBI taxonomy): Eukaryota > Metazoa > Arthropoda > Arachnida > Ixodida > Ixodidae > Rhipicephalus > Rhipicephalus appendiculatus. Next base: position 6,523,037 of record JALIZH010032945.1, on the reverse strand, counting down.
CACGAAGGCTTCTTCGGTGCCATTCCTTGCTGTGAATGAACCAAAGCGCTAATGGCGCGCGGAGTAAGTCGAGAAGTTCGTGTCCTTGTTCTTTGTTCGGTAAAGTATTGACAGTCACTTCTAGTTTTGCTACTTTACTATCGTCAGTCTCTCGTTTTTCTTTTCTTTATGCAGATGAATATTTATTTGGTCATACCTTTGCAAGTATTGAATATTTCCCGTATTTTATCTTAAATTGAGAATGCCGTCAGGGTAACGTTAGGATGGTGTTTAGCACAGTTCGGTTCTTTGAAATCGGTGTGATCGAAATGAATGTCTCAAAATTGCGTAAGTTTGTCACCAGTGAAGGATGAAAGCATTCCCATGAAGTGCTGTTTATTTACTAACTGTGCAGGAAGTTTGTCTGCTGAAGAGCCTGCGGTATACCGAAATTTTATCTGAATACAGGCGTACGCATATAAAAAAAATACAAACGTTTTACACAGCTTCTATCATGGTGACTCTGAGCAGTAATATGATTAGCAATGGAGCAATGTAGCAGCACAACGTATTGGCAGCATCGCGTTATAGTGCCTAGAATATGCCATATATTCTAGGCATGGTGACATCTATCGACCAGAATTAACATCGCTCGTGCAGGGCCACCATCAGTGACCGGAGACTGTGGGTCAGGCGAAAACAAAGGCTACGGTAGCGTAGCTATTGTAGCTGCTCCTTCCGCCTGACCCACAGCTACCTTGTACATCAAGATGTTTATTCTCTCTCTCTCTCTCTACTTTGAGACATAGATGATACAAGAGTGTGCCCAAAACCGGTTCTATCTTGATGGTAAGTGATAGGCGTAATAAAGCGTTTGTGGTGTACAAAACAGACAAATCTGTCCATTCGTTGAACCAGATGTCTTCGCTAAACGGTGCCTCAGTTCCAGAACTGCTGTTTTCGAGTAGAAATCAGCAAATGGTATTGAGCTACTGCTGTAACTTCAATCAAACTCTACGCTGCCAGAGTTACTCAATTTTTGTATGCTTTTCGTGCTATTTCAATGCATGCATTAAACGATAAAAACGCAATTGCATTTGCATAGCTTAAAGAGATGGGTCTTGAATGATAAATAAATGATGATGCCAGCTGAAGTGTAATCGACGGGCCATACAGTGAGGCGTGACGCTACTATCGGGAACACCAATGACTAGTGGACCTGACTGACTGGCGGCACACGAGGGACGAAATCGAGCGCAAACCCAAGTGCGGGATCGGCGTTTTTCGAGGCGTTTGCTAGCGGCGGTCGCACGAGTATAACCGCGTCAGCCGGGGCGACAATGACACACTGGACGTCGAGAACGTCCAGAGCGTGAAAGAGGCTCGCCGATGTGAAAGCTCGTTTTTTACCGAGGAGTGTCGGCGTCATTACTAACGTTCATACCTCGTGCGCTCGGCGCGGCTGCCCATTGGCGCCTCGCTTAACCATCCCCCCCTCAATTCACCTATTCACCCGGTTGGCTCTCGCCCACTTGGCTATGCCGCGAATGACATCGCTGCACACGGACATTGCTCGGCTATAACAGCTTCGCTGTAAATCAGAATAGCATATTCCACCTAATCTAATCTGAGGGCGATCTTGTTATTTACCGTTACGTTCTTATGTACCAACCCGCGCACACATAAACGTTGTGTCGGAAAGGCGGTGAGATCTAGACGCGGCTTTCACTGTGCGCAAATCATCTAAGACGAGAGCCATCAAATTTTTATCGCATCTAATGTGATTTGATTACAGGCGTGTGGTAGACACGGCGCTGTTTATTTTTTGTCACCGTCGTCGTCGTTGCTCTTGTTGCTATTCAAATACAACGGGACCAACTTAGTGCGACATAAACCTCAGTAACTTCCAAGTTGATGTCAATGTGCGTGAGTTTCGGGTTGTTTAGTTGGCTTTGCACGTGAGTCCGAACGCCAACCTTAATTTGCCCGGCCTCGCCCAGCGCTTTCAGGGTTACGTATAGCACCCGGATACTCGGATTAATACCACGAGTTCAATTTCACATCTTGCGCACATTCTTTTGCACACGGCACGAGAAGGGTGCGCCATGTTCGCCCGTGCCCCTTTTCCCTACGCAGCTAGCAGAGCAGTGCTGCGCGATGCAGCACGATCGCTGCCGGAAGTCGGGGTGTACGATGGCTGCCGAAGTACACCGGAAGGTAGCCGTCGTTTCCTCTCCTGGCGGAAGTACAACTGATCCCCGTAATGCCACTCGCTTCTATCTTCCGCTTCATGATCTTTTCACCTCAGCCCGTACCTCTTTCTACGCGTGCCGCTACATTTGCACTCTCCCTCTTTTTTTCTTTGTGCTGCTGAGCATTATACTTACGCAATTTGTGCAGGTCGGCCTAAACTTATTCCAGCTAATTGTTGCTCAGTGGGTTTTCAGATACCCTAACTTTGCAACTTGTAATCTGGTAAAGTCAGGAGGAACTATCAGTAGACTTAGCCTGTTTCGTTTTCTTTTTCTGAAAGCAAACCGCACGACTTTATTTATTAGCGGTAGTCGTCGTTAGCAAAGACGACTAGCTAGTATAACTATCCTGTATTATTTTATTTTTCGGTGATAGTAGACGCTTACGTGAAGATTATCTGACGAACGAGCGTGCATAATTTTATGTAAAACGAAACAAGGAATAGCACCTACGCATCGTCAGCTGATAAAGGTCTTTCTGTATAATTACGTGTCAGCATATCAGGCATACATTTCACGCGATGATCATTGAGCTAGAGAATGCGCACATGGCCTAGTTAGTATACTTCTGTCAAAAGCCAGCAGTCACAACTAGCACTGGCCAATGGTTCAGCATCTACATTCAGTGGGTCCAAATAAAATGCAGAAAACGAAAATAAATGCGCTACGGGGACAGAATGTTTATTGCACTCTCGAAAGACTGAAAGAGACTTAAACAGAAAAGAAAAGCCATTCCGGTGTTTCTGGGAACAGTTTAATCATTACGTCACCTTGGAGCTGAAACGAAGCCATCATGAACGAGTGCGCTTTTTTTACAGCCACGGGTCATGAATTTCACCGCAGGCTCATTTCTATTCGCGTCCGGCGAAAATCACCTTCCAGAACTATTTCTTCACTTCAAGGCGAAAACCAAAAAAAAAAAAAAGAGAGAGAATACTACCGACGACAGTCTCACAGGGGTCGGTACCGCGCTTGAAGCACAATTCCTGTTTGCCCTAACGAACTGAATCGTTCTCGTTCAGTGTTCTCCGCCTGGCTTCATGATTTCAAGCGCCACTGTTTTTTCAACACACCACCACAGAGCCTGCATTCGGCTTACTTTTGTTGCCTTGCCCGCTGAAATGTTTCTTTCCTATGGGGCAACTGGGCCATTTCAGTACACGAGCCAGGCGCCGTGTCCACAGCCCCCGTTGACACTTTATCAGGGAAGTGTTTTATTGTTCCTATTTTTTCCCGCTGTCTACCCGCCCTACTGAGTGATTGAAACAACCCATTCCTATTTATTTTTCCCCGGGCACGTCCCACGTGCTACCTACATGGACCTACATGGGCGTTTTTCCCAATATATTTCTGCCTTGGTTTGTGTAATGTCATGTGCTTTTACGCCTCGCGTCAAAGTATCGTGTCCTCCGGCTCGTTTGAAAAAAAAGAAAAAAAAAACATAGAGAGAGAGAGAAAAAGTAAGGTAGACAATTGCCATGTATCGTTTTTTCTTGTTTTTGTTTTTTTTTTAACTTTGGAGTGGAAACCCCGCATGCTACATGAAGTGTTTTTAGCAAAGTTGCGTACCTACCGTACACATTCAATGCGGCACACCCAGTAGCGCTGAGTTACTCTTCAACTACTTTCAAATTACAGCACTCGCCCCGGTTGATCATTTCCGTCCCTTGTCGAGCTTGGTGTTCTGCACATCAACATGGTATACCAACTAGCCCTTTCCTGCAACTAGCCCTTTCCGTGCTTATATATCTCACGCGAACCTGCGTCCTGAATACAAAGAAAGCTTTCTCGTTGTAACTAGTAATTAGGCAAAGATATAACCAAGCCTAATATTGGACATATTAGGAAAGGCAGCCAGTCGATGTGAAAGATCGCATACGTTAATCACGTCACTTACGAGACGAAAATCTTCGTTCATTCGGCGCACGATTTGTAGTTTTCTTTTATTGTATTTTTTAAAAGTTGCATCGAGGGAAACATTTTTATTTAATTCTTACCGCTAATGCAAGTGTACAAGTATTTATAAGTGTTCAGTTACAGTGCGGGAGAACTCTTCTTTCGAAACAACATATTCTGCAAAAAAAAAAAATGCATATCGTTTTGAATTCGGTATAACAAAATTGTTTCGCCACTTGAGAAGGCCTCCATGTCTTGCATAATATATGAGGCCGTTTTGCGATGGCACACGCAAAACGGTTCTCTGTCTCTCTTTTTCTCTGCATTCTATACCTATTTGTCACGCGCTGAAAAGAAGAGTAATTTAAGTTAGGCTAGGGAAGAGCACTGAACTGGGCTTGTTGCTGCATAACGAAGTGGTACAGACAGCGCAATGGCGGGGCGTAGTAAAGACGGCGGCCAGATAGCTGTACTAAATGCTGATCTGAGCATTTTTATTCTCATTTTACAACGTGTATTAAAAATACAACTAATTGATGTTCTTGTTTACGGTCTCAGCTGATGACACCATCATTACCATAAGTGTCGTTTGTCTAACTGCAACCGAACCCGCAGATATCCAGCCGACAAAAACAGTGACATTGTGAGCCAAGCAATACCCGACATGGTACTATTCCTGAATGTGAAAATGTGGGCTGCGAGACTGCCAAACACTCCCAATATGACACGATTGCTACCCTTCAAGAAACTTCTTAACTTTTGCCTTGTTTTGCTCAAGTTTTGGTGAAAGTGCTCCGCTGTCAACAATTATCGGCCATGAATGACATATTGACCCTGAAAATTACAGAAATTTTAGCTGAGATTGCATAGTTTAGGTGACCAAACAGTGCAAAAAGAAAGTAGAGGCATCGACTTCTCTTGCGATTATACTGAGCCTATTGCTAGGAAAGTGATTCCCAAAAGTGGTGCCGTCGCCGATAGTGGACTATCGCCCCCCAATTTACTTTATTTCCAGGTGGTTGAACAGAAGCGCGCTTACCGCAATTTGTGTGAATGAGGCCTACAGAAACTGCCTCGTTATAGGAAGCACTCACTACGTCTCAGGTGCTTTTTAGAGTTTCGGTCATGACGAACCACATCATAAGTGAATGCGAAATTGCGGCAAGCAGCGGATAAAGGTATCCAACCGAAATGACACGCGAGTAGGGCGAAGCAAAAAAAGAAAAAAATCACCTCTAACAAGATCCTTGACTCTGAGACTATCGCACAGAAACACGCAAAGATGCGTATGAAAGAAAACTGTCAGTTTATACAATGTTTATTTGGAGAGGATAAAGGTAAGGGGCGGCTCTCTCAAACAACGCCCCGTTTCGCATGATTGCGTCCACTCCTTGCCTTAGGGCCTCGCTTGTGCGATGAAGCAGAATATGGCGATGCAGACGCCGAGCCCACGTCCGATACAGTACGTTGTCCCTGTCGTTGCCTTGGCCGATAATGTAACAGGAATGCGTGTTGGAGGCACCAAGCACCCCGGAGCATGAAGTTTGCTCAAGGCGAGGCCTCACGCCTGTTCCGTTCGGATCGTATAACCCTGCAACTGGCCACGCTGAAAAATGACACTAAGGACGAAAAGATTGACGCAAGAAATCTCGAACAGCGCTTACCGCGCAATGCCGAATCGCGTCACGTGAAATGAGGTCCGCGAGGAACAACTACCGATTATCTGAATTTTCTATTTATTAAGTAATATTCAGGGACGATATTACCAAGCAGCTCTGAATGTGTAAAGGGTGTTTCTTTTTTTTAATTTTAAAATCATGTTATTTTATTTTATTTTTATTTTTTTTTTGTGGCACGAGCACCGAGTACTAATACTCTTTGCTATCTTACAGACCACTCTGTCAAGCGCCTGGTTGATTTGTCCGAAAACCCAGATAAAAAAAACTTCCCCATCTCCCGCTAAAGGGAACCATGTGTGGATGCGAAGCAGCGGGGAGATAATTAGCTTGAGCGGGAGGAACGTCACCGCTCTCGTTTCACGGCAGCGGTCCGGGCGCTCATCGCGGCGCTGCACAGGAGAGAGAATGAGGCGCGCGCGCTCCGTCATTTTCATACCGCGGAACTACCGTGGCGCCCCCCAGCGGAATATGCAGCTGTCACACCACCTGTCGTGCGCGCCGCTCCTTAGAGGATTCCTAGAGGAGAGGACGGGGGGGGACCGTAGGAGAGGAGAGAGGGGGGGAGGCGACGTGCATGCGCTGTGGGGGGTGTGGGACGCGGGAGCCGCTCCGTAGAGTAGAGGATTCCTAGAGGAGAGAGGGGGGAGAGGACGCGCATGCGCTGTGGGGATGAGGGACGCCGGAGCCGCTCCGTACAGTAGAGGATTCCTAGAGGAGAGAGGGGGAGAGGACGCGCATGCGCTGTGGGGATGTGGGACGCGGGCGCCGCTCCGTAGAGTAGATTATTCCTAGAGTAGCGAAAGGGGGCGAGCGTAGGAGAGGATAGGGGGGAGGGGACGCGCATGCGCTGTGGGGGTTGTGGGACGCGGGGGGCCGCTCCGTAGAGTAGAGGATTCCTAGAGGAGAGAAAGGGGGGTGAGCGTAGGAGAGAGAGAAGGGGAGGGGACGCGCATGCGCTGTGGTGGTGTGGGACGCGGGACGCGGGAAGGAGGGATGGACTAAGCCCCCCTCCAAATACATGCAAGCAAGATCAAGGAATGGGGTCAACCTGGGCGACAGACACCACCTGCCTAGCCATTGCTACCCTATTGCAAAACCCAGCGCCGCTGGGTCCCAGCGTCCAGTGCCATGCCGGATTATGGGCCCAGTATCGCGCTGGATACTGGGACGCTGGAGCGGCATTTTACTGGGAGGCGCTGGTACTCCCGCGCAATTCGGCTCTACAGCGTTGAAATAGCGGTGCCGTTGTGCCATAAATAAATATATAAGTGAAAGAAGCGATATTGAACGCATTAACGCAATAAAAAAAAAAGAAAAAAAAACCTATGAAAAAAAAAAGTATCCTTCAGGAAGATTCGAACTTGCCACCTCCCGATTCAGAACTCAGTGTTCTACCCACTACGCCACGCTGGAACCTGCTGAACTGTGCGTAAAACAACTCTTTAACCACAAATACACGGTTCGGCTTCATGTTTACATGTCGCACGGTCACGATAGACGCGATCTTCCTTTCCAAATGACAACTGCGTCTTTATTAGACACAAACGAACGGCGGCCCGTACCGAGTGACATGCCGATAATTGCAAGAGCGCCAAGTTTCTTTAAGAATTCACATGTTAACTACGAAAAATATGAAATACACCTAGAGCAGTCACTGTTTGCTGGCTGTTACTGCCAATTTTTTCAATAGCCGTTTCTCGCTCTTGCTACTGGTCAACATTTACAGAGGTTTTATGATGACTAGTTCGATAAACAGGTGCGTACATGATTGAGTATTGAGTAGTGTTATCGCGCAAGCGACGATACGCCAGCAGAGCGCGGGCGTGCCAGTGTACAGATTTGCAGTTCTATCGACACCTAAAGCTAAGAAATCGCTCAACTAAATACAAACGCAATGGGCTAAAGGAATATGTCACTATGTTAGTTCACTAAGGCGTACCAAATTACCGACTGACAATTATGCGTTCTTACATAAGAGTCACGAGAAGTACCGGTTAGCGCGGCCGGCAGCTTTCGGTGACAGCTTGTGTGCGTTGCTGAAAGCGCTTCGCTTCGATGGTCATCGCTCCTTGTGCGGACACCGTACACGAGGAAAAATGTTTCATTCAGGTTAACGAATGTCCAAACTGTACTTTACAGTCATCCTTACGCTTTAGAATTGCGCGTACTTAAAGCGCGAAGCGCCGGTAACATGTACAGTACACGGACACGGCCGGCACACTAGGCCTAACGCTCGTTGGGAGTCTCGCTGGGTAGGACCGGTCTCGGCGCAGCTGAGTTGCGATGGTTGAATTTTCTGCATCCAAGCTTCGGAACCTTTCTAATGGTTAACGAAAGTTCAGCTGAAGTAAGTGGAAGGGCAAACAGTGCCAGAGATGCGTTTCCGGTGTGCTGATATCGAACGGCGGCTGTTTTTCTGGCCTCCGTTGGGTGTGGTTGCGAAGCCAGAGCTCAATTGCTTCTCGCCAACTGTGCGGCGATGTAACGATTTGCTGTTTCTGGTAGGACCGGCGCCTCCAGACTTATAAACACTGCAAAATGGAATCATTACAACAACTCACCCCTGATGCCAGACTGCTATATGTGCGGCACATGCACAAAACGTGCATTCATCGCTGCTACGTGCTCCGCAAAAATTAACGCCGTTATTAAATCTGCGTGAATAAGAAAAAAAAAGCAAGCTAAAAGGCAAAATAATCAGCGTTGGCTCCTTTGTGTTATTAACGCATTTTTTCTGCATTCCAAAGGGAAAAATAAAAATGACGGTGATTTCGCAAATATCACATAATTTCTTGCGCTTATCATTCTCTTTCTCTGCCGAGCTAGAAGTTGTGAAAATGTTTGGTACCTGTTAGCAGGCCCGTGGTCAGGGGGGTGGGGGGGGGGGGCTAGGGGCCCGGGCCTCGCCTCGAAATTCGGATGGAAGGGGTGTTTACCGCGGAAAAATAATAAAAATCGGTGTTTTTCAAGGCTCTCAACAAGTGCCCCCCCCCCCCCCCCCCGAAAAAAATTTGTGGCTACCGGCTTGCCTGTTAGGGTAGCATCCATTGGTACCATCGAATCAAACATTCAATATTCAAAGATACCGAAACATTCCGCCGCATACACTACAGAAACTTGCATGCCGCACTGGAAGAAACAATGCAGGCTCCAGTGTGCACCAGCGCACTCCAGTGAAAATTCCAGCGTTTCCAGTGCTTCCCAGTACGCGCCAGCGTCACAGCGGCCAAGACAACGCCCCTACCAGTGCGACCCAGCTCTGTCCCAGTGCGCCCACCGAAGTGCCAGTGAATCCCAGCGTGTACCAGTGTTCCCAGTGCGATCCAGCGCCAAAAAACGTACTGGTATCACGCTGGGGGGCGCTGGTTTTTGCAATAGGGTAAGTAGCCTCTCTGTGCATTCGGCCATGACTCTGATGACTGTGGTAGTGGTTGACGGCCTTCATATTACTACAGTGTTCTGGTTCGCATAATGATGCTTCCCTACTTCATGAAAGTGGCCGGACGCGGGACGCGGGAGGGACGCGGGAGGGACGGACATAGCCCCGAGCATAAGATGCTTCGTATCTATAACATGGTTGATCCCTGCATCATAGGAATCGGTATAACACGAAAGTGAAACGTACTTGTCTTTACAGAAGAAGTTGATTGCTTGTTGCGCATTGATATATGAGAGCTTGTAGAATGTGTCTTGGTGTTTGGTAGCTATAGCACCGTTTGACGTGGATTCACCCACATTGATGCCTTGTGGCACATCTCCAGCTCAACGACTAACGTCCATGATCATGATTTAACCGTTGAGGTAGCTGAAGTTATTAACGTATACCTGGACACAGCATATCGTGAATCCCGTGCAAAGATTGCAGCAACAAGCACATAATAAACACTGGTACTCGATATGGACTCCTTCACAGCGTCGTCAATTCAGGAGAAACGGCAATGTGTGCGCTCCTGAGTAACAGCGTAACCTACGTTTGTGTTCATGCCGGCCACCTATCATCGCGGACCGAGGGGTTCGTGGGTTGGATTCCAGGAGACTGAACTTTTTCTTCTACTTTTTTCCATGTCAACCGTTAATCTGCATTTTACCAACGTCATATCCGTGGCGGAAATACGTCAGTGAAGTCTTGGTGGACCCCGGCATAAAACACTTTCGTGTTCAAATAAAACATATACATAACAGGGGTGGAATAGGAGGAATATGTGATACAGTGTACGTTAAGGTATGCCATAAGTTAAAATTGGAGTCATAGAATTAGTATAAATTAGCATAAACAGCAATTACATCTCAGAAAGCCCTCGGATACGAATCATTGCGGTACCTGACGGATCAGGTCCCAACCGCGTGCTTCTTTTTACGTGTCTTCGACAGTGCGGGAAACGCAAAGTTCACCTAAGGAATACACGAGGGCACACGAAAGCTGAAAACGTACATGAAAAGGGATGAAGTGGGTTAAGCTAAGGGTTGTATGTATTAGAGTGGACATCAAGGTAAGTCATAACCTGAAAAAAAAAGCTAAAGTACCGTGAATATCTGGCGCGCTGACATCACATCCTCGCCGCCGCACGTCCTCTGTCCCGTTGCACCAGCTGTGCGCCGGGTTACACAGCATTCGCGTTACGTACATAAAGGTAATGTTGTACCACGCATAATGTGAATCAAAGGGCACATACAGCGTTTCGGTGGGAAGTACAACACAAATATATCGAAGCTCTTAGTTCCGCAGAAGAATGTGCATTTAGATCCATCACTGAGATGCCTACCAGAACAAAATCTAAATGATTGTTTACCACTTACGACATCACGCACTTCCGTCACCATTTCCGCACCAAATTACTAAATGTACCGAATTAATTTACACTCAATGTAATGGTGACGACATTCCTTTTCACATGGTTGCATGCAATTAAAAAATATATGAAACTCACACATTCATAAAATATATTGTGTATTTACATTGGCACGCCTTACTTTCTCAGCACAGCATCCTAATGGCGTGATTTCAACTCCACGTCGCCATAAACCAGCTACAACAAACGCAAACATACGCAACTCAAGAACATGAAATGGCACTTGGTTCCATAGCATATTAGGCATTTTTGGTTTAAGAATGATAAACCTATCAGAAAAATCTAAAAATGTGCCAGGTGTCTCCTTGGAAATGTGTTATGTATCGTAAAATGTCGGTATTGCATCACAAGTTGATGGAATCCAATGAAAGAAATTTGTGGCTAATTTGCGAGAATTAATAGCCTTGTAGTCGTCTAACATGCTGGAATAGATAATTCGTTAAAGCATTGAGCTGGGCTAGTTGGTGTTGATTGACTGCTTCCATAATTGCTAGCGAACACGCACAAAGGACGACACAGAAAGAGACATATAACTTTATCTTAGATCCCTATGAAAAATAACGCATAATTTTATCTTCCATCACTATATTCATAAATTGTTCGCGGGCCGAAATGAGCATTCAAGATCCAATTGGTAGCTTCTTTCTTCTCTATTGTATATTCTTATTGATAATTTCGTTGACTGTTTATTGTATTTCATTTACTGATAAACGCACTGTTCATAGTAGTCAGTATGCCGCAGTCTGGCAAAGCTGTTACTTGATATTATCAGCAATAGCTGAATAACTTTTTGAGATTTTTGCACCCTCCTGGAGGGGAAAAATAACGAACATGATCCCCTAAAAGACCGAAAAGACGAGTGGACTTCGAAAAGAGAATGATGCTTAAGTCCAGAGTTCACACTACATCAGGTGCGTTTGTTCCCAAGAGAAAATCCTGTCTAGTGCTGATGCTCGACATGTCATTAGCGAAGGTGGACGACGGATGCGAACGATCATTTACGACCGAAGAGCTTTGTTCGAAAAACAGAAAGGAAACGCCGTCTATTTGAACTTGCTCATTTGCCCGGGATTCTCAACATAAATGTCTGACACACGAGTCCAGACAAGTAAGCGAAGAAAACTCGAAATCCATGATACCCAGATAACATGCACGGACAAATAAACCGACCGAGAAAACAGCCAGCGGACGAAACGAACCTCTCTTCCTACATGCAATGGCTCTAACACAATCTGCTACAAACAATGATCGGTAAGGTGCCCACGACAAAGAGCACTTTCTTGTAGCTAAAAGAGCGCATCCACTCGTCAGTAACGCCGTGAAACAGCCCCCCCCCCCCCCTTTTTTTTTACGTCAGTGGAGGCCAACCATAGGAAACGTGAGTCGCATGCGGCTTTGGTACAAATACGCGTTATATAAAAAAAGTTATGCAACTTCGTAAAGCCCGTTCCGTCCGCAAGCAGCACTCAAATAGTACAACTTCTTCAGTAAAGGATTAACGTGGCGTGGACTTCTGATAATGTGTAAAGTCAGGCTTTGTTTAGCAATTTACTGTGTAGGCGTCGAACATGTTCTCTATACGGAGCGCTCAATGGGATAACCCTGCTGGTATAAATTTGCAGAGAGATTCAGTTCCAAGCTGCTGTGACTACTTATTTTCCTTTTTATTGGTTTTAGCAAACCAATCTGTCTGATTCGAAAGGAGCTTCGAAGGAGATGCAGCGAAAGGTCGTGGCACACACCGGATTTACAAGGCCTGTCAGAAAGGCATCCGAACATGCTCTTAATAAAAATGAAAATGCCACATTCGTTTTCTTCGTCCTAATTCCATTTAGAGTAAATTCCTCATTTCTTCCACGCATCCAATGTCTTTCCATCAATAGAAACAGTTCTCGAAGCTTTACTTGCGAAGCCCTTTATTGCCTCCGTCACACTGCAGTTGATTACCTCGCAAGTTTGAAAGCGCATTTCTTTCAGACGTCTTTCGATTTACAACGCCTGCATGCCCAGTCTCAAATGAAGCAATGCACGGAAAATTAGAAGATTGCATGACAGAGCACTTTATTGGAAAAGAAAAAAGAAGGGAACAGAAAGAAAAAAAAAACGGAATTACAAGAGCCAAACCAGCACAGCAGTTTCCGTAGCGATGTTTTTTTTTTAGTTCTTCGTGGGCTACAACTTCGCATATACGTGCACTTCAAACTTAAATCATGTTTAAAATTGCATTCCTAGAATCGATTACTTTCGTAGCTGAGCAATATCAGTAGCAGTTAGCCGATGGTCTCAAATCAAGTAAGTATTGCACTTCATAAATATCTCCTTATTATGGCTTGTCGACTGCTTTCCAAGGCGTGGCTCATTCTTTAACGGTGTTCTTTTTACAAGTCTTGTTTTTATGTGGTGATTAAACGGTACATTTTTATTTCTTTAGTGTCAAATCGTCGTCTCCAAACACTGTTAGAATTATTCGGATTGACGCTGTTTCGCTATCACCAAGAATTGCACGGATAGTTCTGCAGTCTCTGTCGAACTTCTTTCGTTATCCTTGTGCGCTTACCATCGCACAGAGGTGAAATGACAACTCTTTATTGAAAAAAAGAAAAAAACAGGACCAACTGAGGGCCATGCCACTGGCAGGCTGAACACATCACGAATGTCGCGTCGTGTGGCCAACCTGCCTCATACCGTTTTCTCTAAAACAAATGAGGCCTGAAATTTTTCAGACATGCCTTGTATTTGCTTCCGACTTCCATGAAGACGTTAACCAAGTGTAGTCGACGAAAAATTTTTAGGACTGCTGCTGTCGTCAGCACTCTAAGAACTAAGAGAGTATTTTCTTGTCCCATATTTAACGCTCTTTTCCAGAGTAAATCACCTCTTTTTGAGGCAGAGTATAGTAATGCCCCCTTAGAGGGTCAAAGTACTCCACCCCAACAGAGTAACATAACTCTGGCCGAAGCAGAGTAGCATGACCCCACCCAAGGGAGTAGTAGTACACCGCACGGAAAAAAAAATAGCATAACTCGGGCCAAAATTGGGCTTTAGAATTGCTTCTAACAATGTTCATCAGGTGCAGACCGTAATGATGGCTAATAACGCGCACTACCACAAAAAAAAAGAAAAGTAAGAAAAAAATACATGCCCGGGTGAGACTCGAACCCACGATCGTTAGACGCACATCTGATCGCGAAGCGGCCACGTTACCGACTACACCACGCTTTTTTTTTCTTTCATGGTATTTATTATGCGTATTTGAAATTATCGCAAACGCTATGATGTAGTGATGCCTTAACCCAGCGACAATAATCGCACAAGCACTGCACAAGCATTCATAAGCTTACATACATATACACTGTGCAAGTCCAGCGAAACAGGAAAAGTTCTTCAAAGCTTGTCACACAGGGAGGCTGGTAAGGATGAGCACCTCATCAAGATGGGGTGCCAGTCTGGTATGATGTCAAGTTCTTCGTAAATGTCCTTTAGGTGGAGAACCATACGCATGAAATGCATACTTGAAGCAGTGATTGGTTCTGCATTACGGTCTTGCATGCGCGTTTTCCACAGACTGTACAGTCCCATAAGGAAAAACATGTCAAAGGGCACTTCATCAAGAGACGTTGGAAGAAGGTAACGTGTCGTATGTGAATTGATGTTAAAATATTTTTTAACAGTTCTTTGAAGGATGTCCCAAAACAGAATGGCATCTTTGCAGCTAATAAAACAGTGTTCTGTTGTATCTGGTACATCGCAGAGGCGGCAGTTAACTGAAGAAACAAAAATACCTTTCTTCTGCAACCATGTTTTCACCGGCAGTGTATCAGTATGGAGTTTGTAAAAGAAGGTTTTTGTATCAGGAGAGATATACATTTTCCGAACTCGTTTTAGCACATCATGTCCTGGAAGGTCGGAATATACTGAGCGGTAAAGCGGAGGTGGGAAAAGCATAGATAACAAGTCCTTGTAGAGTCTCCTGCGTGATACTGTGTATAAGTATTCTATGGAAAAGCGGACCTTGAGGAATCGAACAGCGATGAGAACTTCCTGCATGAATCCCCACAAACACGGGCGTATAGAGAAATCTGAAGAAACAATCAAGTCGGGTAAGGCATTAACAAATGTAATCTGCATGAATGATCGAATAATGGGATGGGTACTGTCGCGAAAAAAGTAGAACCTTGAAACTATTTGCCACAGATATAAATGAACTAATCCCAGCCCTCCCTCCCTTACTGGCCTGAATAGGTTGTCCCGCCTCATTGGTTCAAAAGTGGAAGACCACACGGAAAGTTGCGAAAGTCCGATGAAAGCGTTGTATGTAGGACCGAGCGCAATGAATAAGTTGCAATACATAGTAAAGCTTTGTAGCTAAAAACGTATTGCAAGCTTCAGCTCTCCCAAAGATGGAAAGGCGGTGCGGAACAAAAGTTTGGGCCTGTCGTTCAAGCTTAGGAACGCGTTCTTTCCAGTAACGTGCACTGAATCTGTAGGCATCTAACGGCACACCAAGGTACTTTGGTGGAGTACGAGTCCAATTAATTCCTGCGAACTTCTCCGGCGTACTACCCCATGATCCAAACCATAATCCTAAACTTTTAGATGAGTTTAAACGAGCACCTGATACAATTCCGAATTTACTTATTGTAGATACCACATTCTCAACACTTCGTTTGTCAGAGCAAAAGAAAGCTACGTCGTCTGCATAAGCCAATACCTTAACTTCATTGCCTAATATACTGAAGCCGCGAATACTATTGGATCGTATTGTGCTCAGACATAGCGGTTCAAGATAAAGTGCAAACAGCAACGGGGACATTGGGCAGCCCTGCTTCACAGAAGAGCAAATAGATACCGGCTTTGACAGGAGTCCATTAATAATTAGACGAGTTGAGCAGTCATTGTAACAAAGTTTAACGCCTTCCAGTAACACAGAGCCAACATTTGCATGTTCCAGAAGGGAAAACAGAAAGGAATGACTGACACGGTCAAAAGCTTTGGCAAGGTCTACCTGTAGCATAGCAAGCTGTCTTTGACAACTGTGCAATACTGAAGAAGTGTTCGAGCGATGTGTATATTTGTTTGTATGGAGCGACCCCTAATTCCATATGTCTGGTGAGAACCAATAAGTATTGACATCACAAACTGTAACCGATTTGATAATATTTTAGCAAAAATTTTGTAGTCAACATTTGACAACGCTATTGGCCTGTAGCCTTCAACGGAACGAAGTTTTTCCTTTTCAGAACTTTTCGGAATCAGAACAGTATGGCTTTTGCAAAAGGACTGCGGGAGAGTCTTGATGTCGTAACTTTTCCTAAATATATCCAACAGAATTGAACTGAGAGTTGTTTTGAATGATTTATAAAATTCAGCAGGAATCCCAATCAGGGCCAGGTGTTTTCGACAAAGGTAGTTGATCAATGGCTTGCTTAACTTCCTCTAATGTTATAGGACTACTAATGATCGCGCAGTCCTCTTCGTTCAATGGGCTTAACAGAGAAATAAAATTTGCTTTGCGTTCGCCACCATGGTCATTAGGAAGAGCACTAAACAACACTTTGTAGTACCTTTCGAATTGCAAGATAATGTCTGTTGTATCCGTTAGAAGAGCACCGTTAGAACGCAGATCTGGAATAAACTTGGACAGTGCGTGGCGCCGCTCATCAAGTAAAGCTTGGCGCGTCGGTTGCTCAGAATTCAAAGTCCTGCTGTTCTGAGATCGAATACGCGCACCTCTGTAGCGAGCAGCATCATAATTTTGTAGCTGGCACTTAATGCCTTCAATCTCATTAATGTATGCGCCTGGTTTTTCGCATTCAATCTCGTAAAGGTTACAGAGGCTTTTAAATAATCTCTTCTCCTCATTCTTTCGATAGTACGATTGGACAGATCCAATCTCTATGGCTAGTGCACGAACCTCTTGCTTAAAAAGCTCCCAAGCAGCGAACACATGCAATCCTTTAGAAAAAGGAATTTCTCACTGCCTCTTTAACTCTATTATTGAATTCCTGATCGCTTATGAGGTCTCAGTTCATCTTCCAAAGTGCCCATTGTGGTCGGAAGTGAGTTCGGCGGCTTGCACCAATTTTTGCGATAACCATACAGTGATCCGAAAATGAAACTGGCTCAGTGCTGCACGAAAGTTCTCGAGGTAGGAGTGATGAAGATACGTAAATTCGATCAAGGCGAGCAGAAGAGCTTCCCTGAAGTCGAGTATACGCAGTTACTTGACCGAATGTACCGATGTCAATGAGCCCTGCATTATCTACGATACCACTTAAAACTTCACCCCTCCTGTCTCGGTGACTATTAGGATTGCTGCGATCACTAGGATCGCATACACAGTTAAAGTCGCCCATTAGTACAGTGAAATATTCACAGTTAATTAGACTGGACATATCTTCAAATAACTGAACCCTTTTTGAAATCTCATTAAATGCATACAAATTGATAATCCTCCACGGCGCTCCATGCAACACAAAATCGCAGCATATGTACCTGCCTTCGCTGTCAACATTTGTACTAATTGCTGAACAGGGTAGACTCTTTCTCAGAAACAACCAGCAGCCCGCAGACAGACCTTTTGCATGTGAAACGCAAACGTTATAGTCGGGCAGAAAGGGCCGTAGGGCCTTCTCAGTGTCTTCGTCACTCTCGATCTTTGTCTCCTGGATGGCGACAAAGTCGAGGCGTTTTCTTGTAAAAAGCCTGCGGAGCTGCGCCTGTTTCTGGAAAGACCTAAGGCCACGAACATTCAATGTTGCAAAGATAAGTCGCTCGGACTGCGCCATGATGACTACCAACAGTATGCTTACTGTCCCTTGTTATCACTTCTATAGGTCGCCGCCAACGGTGAGGCTTCTCTTGAACCCCCCACCAGGCCTCCTAGATCGTGACCGCCGACAATTTCCGCTGTGTTTCGACGTTCGGCGACGACGCACCTTCCGATTCACACTCGTTGTGTCGCTCTCCTTGCTTGAATCTGAGCTGTACGTCGCGCGTCGCTTGGGAATTGTCGCATCCACAGAAACATGCATGTCGTCTTCTGTCACCTTAGCAGGATGAAAAGGCTGCTGCGGAACTGAGGCGCTCTTATCTGATGTTTCTTCACTGGACTTGTCAGAAGGTACGGCCTGTTCCTTAACAGACTGGTCAGGACAATTTTGCTTCAACTGCTTGCATGGTTCCCTCGGTTCTTCGGTTACCGCAGTTTCTTCCGACGCGTCGACTGTTGTTTTCTTTGTGTCTTCGGTAGGCCATTCTGCTTAAGCCTGTAGCATCTGTGCTTGACGAAGTGTCCCCTGTCGCGTCGAGAACTTCTGTGGCATCCATGATATGCTCTTGCAAGTTCTCATCTGGTTGCTGCGTGCGTTGTCGTAGTTTGCTGGCGTAAGTCATGACACATTTCTCAGCAGAATGACCAAAGCGTCGACAGTCGTCGCAGCGAGGAGTCCTGCAGTTTCGACGAATGTGCCCTACCTTATTACAGCGAAGACAGAGTGGTGGCCGGCCAGGAATGAGAACAAGACTTTGAACTCCGCAGACTGTCAGGAGATGTGGAATGTCACCCACTCGGACTCCATCGGCAAGGGACAATACAACATCACGATTGAGAGTCCGCATTTGCTCCATGTCCGCCACTTTCCGGCTTTCTGTTGATATTGACTTGATCTTCCCGAAAACATGCAGTGCATCTCGAACGTAGGTGTCTTCTAAGTGCTCAGGAAGCCAACAGGAGCTTCATCTTTACTTCTGTGGGCTCCGGGTCAATCACAAGGCATCGACGGCCCTTTACGAGAAATTCACCTCGTGTGACTAACTTCGTTTTCGTCATTGTTGACTTGCACGTTACCATCCACACGTGCGACATTTGGAATTGACCTAGCGAGCTGATTTCCTTTAGGTCGATGATGTTCCGAAGAGCATCTCTGAAGTCTTGAACACGGTAAGGGCGACCAGCCAAGTCCGCATGCAGAAAAACGGAGTCCACGACCAGCTTACCGGTAGGAAGGCGAGGCAACACAACACGGTAGTCATTACTGCTGGCTGAAGCCTGAGCAGCACCTCGGCTCAAGGCGTTTATTTTTTCATGTTGTAAGTAATGCCCGTGATCTGTTTTTTTCATTTCCTTGTTTAGAAGCGCAGATTTGAGTGTCTCCGCACGTGAGACAACCAAACGGACTGTAGTTCATGTTTGTTTTGTGCTTCGCGAGATCGGAACGTCAATCGGACACGTTTTGCAGTAAAAAAGGATGAGCGTAACTGAAGATATGCACGGCATTCGCACTGACTCGCTAAGCGGTTAGTCATTTCTGTGTACGAAACATCGCACTTCTGAACTGCACACTAAACAATTCGGTTTCCTTCACTCCCTTGGACACATTTTCGGTCATTCTTGTTCACGTTCCGCGACTAGCCATAATACTTCGCGGTAGCTGTACCGTATACATTAGGCTTACGACAGCTGGCTCCGTGCGTGACGTTCGTAGCGAAAAACATGAATGCCTATTGATATACGAATAATGCAATAACCGCTTGAATTTAGTTTCGATCGTGACCGATTCAGTGAGGTCATATTCGCTTATTTAAGTACACAAATCCCAAGCTGGAAACGCGGATATTAAGAGTTCCAAGTGCCTTCGAGTGCGCTGAAATTCACATGGGAGGCGCTGGAAACGCTGTTCTTTTAGATGCGAAGCAGCTATTTGACTAGACTGTGTAACGCTGTCCCTCCGTGCGTACGGACGAACGCGCCGCAACGCGCTCCCCTCGCCGCAGGTGTTGGAGCGGTGCCAAGTAGGTCACGCCGCAGCTGCGCGTTGACGTCACACTCCCCTCGCAGTGCGCGCTGACGTCACTCTCTCCCTCGCCTGCCGCGCGCTCGCCGGAGCGCCCGCAGCTGCCGCCTGACGCGCAACGACAAGACCTACGGCCAGCCATCGCTTCAAACGAATCTTCCAGCGCTCACCGCAGCACCCGCGTTAGCGCCGTTCAACCCGTGACGCCACCCGTGCGCAACGCTGCTGCTTCGCATCCCATCAGGGTTCCCTTTGGGAAGATGGTGTAAATTTTTATTAGTCGTCTCCAACGTCACAACAAACAATATTATACTCTTTACTGCATACATGTGTGCTTATTAGGAAGTGGTCATCACTCGCGATGTGCCGGCACTTCGATATATGGATCAGCAGCAGGAGTATAACCACGTTTTACTCTCTCCTGCCTGAAGAGTATATGGGCATTCCACTCTCTCAGAGCGAGGTAGAGTATAAAGCACTTTCACTCTCCCATTTCATAGAGAGTGAACAATGTTTTCACTTCCATCCGATGCTTTGCGAGAGTAGAAGAACACTGTGAAGAGTAAATCGGCCTTTTTACTCCTGCGATACCCTGCGCAGTTTTTAGAGTGAGCGCAGTGTAGCATATGCCGTTGTTTCCTGTTGCTTTGCTGTGGCACTTGCCTGCAATAAAACACTATTCCTTCCAATGAAGAGCGACGCTATTTTCCCCGGAAATACACGAGATGGTAAGCGGCTGCACAAAGAGTGACTGCCTTTACATACTTCTCTTTTAAACAACTTTTTCGTGTCCAATTCCGCAGTAGTCGGGTGAAATAGTGCACATGTATCGCACAACGACTATGAAAAAATGTTATGCCCTGGAAGCTGGCAGTCGTATAGCTGTGCTTGATACGCATATGATTGAGCGCATTCAGTTCCGTGCTCACATTTCCTATTCTTACAGAGGATACCGTGGAACAATACCCAGATGGCACTTCTCTAAAATCTCGTTGGCACCAGGAAACGTTTGTATAACTCTTGAACGGAAGCCAGATTCGTTCATACCAAATTTTTAATCATTGAACGAACATCAAGCTCGAATTGCAATCGCTTACATATAATGATTAATTACTGTGCAAATAACACCTAAACTTACTTTCTAACCTATACGGTGGAGCTCTTGAATACTTGCAGAATATATATCATGATGATATCGTATTTTGAGACTCAAGGGCAAGTTGAGACTCAAGGAGGCAGACTAGGCAAACGTGCTCGTATAACATACAGCCTCGTGTTCTCGCGCTAGAAAGCTTATAGCGAGCTTATTGGTAAGCAGCGGGGTCATCGAGTAAACTTAGAAAATATTGTTACGATACGAAGTTACGTATATCATTTTTTGTGGCATAATGTAATAGAGTTTTTGTTTAGTAATATTTGTCAGTATCTTATAAAACTGCGTAACATTATCTATTTTATTGTCGGGATTCATCACAGTAAGCTTTGCAGTTTGGTCAAGAACCCAGTCACTGTTGTCGTGCATGCACTGATAGTTCCAAGCTCTCACCTCACCCTTTCCCTTATTCCCTTTCATACCCATCGATTAGTCTTTTAATAAAGTTTTCCCTACCATCAAAACACGTGCTGAGAGTCGTCTCGGATGCACACTTAATATACCTATTGGTCTAGCAGCTAATAGTAAATTTCAAACACGCATTTAAAAGTGGTGCGTTCAGACGTGTTGTCTGCACAGTCTACCTATATGTTTACCACGGGACAGTACGCAGACGCAGTAGTTTTGACCCTCAATGAGAGTTGCTGGTCATGAAAGAATAAGAAAGGAGAAGGAAAATTATACCAGAAAAGCGAAGTCATAAAGAGAGCAAAAGAAATATCATTGAAGACAGTCTTCACTGTTAACTTGATGGTGCAACCTTAAGGTACAGATATATCATCGTGGTCCGTGTTTAGCCCAGTCGACAACGAAGGATCATGCAGGATAGAGCAAAGAGCGGTAAGTAGGAGCTCGATTCTGGCCGAAGGAACCAACGTCACAAGGACATGTGCGTGCCATACTAGGAAAAACTTGCACGCTTAGCCGCAGAAATCCCCAAACACGGCGCTTGCCCTTGCCGCCGAGACAGACGCGCACAGGGGCATCATCTCCTGTTTATCTAAACAGTACACCGCTCCAGCGACATACACCCCAGTTATTTACAGCGTGCACAACGCTTCGTGTTCTATGAAGTTTGTGTATAAAGCTTATTTCACATCTACGCCTCTGTTCAGGCTTAGAATAAATAGGACATTATCACAGCGTGTTCTTGGTTACGAAGACTATGTCAAAAAAAAGCTTTAGTACCGTTATTAAAGCGTTTGAAGAAGCAGCTAGAGTGCCTCAAGACAACAATTATACATATTTGCTTAAACAGCCAATCGTAGGTCGTTATTATGTCAGCTCAATAGCGCGCACAAGTGAGGAAGCAAGGGCAAGCAGAGTACAGCATCAATGCCTCTCCTGCCATTTTATCAGTTCGTGCATGATAACATACTTATCACCATGAATATTCTTGCTATAGCTCAATGTAATTGCAATGTGGGTGGAGGATCAGTTTTGGAATAATGTGAGTATCTGGAATGTATACGTTTCGTGAACTTTATACTTCTCGTTTTTTTTTTTCTCATGTATGTTGCTGTACCGCTTGGATCGGGCGCTTCATACACTATTGGGTTTCTAAAGATTTCATCTTGTTACAGATGCTAGATATTTTTCCTGGGGAGATGAAAAAAAAAAGATTTATTTCATATAGTTTATTGGGGACTCAGGTACAGTATGCAGGCATGAGTCAGAGAAGAGTACATACCCTTGATAAAATTACGAACGTTATTGACAGGCGCATCGCAGCTGCGGGTCAATACTGCGAGTTACATGGTGCCTCATGTGCTTTCAGTCCACAGCATGGCATAGTGGCTATGACGGCGCGTTGCTATGCACGAGGTCGGTGATTCCATCGATGGGGCGACATCGATGGGGCGAAATTCAAAAACGATCGTGTGCTTAGATTTGTATACAGGTTAAAGATACAGGTTACAGGTCGCTACAGGTTACATGTGTATACAGGTTACAGGTCGCTATAGCTCTCCGGAGTCCAGTACTTACTTCGTCGTTTTTTTATAATCATACGTGCACTGATTGCGATTGAGGCAAAATGCTAGAGACCATGTACTTAGATTTAGGTGCACGTGAAAGAACATCAGGTCGTCGAAGTTTCCGGAGCTACAGCGTCTCTCATAATCATATCATGGTTTTTTGGAAGTAAAACAACCCGCAATTAAATAAAAGTTGACCTCATATTGCTCATAGAAAAGGTTATCTCAACTTCACTTGCTTCGATAAACATATGCCATGAACGTATCGTCCCCGTAGAAAAAGACTGGCACAAGTGACTGTCTTGGACCAATGGTCGCTTGTGCTAAACTTATTGTGAGGAGACTCTACATGCTTGATTAATTGACGCGCCTACATCCACACTGTCACTATAACGTCACATGAGTATTTATGTCACGCAGTTGATCACATGGTTCTACTTTCAGGTTGCGAACACTAAACTTGGGCGCTTGAAAGGCTCGAGTTTCGCAAAACTCAATATCTTCTGCCACTTGAATGAAAAGTATCCACGTTCTGCAGTCTTTGAATGCTTTCCAGAAAAACATTGTGGCAGATTGGGCCAGTTTCAGCACAATCAGCTCTCTTAATCCCCCAAGGAAGCTTCTCACGGCTTATCCATGCCTTAGAGACAGCACAGAAAAGTTGTTCAAGGTATTTTACGAAACCAGCTTCGTAATCCGCCCTTGCGCACATCGGTAATTCTATAGTTCACAGTTTCGACAGCACGTCACGGCACCCCCCGTAGAGAACATTCCTGTTTATTTTCTGCTTAGTGTATGTATATCAGTCCGGAGAAAAAGAGCAAACAGCTATTCAGTGCGTATAAGCGAAAGAAGGGAAGAGAACCGAATAGCCCGCTTCTAAATGCGAAGCATTTCTTCGCGAACCAAAGGCCCTTTGACCATTTCTATCTGTCTGTTTATCTATCTATCTAGCCGCCGTCGTCTATATGATCTTGTGATCGCCTACTTAACTTGGTATATAACAAAATTAGCATAAGAGGGTGTGAGTGTATGCCGAATGTGACTGACAGGTCTTGACATCAATAACATAGTATACCTATCGCGTATGTCATGACACCCTTTCCCACACTCACGTGTGGCGCATAGCCGCATACCTAAGCCCACAGTATGCGGGTGCCACAAGTGATTCACAGCCTAAATCAACACAGGACAGTGAAAATAATCATTGCTTAACTTTTTACGACATTTTCTGGAGATTAAACAAGTGAAACACATACCGTTTGTTATAGTTGGCGATGTTTATTACTCGTCCCCGCAGGTATACGCCAATGAACGCTGCTTACACTTCGTTTCGATCAGAGTGACGTCTGTGCTGTAACATGTGTACTGGCGTTACGTCAGAAAATCTACCCTTTTAGGCGCCAGTACAGTCAACGTGCCTGGTAAGCCCATCATATGCGCACTATCCTGAAATTACACAAAGCTGTAGAGAATACCATCCTTTATTTTAAAGAAACGTGACCAGCTGTTACGTGGTCTTGGCGGGAACGTGCCATGTGAGTAGCTGATACGGAGGTTCACGTCACTTTTAGTCACATGACTGGTTACGTGTTTGTGGCGGGAACATGTCATGTGACTAACTGTTACGTGATATAGTGCGATTTTAGTCACGTGACTAGCTGTTACGTGATTTTTAAGGCAGCATACCGGATACTAGCATGTGCTTAACCTACCCGCCTCGCTCATCTCTCTTTCTCTCTTAGTCACCTGACAAGTTGTTATGGATCTTTAGTCACGTGACTAATTGTTACGTGATGTTATGTGATTTTAGTCACGTAACTAGTTGTTACGTGACGTCACGTCATTTTAGTCACGTGTCTAGCTGTCAAGTGGGTTTTGGCGAGAACATGTCCCACACGAGTAGCTGTTACGTGGATTTGGCGGGAACGCGCCACGTGAGTAGCAGTTACGCGAGGTTACGTGATTTTAGTCGCATTACTAGTTGTTATACGTGGTTTATGGAGGGAACCTGTCACGTGACTAGCTGTTACGTGATATTTTGATTTCGGTCAGGTGACTAGCTGTGACATTTTATTGGAGGGAACACGTCGCCTGACTACTTGTTACTTCATGATACGGGATTTTTAGTCACGTGACAACATGTTCCATGATGTTAGGTGAATTTTAGTGCCGCGAGTAGTCACGTGATGTAACATGATTTTAGTCACGAGACTATATGTTACGTGGTGTTACGTGATTTTAGTCCTGTGACTGGTTGTTACGTGATGTTACGTTTTTTCAGTCGCGTAACAGACTTGCCCATCACAGTCATTGTATTCCACGCCGGATTATTCGGCGCACGTGTCGTGGGAGAGAAGCAGAAGTTGAAGAGGACGAAGCGAGCGCGTACCGGTTTATGATGATGACAATTCCTGTTCGCACTACCAGGCGCAACGAAAAGATTAAATAGCTCCGCTTTTAAAATGACATTTTCTATGACATAAAGTCCCGCATAAAACTATGTGCTGACGACTGCGTCGTCTACAGAGAAATTAATTCACCATCAGAGGTGACGATCCTGCAGACCGACCTTGATAAAATAGCGAATTTGTGTCGCGCTGGCAGGCAAGCTTGAATATTAGTAAATGTAGTCATATCCACTTTTCAAATAACAAAATTCGGACATCAAACACGGTACATAATTGAATACACATAAATAAAAAGAGCCTCATAGTTCAAGTACCTTAGTGGCTACTTTACGCCGAAACTTAGGTGGAGCGTACACATCCAACAGAAAATATCTGAGGCAAGTAAAATGTAGTTTTTTATTCGTAGAAATTTCAAATCAGCGTCCAAAGATGTTAAAGAAACATTGTACTTTTTACATGTCAGATCTATGCTGGATTACGCCTCGGTGATTTAGGACGCCTATGAGGATTATTTCATATAAATAATAGAAAACCTTTTAATTAAAAGGTTTTCGGCTGCTGGATTCGGCTGCTGGATTCAATTCGGCTGCTGGATTCATTTTAAGTAATTACAACCCATTCCAAAAGGTCACTGAGATAAAAGCCTTGCTGAGCTGGGAAACGTTAACCACAAGAAGAAAAAATGTAAGACTCCAATTCTCTCACCCTATCTTCTATAACTAAACAGGCATTGATAGCCGCACACACCTGTCACAACCATCCTATGTCGCGACTCGGCACGACCACTCAAAGAAGGTGCGCAAATAGAGTTACAATACTAACAGTCTTTTTTTCCAAATCTATCTTCCCACAAACTGAACGAGACTGGTGCTTTTTACCGGAAGAATACGTTTCTATATCCGATAATCATGATTTTTGTTCCCGACTGTGTTTATGATAATGCATTATTGTCCCAGTTTTGTATGAACTTTCTGTTACCTTTGAGAACTACTAATCGAATGTCTATTTCACCTTGTTTGCCTCTATGTTAACCCTGTCTTGGGTATTTCATTGCTTAACTGTAAAAAAAATTGTAACACATGCTACTCACATCGCCCCCCCCCCCCCCCCCCGGCGATAATGCCATTCAAGGCAACGCAGGTATCCTCCAACTCCGCAAAACTATATTGAGCTCCACACAACTATGTAAGCTCCACGTACCTTTATGGGGCGTACAAATGATGAAGCCGAAGAGAGCATAGGAGGGAGAGGGGGTATTTGAAGTTTTAATTAGCATGTAGCATTCAAGCGTTATATATAATTAAAGGGGGAGGCGAAAATGTTTGAATCCCGTGTACTTAGATTTAGGTGCACGTTAAAGAACCCCAGGTGGTCGAAATTCCCGGAGCCCTCCACTACGGCGTCTCTCATAATCGTATCGTGGTTTTGGGACGTTAAATCCCAGATATTATTATTATTATTAAAGAGGACGAAAAAAAAACAATTTGTCCCCGGTGGGGACCCAAGTTTGTACTCCACCGTGGCTACGAGTTCCACTTCCATGGCTAACAATGCCAGTGTTACAGATACAGAAGATACCCAGCAAAGTGTGCCGGGGAACAGCTGCCACCGTATATGAATGGGTAGAGCATCGCACGCGAAATATAAGGTTGTGGGTTCGGTCGCCACCGGTGACAAGTTGTTTTTCGTCCACGTTCGTTTCCCTGTATCTCGTAATTACATCACTTAAATTAAAAGCTACTACTAATGCTTCCTATGCTTTCCATAGCTTTCTTTATTTGTTGGCCTCATATGGTTAAGTACACTGTATTTAGGAAATAGTTTGCTACATGTCACATCAGCAATGCAACAAGCGGAGCTGTATAGTACGTGTACATTCACAAACTCATTATAGGCTGTATGCTACACTTTAACAAAGGAAAGAAAAAAAGGGGGAGGGAAGATACAGAAAAGGTGCTAAAGACAACTGTGGTCGAATATATATTAGAATATGCAGTGCTTCAAAGGAACCTGCGAACACGCTTTTCTAAATATTTAGGTCAAGAGAGGGAAGCGGTTTGTTGAAATAAAGACTGCTATGCTGCCAGCTTTCGAAGCAATTTGCAAAGTATTTATGTTCTATTTGATTTCTCTCGTTAACGATGGCAGATTATTTTTAGTTCCATTCTCTCTAAGAGGAACGCTAAGCAGATTTCTAGACTACAAAGCCTTTCTGAGAATTTGTAAGCCTCTCTGGCACAAGTAGAATTTGTTTCAAAAAGTTTATAATCAGTGCTATTCGTCATAATGTAAAGTTTCACTTGCAACTTTTGGTCGCGGGCTTCGCAATCCTGCCAGGAAGAGTGTCGTCTGAAGCAGCTTAAAAGATGCATCGGTTGTAAAGAGCACCTTGCGTAACTTTCAGCTGCGCTTGAGGCCAGGATTCATGCGCTTCCGCGGAGTTCGACGGCGATATGTTGCGTCATATAAACACAATACGCGAACATAATTTTGATGCAATTTGCCTGAGCCCACGCACATGCGCCGCACCGGCATTCACAGATTCTTTAAGCAATCACCAATTTTTCTTTTTTCCACATAAGTTCACTATGCTGCATGTATCTCCAGAGATACCAATCATTCCACTTTGGCTCTTTCGCAAGGAAAAGTTTGGTATGTCTGCGCGTTTCTCCTTTCCATTACTGGGGCGGCAGTAGTTGGAACGCTACATGCTATCGGTATGCACGCTTTGCGTAAACGCTGCACGATTTACATTCTGCTATCCCGTTTCTAGCTGCTCATTCTCGGCTAGGGTACGATATCAGCAGACTGGGAGAGCGCTGTGGTGCATATTTAAGGCGCTTATTCGCGCACCTTCAGCAACGGTGGAAAACATGTTGCAAGAGATTAGAGACTGCGCAGGAGCTCCCTTCGCAATTGTGGAGGATAATGTTCTTGGTTTGCACGTTTCTTAGTAACATTGCCGCAACTTACTAAATGAATGGCAATGAATATTCTAGGTTCTTTCAATGGTTTGGATTAGAGGGAAAAGAGGGCTACGTGTGAAAGGCCGCGTCAAATAATTCAAAGCCGTCATCTATAGCCTTCTGGCAAAGAAACCTTGCGGAAGTACAGGTACCTTGATCGGCCGTGGGAACAGCATACTCCCTCCCCTCCCAAACTTGTAAGCTTCCTTTCTCGGAAAGCCTGCATATGATCTTCTTTTTAGCGGCATGGCTACTTACGGTTCAATGAGGATATATTGTGGTATCAAACTGCCCATCTGTATTGTTAAGGGGAAATATCGCGCACTTGCACATAATTTATTCACTTATAAGGTGTTGTGAGCCCGATCATTCGCAATAATTTGGACATTTCTCGCGATAACGCGTTTCGTTATCACTGTGAACGAGCTGTCGCTGCAGCTTAGCTCAGTGAAGAGAGGTTTCATCGTGGGAACAATACGCCGAAAAGAGAGAGAGAGAATAAAAAGAGAGAAAGGCAGGGAGGTCAACCAGAAGTGTAGCATCCGGTTTGCTACCCTGCACTAAGGGGAGGGGGAAAGAGAAAAGAAAGATGGAAAAGGAAAGCGAAGAGGAGAGTAGACGCGCAAATAAAAAAAAAAAGCACGGAACCGTCTTACGACTTGTATTAAACTTTGTTTCCAACGAATTTCTTATTTCTTGGTCTCTTTCTTTTAGTCATTCTTTTGAGTGCTACCACACTGAATTTCTGGATCATACTTGACGACTTCCTGCGATATGTGCCAGGCCGTAGTTTATATTGCATTTCCACCGGAGCTACAACTGCAGCCAGTACAGGATAAGGAAGGCTTGGGAAGTGTATGTCCACACATCTGCCGAGAGCCCACCAATCTGTAAGATCCAGAGCTCCAAGGATGAAACAAGGCGAGAGCGACGAGCCAAATGGTGCCACAGTTCCCGCGACTCCCATTTCCTGGCTCACGATCCTAAGTTTCGATGGCGCTGCAAACGAGAGGTCACACATTGCGCTTAACGGCAATTTATATGCGCGGGAAGGTCCTCTTACGGAATTTTACTAAAGCCATTGGGCGTGACGCCCATTTGAGAATGAGGGGCATGTTTTCAAGCTGCCCGATTTCGATGGCACCGACCAACTCGACACGTTCGTGCATGCGGTTAGCTTAGCCGAAGGGGCCGTCGGTTGTCCGGTGTTTTCACATTCCCCTCTTGTGCCCGAAATCAGAGCACGGTTTTTTTCAAAGGGTAGAACGTAAGAGCTTACCACCCATTCTAGTTATTCCCGTCTCTTGGGCTTTGGCAAAGAGTTCGCCGGCTCCATTCGCAATCCGAGGTTCCCTTTCCAGCGCCACTTGGCTTCGTAACATTCGCTTCACTCATTTCAAATGCCAAACAAGCGCGAGGGGGAAGCTAAGAGCGGAACCGGGAGCAGCGGAGGCCTCTCTCGCGTCCCCGTTTCATGCACCTATGAAGCCCTATCTTTATGTATAAATTTTCGATTACTCTATGCGCTAGTAAGAGTGTTCCCGGGGAAGGGCGATGGGTCGGATACTCGGGGATGCATCCCGCAATCCGGTCACGTCCGGAGGGCGCCTGTATCGCTCGCGAACCAACGATGATGTAGGGAAAGCGGATGCATCGCACAGTGGCGCTCCCCTATACGCGCGTGCATATTGTAGGCCGCCACGTTTCATTCGCCTGAGAAGTCGTCGTCGTCAGCCGTGGTGACACGTATTAAGGCGCGGAATCCGTCGGCGACAGGTTAACCTCTCAGGCACATTCATCATCGGCGCCCCAAAAAGGCAGCGCCGTGCGTCTCCCGGGACCACCGCAGCGACGACGGCTTTGCCACTGTTTACATGGCGGTTGTGAGGCCGTTATAGAACAAACGAAAAAAGATGTTTCCTACTGGGCTGTCAAAACAACGTTGACACCTAAGAGGTTCCCGCGATTTTTCGTCCAGAAAGGGAAGCGGAATAACTCGGGTATAAATCCTACGCTTTTTTACGCTAATTTTTATAGGCTGTCTTGTTTGTTTGTTTGTTTTTTTCTTGCTTCTGTCGTTTGCTTCGTATTTTCCTATGGGAATAGCCGAGACGTCAAAAGGCGCCTTATTTCAAAACCATGGGCATTAGAGAAGGCAAGACAATCTCGAACTTAAATCGGGACAGAAGTCACCTGGGAAAGTTTGGTGGGCGTAAGTGACGTTCAGACATTGCTGCATGTAGCTTCAATGCGACATTTTACGGCACGTGCAAGAACGTGCCGCGAAATAGCGTGACCAAACAGCTCTCTAACGCGCGCTTAGTGCTGATAGTTTCACTTTTGTAATCAGCCAAGAACAACTCAATACCCCATTGGTCTGCATTTGAATACGTTGAAAACAATGTTGTTGAAAGCACTGCTAGATTTTATAAGTTGTTAGACTGTTTCCGCTCAAGTGTCAGAAACTAACGGGTATACAAATCGCGTCTCACCCCTTTCTAAAACCAGCGTCGAATTACAATAGCTGGCTGGCAGCTTCAACTCGATTAATGTGGCAAGTTCGGCGAGGTGGTACGTTAACATGTTTGGTCGAAGTGCAGCGCGGCACAGAAGAGGGACAAAGAATTTTTTTAGCACTCGTATCGTCCAATTCCGCGTCCCTTGTCTCTGCCGTGCTGCACATTGAACCAAGCAGGCTTCGACTGAGAGCGCGCAGCGATAAGCATCAACTAAGACATTAGAAACGGCCGCCTCAGCAGAGCGCGCGCCGAAGACAGTGCCAGCACCCTCCCAAACCGAGCTTACGCGAAAAGGCTGGATCATTCTAGAACTGACACCATGGCGCGATCGCACGCCAGGGCACGGCCAAAGCCAACTCGACAACCGAAGCCCGCTGAACGTGCGAGAAGGGTCTCGCACTTTCGCAGATTTTCCATGAACTGCGAAGGGGTGACTCAGCTAGGAAGATCTCGAACCCAGGCGAAAGCCAACACTCACAGGGTCCCACATGCATTCGCCTAAAATTACTCGAAGGTGCAAGGCATCTTCTTTTTCTTGCACTGTTTCCAGGATCGGCGGCATTGCAAAATTCCTGGGCTACCTTTGTGTACTCACAGGGTATAGCAACCATTGTCATTGCCAAGGACCACTCGATTACGACGTATGTAACTGTCGGCACACTCCGGGCGCATATTCGTCACCTATCCAGAGTGCTGAACACACCTCGGTGGCCTACCACAGGAAAGACCGAAGGCAGGCATTTTCCAAATTTGTAGCGGCTAACCAGCTTTCCATCTCGTGAAGATTCTCGCCCGCTAGCATACCGCTATTTCCTGAGTGGTGCCTGGAAAGACCCCCCTGTACACCTTGAAGTGCCGGGGATATCTAAAAAGGCTAACCTGTCATTTGCAGTTCTAAAGCAGGCCCCATTGGACCTTTCGCATATGCCGCATGCTAACCGAAACGATTTTTACACGAACGATTTGGTCTCGGGAAGTTTGACGGTGTTGTGCCAGAGGCATCGTGCAACCCTTCTTCCCACGGGAGATCACCTAGTCGCCCAGAGTTTCGGCGAACTCTTCCCGCCACCAGCGCCGGCTCCCACGGAGGGGTCGGCGAGTCACCCAGATTTCGGCGAACTCTTCCCGCCACCAGCGCCGGTTCCCACGGAGGGGTCGGCGAGTCACCCAAAGTTCCGGCGAACTATTCTCTTTTCCCGCCAAACACCGTGAACCGGCCCCAGACAAACGACTGCGACCTTATTTAAGGCCGTGCCGGCCCCCATGTTAAGAGCATTGCCCCAGCCGACTTCGTCGTGCTGGCCGGCTTTATTTACCTGCTATAACCTGCGATAACCTGCTATGATATAGTAAACGTTACTGTTTTACAAAACAACTGCCTCCCTATTTCGCCTCTGGGCGAAGGCTCCTCTTCAGCGACGTCTGTTCGGCTGCTCGCTCTCGGCGACCGCTACCATCGACACACAGAGGAAAAACCTAACAACGGGCGCCTTTGTGGTACCATCTCGGTCTATCATCGCACGTCACGACAACCCTCTCCCCCCTTCAAGGCGATTACGAAAGAGGCCGGGCTCTTGCGTAATCGCCTTGAAGGGGGAGGGGGTGCAATCTTGCCGCCGGTTCCATATCACCAATGACTGGTTGTTTTGCTCGCCACTAGATGACGCGAATAGAGGCTGTGGTTGCTCTCGCTCCCGCTTGAACGCGCTGCAAGCAGCCGCCGCAGCGCAGGCCACGCGCTTGCGTGTTCCCTTTCATAAAAATTGACAGTGTACATCTATAGGATATGTTTGTAACTGCCTGAATTAAAGATATATGTTATTTAGTTTTTATGGCGAAGCTGTCTCGTTCTAGGATCAACGAGTACATGTAGACAAGATTTAGGGGGCAAAAACTAGCATTTGTTCCGTGTACGGATACAACCGATGAGCGAAGTTCCTTAAAAATGGGACGCAAACGACTATGCGCCTGATCTCGCTGCTGGCTTTCATGAAGGCGGAAGGATGGGGAGCGAGTGGGGAGAGCGTCTGCTGCACTCGGTGGCGGGAACGACTGAGCGAGTGAGTGTGCGGCGCGCGCAGCGCAGGGAGAGGGAGACAAGTGAGAGAGGGGTGCGTGTTTTTTTGCGCCGAGCGCCTTGTTTGCGCCGCACGCGCGGAGAGCGTCTGCTGCGCTCGGTGGCGGGAACGCGCGTTCACTGATTTGAAGAGAGAGGGCAGAGACGAAGAAAGAGGGAGAGCGAGACTAATCTGCCTCCGTTTCGCATGCGTTCGTATTCTCGCCCTTTGCGCATCGTGCAGACGCCATCCGCGTTCCAGCGCTCATGAAGCTCATTTATCCTCCCGCGTGAGGGGAGACGCCACAGCTGGCACCATGCCAGGGAGCTTCGACGGCGGCGACGGCGCCGGCGAGGTGCCGGCTTAAGGAGCTTCGCTCCTAATAACTGCGACTGAACCGCCATGTTGTTTTGGAGCGCATAGACGCGCGCTATAGAAGGAGCCTTGAATATAATCTCTGAGTTCGTTTCATTTCTGTAGTTTCACGCTCGTGTCTATCATCATGTTTGCACGTCACCTTAGCACGAGGCGGCGTCCGTGTAAACCACTTCATCTCAATATGGCGCGCGCCTGGACAGAGGGTGTCACCACTGGGGGCGGCAGCACTGACTTCGAGGCACCCTCATTCAGACCGACCCGTCGCGCCATCTCTTGGCGTCGTATGAAACGCCGGGTTTGCATTAGACCGCGCTTTTCGCAGGATCTTAGGTTTTGCTTCTTCTTTACATGACCTAGCTTGCACTGGCAGCCACACGAGCGCGTCCGCTTTAGTACGCGCTCTGCGATTGGCGTAGCCGTCTTTAATAAGGCGTCATAGTCTTTCTCCAATATTCTCGTTAACCAAGTCACGTTTGTCCATTGTATCGTGACGTCACCGTGTTCAGTTGCTCCTTGGACTGCCGCTGCTCCCAAAGAAGAACAGTGGCAGCACAAGGAACGTCGGCGCTTCCAAAAGCGCGAGTGTGCGCGTCGCCGTCGTGCCAATGCCACAGACGATGGTCGGATAAGTGAAGCCAAACGGAAGCGTGAAGCCTCGTCGTCGAAACGCTTCCCCAGCTTAGCTGCTCTTCCGTCGTCAAAAACAGTTAGAAGGACTCAATTTTTTTAGCGTGTTTTGTCAACTCCAGGTCCGACTCGGTCTTTGGACCACAAGAGCACCACCTTTTGAGCGAGTTGGTTTTCCATAGCAGAACACTCTCAAGCGCAAACAAAGGACAGAGGAACGTGGTGACAACACGAGTTGTCATCACCTCCCTCTCTCGTCATCAGGTCATGAATCCGCCCGGCGACAGCATCCCATTCACGGGGTGTGATATCAACCCAAAGCTTCTTTGGGGTTTGATCAAGTTCAGTAAAACTATAGCAGGCTTGTGACTAATCTTGCAAACATATTTTTTCTTGAAGGCTGACCATGCTAGCTTAGTGCAAAGCAATGAGACAAAAACAGCGCGACACATAAAAACAGTCGTTCTTCCTCATATCGGCTCTTTTCTCCTATCGCACACATCGAAGTAACCGATGGACGCCGTCGGGTTTCTTTCGTATGACCGTAATAATGAAATCCAAAGTTTGACGGCAACCCGTATGGTCGCGGAAATTGGTCCTGTAAACGCGAAAAGATACATCGACCATAAAGAACGAAGTGTTTACTGACGTTTGGTAAACAAGACCGTATATATATATATATATATATATATATATATAGAGAGAGAGAGAGAGAATAAAAAGAGAGAAAGGCAGGGAGGTTAACCAGAAGTGTAGCATCCGGTTTGCTACCCTGCACTAAGGGGAGGGGGGAAAGGGAAAGAAAGATAGAAAAGGAAAGTGAAGAGGAGAGTAGACGCGCGAATAAAAAAACAAGAGAGAAAAGAAAAAAGAGGGCAGGGCGCTATAGCCTATTCAATAGGCCACTGCCATGCAAAAAGTTCAGTAAGGCCTTGACTGACTTTCTCTGTGAAGACAGTTCGCGTCGGCATTCGAGCACTGACTGTTCTGACAAGGGTCTGTCGTCAAGGCGGGCCAACACAGCAGCTAGCGGCCGTCTATGCGCGCTGTAGCGGGGACAGTGACAAAGCACGTGGTCAATCGTTTCATCGCTGCCGCAATGGATCGCAAGCAGCACTGTCTTCCATGCCGATTCGGAATGCTAAAGATTTGGTAAAAGAGACACCAAGCCACAGTCGGCAAAGCACCGTTGACTCTCTCGACTCAAGACCGTATATAGGGAGCCGAAACGTCAGTAAACAACTTTTTTTCCTTTTTGGCCGGTGTATCATTTCGCGTTTACGGTAGACCGTAATAATGCTTCGCATTCGAAATGCCCAAGCCCTACTGAAAGGAACATCTTTTGCTTCTGCTTGTAATCTCTCACACCAGCCACATGCAATAAAATTCGTGACCAAACTGTTCAGTTTTTGAGCACAGCCCCCAAGACGGTCAGTAGCCCTTCGTTCCGTATGGCCGATGTAAGCTTTCCCGTATGACCTTAGAATGTAGTATACAGCTCCGATGAAGTATTTTTTTTCACAGTGACACTCGGGCCTTGATTGGCATCCTTGTTTGCTTTGGGCACAAGTTGAAGGACAGAGCTTATGCGCTCTTGCAACTTAGGAAATCGGAGAGGTGTCATATCTGCCTGCAACCTCCTTTTTTTATGCAAAATCCTGTGTATATCAGGCACTTTCTTCTGGCGTCTTAAAGCACACCGGCTTCGTCCTGTCACTTCCATTTCCAGGTTTCACTTTTTGCAAGATAGAATCGGCCACAGCTACGATTACCTTCGTAGTGAAGGCCGCTGTCAAAACGCTTCTTTACCTATGGGAGAAAGCTATCCTGTATAACATTACTGCACCATTTCTTTACCACCCTACAATTAACTTAGCGTGGGTTCTAATTTGACGTCATCAGGCTTGTGTCCGTTTTTACTTGGCCCTAACCTACCGTTGTTGTACTGTAATATAACGTTTTATGATGTCGCCTCCAGCTCAAGCATCCTTTGCTTGCCACTTCCAAAATTTTCAATTTTAAGTCAAGAACCTTTTCAACAATCTTCATATGT
The DNA here is from genome assembly GCA_030522465.1 of Rhipicephalus appendiculatus. Taxonomy (NCBI): domain Eukaryota; kingdom Metazoa; phylum Arthropoda; class Arachnida; order Ixodida; family Ixodidae; genus Rhipicephalus; species Rhipicephalus appendiculatus. The sequence goes on along the minus strand of JALIZH010032945.1, from coordinate 6,487,446 downwards.
ACGTCATATGACAGGTCCTGCGCTCCCTTAGCAGGAGTTCTATCGAAATACTTCACTCGTACAGCGTCACCGCAGTTCTCTCCGCATCGCTTAGCGAGGTGTCATCCATGTCGTTCTTTCCATCAAGTCGTCAGTCTTAAGTGTGAACGGCGAGGACTGCGAAAACATCCGGCGAGGCCATGGACCGCGCTCACGCAGATAACTCTATGCAAGTCTCTGAATTAAAAGTTTGTGTGTGTGTGTGTGTGTGTGTGTGTGTGTGTGCGTGCGTGCGTGCGTGCGTGTGCGTGCGTGCGTGTGTGTGTGTGTGTGTGTGTGTGTGTGTGTGTGTGTGTGTGTGTGTGTGTGTGTGTGTGTGTGTGTGTGTGTGTGTGTGTGTGTGTGTGTGTGTGTGTGTGTGTGTGTGTGTGTGTGTGTGTGTGTGTGTGTGTGTGTGTGTGTGTGTGTGTGTGTGTGTGTGTGTGTGTGTGTGTGTGTGTGTGTGTGTGTGTGTGTGTGTGTGTGTGTGTGTGTGTGTGTGTGTGTGTGTGTGTGTGTGTGTGTGTGTGTGTGTGTGTGTGTGTGTGTGTGTGTGTGTGTGTGTGTGTGTGTGTGTGTGTGTGTGTGTGTGGCGTTGCGCACGCGTGTTCACTCTACGCAGCTAGAGCATCGCCAGCAACAACGTTTGTTTCCACTCCACGACTCGTTTGCGCGGTGCGTGAAAATTTTGTGTACCGTGATCATAAAGGGCGGCGTCTATGACGTCCGCCTTGCAACTTTAGCCCCACTTCATTACGTCACGTCAAAGGTTCTGGCACTGTGCTCTTGTCGCTTGGCAATTATTTCGTTATAGAAAAGCTGCGCATTCTATTCCGAATATCTTCTCTTCAGTGATTATTCAGGGGTACAAGCTTTGCGTTGCCTGCCGCATCACTATAATCATCGTGAACAACAGCCAATAAGATATACTAATGCATTCAGCTAAAAGAGTGACTCTGGTGAGCTTATTGAACCCAACAGCATCATTATATAGATATAAAAAAAAGAAGGCCTGGAGTTAACAGGTATGCACGTGTATCAGTGACATAGCACAACGTCGGAGAGGAAACCAAGAAACCAAGTTTTCCCAAGCCAGAATCAGCCTTTCATGAAAAAACAATGAAGCTAGATATTTCCTTGGAAGTCTATAACCTACTTGCTTAAGATTGTTAAGCGCCATATGTGTAGTCCTTCAACATGCGCCAATAATATAATAATATCTGGCGTTTTACTTCCCAAAGCCACGATATGATTATGAGGCATGCTGTAGAGGAAAACACCGGAAATTTGACCATCTCATGTCCATTAACGTGCCCTGACATCACACAGTACGCGGGCCTCTACCGTTTCACCTCCACCGAAATGCGACCACCACGGCTGGGATCGAACCCAACACTTTCGGGTCAGCAGCCGAGCACCGCAACTACTGATCCACCGCGGTGGACAGCATGCACCAAAGTTTGAGCACACGAGCGATTTGGGTTCAGTCGCAGCGCATCATAATCACTCCACTCTCCTGTCACACAAAATGCATTCTCTCCTTGTGAAAAAGGACCACGCTACAATTATTGTCTTGCTGCAGACAATGCGGCTGCAGGTACCTACGTGTCAGCAATTCGCTGCCACAATAGCAGTAAAATTATATGAAAGCGCTGAAAATATGATATGATTATGAGCTACGCCGTAGTGGAGGGCTCCAGAAATTTCAACTACCTGAGGTGTAATGTGCACCTAAATCTAAGCACACGGGCCTCTAGCATTTTCGCCTTCGTCGAAATGCTACCGCTGTGGCCGAAATATAACCCGCGACCTTCGGTGCACTAGCCGAGCACCGTAATCACTGTACCACCGCGGCGGCTGTTCTACTAAACGGCTACAAAGATTTATCATAGTTAAAGTGTGATGTTTCAAAGAAGTTTAATTACGCTATAAGCAACTTCAATATATTAGAAAGACTGTGCATGAGCGCGAATGAAGGTCGGGCAAGTAATTTGTGCGCTTTCGCAGAAATAGATTTAGCAGAACGCCGCAGTCAACAAGCACACAGTGAAACTTCTTTATTTGGTCTTTAACGTTTCGGTGTTTTGTATATATGTTGATATTCTAAGCCGCAAGTCATTCTTAGTGAATAACAACTGAAGTTTGTTTGACACTTGCATAGCGCGCATGGTCCGAGATATTCCTTGTTATACTTGAAGGTCACTGCGCTGATTCTCACCGCATTCACATGAGGAAGGCTTGGCACAATGGCAGCCTTAGCACCGCGCGACGCAGTTTACTGCTTATGAAAGGACGTATACGACTCTTGTTCTTTTTTGTTTGTTTGTTTGTTTGTTTGTTTGTTTGTTTTTGTTTTTTGCCAGCTAAGAGTAGCAGGGGAGCTGCTATCAGCTCCGCGCAGCTTGAAACCGCGGGATCAAGTGCGTCGCGTAAGCTGTGGACCTATCGTGGAAAAGCAGCAGCCCTTGAAGGGTGCATCACGTATCAGTCGCTCTTCGCTTCGCTTGCAGCCACCACTCTTCCTTTACAAGGATTAGCAAACATCGCAAATGTCTCATAACGCGCATCTTCCTGAACGGATAGTTTTATATATACTATACGTATGTTCGTAAACATACACAATGCATGAACTTTAATGTTGTTAGCTGGTGCGGTGCATAAACGGTTCATGAGACCACACGCTGCATAAAATGAAAGTAAATTCATTTGCACGCATCGCATTTAGACGCATAACATTTAATACCCATTCTGTATGTACAGTTTACTTCATAAATATACTAACAAGCACATTGGATGGGCAATTTCTTTATAATAATGCATAATACAATTTAAGAACTCGAATAATAGGTTAATTAAGAAATATTCATATCTACTTGCTTATATGAACGAGGTCGACCTTTTTAATATTACTTTAAAATGAGATTTCGTCGTATATCAGTGAATAAAGCTAGCCAATATATCGGTCTAGTGGAGTTCTCCCATCACCACCGCCATTCTCCAAGCAAATAACCCAGCGGCAATTGGTGCCTTATGTGTGGGTGTTTGTGATAAACTGACAGGCCAAGATATGTCGAAAAATGGCATTTTACAAGCTAAAGAAAGGATGCCGCCTGTGGCAGCGACATAATAGATTTTATTGTCGAGTGTGCACGGTAAACGAAAGCGTTGCGATGCCATAGCCTTCCCCTTAGCTGTTCTAAAAATACATAGGTCACCTTGCATTCGAATTATTTTTTTATTCATGATAAAAGAAGGTAGACGTCCAAACACGGACGCAAGAGAAAAGATCAAGACAACGCAAACTCTTGTGTTTTCACGCCTATACCTTCTTTGTCACGAATAATGACCAATTCGTTGAACTTTCTCATCTCATGTTCTAAGATTTATTTATTGGTGTTTGTGTGTGTGTGTGTGTGTGTGTGTGTGTGTGTGTGTGTGTGTGTGTGTGTGTGTGTGTGTGTGTGTGTGTGTGTGTGTGTGTGTGTGTGTGTGTGTGTGTGTGTGTGTGTGTGTGTGTGTGTGTGTGTGTGTGTGTGTGTGTGTGTGTGTGTGTGTGTGTGTGTGTGTGTGTGTGTGTGTGTGTGTGTGTGTGTGTGTGTGTGTGCGCGTGCGTGCGTGCGTGCGTGCGTGTGTGTGTGTGTGCGTGCGTGCGTGTGTGTGTGTGTGTGTGTGCGTGCGTGCGTGCGTGCGTGCGTGCGTGCGTTCAATAATTGTCGACATATATTCGTGTTTGATCTATCTTGGAGTGAATTTCCTTCCGAGGAGCTATTTGTTGCACCGATTGGTCTGACACGTTTACTGCGAGAAAATCAGCTCAAATAAATTGGACAAGGCTGAAATAACGAGTGCTTGTCCCCGTCTGCTCGACGTGCTCTCTCAAGTTCGTTCGCGCTTCCTTAGATGCCGTTCAACCGGTATTTCCTTGCTGTGCTGTACTCGCTTGGAAAAATTCGTGTCCGCCAGTGCTTGTAGGTCAGCCGTGCAAGGAGCGTTTGCGTAGCCCTTTTGTTCATTTTACCACCCCAGTTTAATTTTGACCCACCCGTAATGCCAGCGCGAGAAGGGAGGGGGGGGGGGGGGGCTTGTATAACAGACAGCTTACGTCACCACTCACACGCGCACAAATAAAGCGGTGCTCTTTCGTAACGTTTCGTTTCTTGGTGTTCCAAATTTCCCGAGCCCTACGGGGGGGCCTCATAATGATATCGTGGTTTTGGCACGTTAAACCCCATAAATTATATAACGTTTTTTTTTTTCTCTTTTCTAAAACCGTCGGTTCTGTTTAGCACTCGCCTTTGGAAGCTGTGCGTGGTAAGGATGAAGAATTCTCGGCGCTTTGGGGGGGGGGGGGGGGGGGGTATGCGGCAACACTGCAGAGCTCAGGTTGGAAAAAGAAGGAAGATAATGCTCATTGTTCCTCGCTCTATATGTGTCCTCCATATGTTCCATTGTCCCGCGCGCAATTTTTGCTTGTATTCCCGTTCTTGCATATGGAAGGACGGCGGATGACGAAGAAATACGTAACGTTAAAGTCGTGGCGACGCTAACAATGCCCTCACCGCGAATAAGTGGGCGTGGCGTCTGAGGATGGCCGGAATTGGTTCGGCCGTGCTGCAATCACGCGGGCACGCGAGCCTCTGCGGCGATCGCTCAATACGGCCGTAACTCGACATGCAAAGGGCGCGAGAGAAGCGTGTCTACGCGAGCAGCAGACAGGCCCTAGCCAAGGCCGCACAGATGTCGTTAAGGGCAAAGAGCCGTGGCGTGCAGCTGACAGCCGCAGCTGCGACAGTTTGCTATATACTGGCGCCGTGTCGGTGTCGCCCGCTCGTGCTCCATATATAATATGCTTTGTCGTCAACCAAATCAGCGCCCCTCTCATATGTGGGTCTTTTGTCCTGTACGGTCGCGGGGTTTCCTGTTTTGCACTTTTTTATGCATTCCCTAAACCTGGGGAGCATAAATTGGAGTAAAGAAACAACGCTTAGTGATTATGTGAGCCTGGGAATAATAATAATACTGCTATATAGTAGTACGATATAATAATAATAATAATAATAATAATAATAATAATAATAATAATAATAATAATAATAATAATAATATTGAGAGATAGATGAAAAAAACCGCCAGGCCTGCGTGGAAAGCGCAGCACAGTCACAGCGAAAGCTGGAAGAGCGCCATTTCTAAAACCCGTTGCAAGATCTCTTGGGGCTACTAATACAAGTACGCTTGCAAGGTACCCACTACTCCATTAATTGGTTCGGTGGCTAATGGCGACGAAGAATTTATGGCTGAGCCCTTTGTAATGGGTTGGAAGCACTCAACGACCCACTCGTTACGCAATTTATATTGTGTGACGTCTGGTTGTTATTTTACTCTTCTACCACGCTATCTTACGCATGTTAACGCGGTTCCTACCCTATATAACACTTGTATAGGTTATGCGGATGGTGCGTGTTATTGTTTGCTTCTACCCACCCCCCTACCTAGCATTGGTAAGCAGCCACTCTGTGCTCTCAGCCATGGCTCTGGTGACAGTGATGGTGTTTGGGCCCTTACATATATTATAGCGAAAGCTGTTATGATATCCCAACAAGAACTGACTTTGGCACCGTAGTTGCCCGCTACCGGCGCCGCTGCCACGGTGTCCGTAGCCGCTCTCGCGCGAAATAAGAAAAAAAAAAAACGCCAGGCCTGCGCGAAACGCACAGCACAGTCACAGCGAAATCTGGAAGAGCGGCCTTTCTAGAGCCTTTTTTAAACACTCTTTAGGCAACTACTACACGAACACTTGCATGGTACCCACTACGCCATAAATAATCATAATTATTGTGTAGTGGGGAAGCGTCCACTATGCCATTATTCGTCATTCTTCGGAAAAGCGCTGTACCCGCTACACACTTGTAACGCATTGTGTGCATTTTGTTGATGCTGTGGCTGACGGCGATGAAGAATTATGCCTGAGGCTTTTGTAATGGGTTGGAGTACTGGACGACCCACTCGTTACGCAATTCGCATTGTGGGACACCTGGTTGTTACTTTACTGTTCTAAAACGCTTCACTACACATGTTAACGCGATTCCTTACCCGACATGAAGCCTGCATAGGGTCAGTTTGCAACGCAGTTTCTAGCACCCGCCTAGCTCAGTGGTAGCGTGCTGGGCTGCCACGCAGAGGGCCCGGGTTCGATTCCCATTCTGTCCTAGGTATTTTTTTATTTATTTAGTTTTTTTTCTTATTTCGCGCGAAGGTGGTTACGGACACCGGCGGCGGCGGCGCACAACTACGGCGCAAAAACGGCCCTTGTGATCTCATGCCAGCTTTCGCTGTAAAAAATGAGTGAGAAAAAGCCGGCAGATCCCACGCACTGTGGGAATCGATGTAATGCGAAGCAGCCAGGAAGGAGCAAATCATGCTTTACATAATTTGCATGTCACGTTTTACATGTTAGGACCTGTCATTTATGTTCGTCACACAGTCACTTCGCGCAATACCAATTTTGGTGTATGTCAAGCTAGCGAACTGGACGCAAGCGCACCATGAGCGTGGCATGTAAATGGCGTTGTAGATGACATGCATGCCAAGATTTTCATGTTACCACCTGCCACTTATGTTCGTTATACAGTCATGTCACTCAATACCAAATTTGGTGTATCTCAAGCTAACGAAACGGCCGCGAGCTCGTCATGAGCGTGGCATGCAAGTCATGTCGCACATGACAAGTCATTGATTTCCATATTACCACTTGTCATTTATGTTCGTCATACAGTCATGTCACTCAATACCAAATTTGGTGTATATCAAGCTAACGAAACGGCCGCGAGCTCGCCATGAGCGTGGAATGCAAGTCATGTCGCTCAAGACATGTTATGATTTCCATATTACCACTTGTCATTTATGTTCGTCATACAGTCATGTCACTCAATACCAAATTTGGTGTATCTCAAGCTAACGAAACGGCCGCGAGCACGCCATGAGCGTGGCATGCAAGTCATGTCGCACATGACAGGTCATGATTTCCATATTACCACTAGTCATTTATGTTCGTCATACAGTCATGTCACTCAATACCAAATTTGGTGTATCTCAAGCTAACGAAACGGCCGCGAGCTCGTCATGAGCGTGGCATGCAAGTCATGTCGCACATGACCATAGGTCGGCAAACTCACTTATGAGTCGACTCACTCAGACTCACTCAGACTCAGATCGAGCCGTGAGTCTGAGTCTGAGTGAGTCCGGGTGAGTAATATTTTGGTGAGTTTGAGTCCGAGTGAGCCCGGTTGAGAAAACTTTTAGTGAATCTGAGTCCGAGTGAGTCCGGCTGAGGAAAATTTTGGTGAGTCTGAGTCAGAGTGAGCCATATGCCCAAAATGTATTTCTTGAGTGAGTCTGAGTGAGCTCTACACTTTTTTGCCGATCTATGGTTCTACTTATCCAACGTCAGCATTACTGTCAGCCTTACGTATAGGCTCACGTTTATACTCACGCCGACTCACGCATACTTCAAAGCAGCAGCGTTCATACGCCAGCTCAATATTTATTGATCAGAGGCGTGAGTTACGGAGGAGAGGGGGGTGCCATGACCTTGCCCCCCCCCCCCGAGAACTCTTTGTCGGGAATTTTTGATAAAAATATTTCATGCGAGTCATCTCTTTCAATAAAAAAGTGCTCACTGATTTCAACCACTGATATCTCATATTTCACGGTACGAGATCAAAAGGCGCCAAGTAGAGCACGGATTATGCGAGATATTGGTGGAGCGCGGACTGTTGGGCTAGTTGGTGATACATTACGAGATATTGGTGTTAAAGAGTATTGACACCAATTTCGAATAAGCCAATTGTGCGCTAACGGACTCATGAGCCGGCTCACTCAGACTCACTCAGACTCAGATAGAGCCGTGAGCATGAGTCTGAGTGATTCCGGCTGAGAAAAATTTTCTTGAGTCTGAGTCCGAGTGAGTCCAGCTGGGAAAAATTTTAGTAAATCTGAGTCCGAGTGAGTCCGGTTGAGGACAAGTTTAGGTGAATCTGAGTCCGAGTGGGTCCCAAGGGCAAAATATATTTCATGAGTGAGTCTGCGTGAGCTCCACGTGTTTTGCCGACCTATGCACATGACAAGTCATGATTTCCATATTACCATTTGTCATTTATGTTCGTCATACAGTCATGTCACTCAATCCCAAATTTGGTGTATATCAAGCTAACGAAACGGCCGCGAGCGCGTCATGAGCTTGGCATGTAAATCATACTTTTCATGACAAGTTTTTCATGATTTTCATGATATGACCAGCCATTTATATTCGTCATACAGTCATGTTATGCCATACCAAATTTGGTATAAATCCCATTAACGGTATGGCCAGGAGAGAACAAAGTCGTAGGCGGCTAGATAGATAGATAGCTAGGTAGATAGATACGCTCAAAGTCGCCGAAGTTCGCTAAGAAATGCGTCGCATTAAAAAAATTTCGGGGAACGGACGGGATTTCAACCCGGGCCCTCTGCGTGACACTCGAGTATTCACCACAGAGCGACGCTGGTGCTTGACACTCCTTCGCAAAAACGCCTTCTACAAGTGCCATGTCGGGCAAGCATTTGTGTTAACATATGTAATATTGCGTCGTAATAGATTAAAATAACAACCTGGCGTCCCACAATGCGAATTGCGCAGGTCCATTGATCGCATCCAACACATTACAAAAGGTTCAGCCATAATTCTTCATCGTCATCAGCCACGGCACAAAGTGCACGTAATGCCTCGCAGATGTGTAGCAGGAACCGCACTCCTACGCAGAGTTACGAATAATGGCATTTCTACTTCATGAAAGTTACGATGATTTATGGCGTGGTGGGTACCTTGCCTGTGTACTTGAACTAGTTGCCCTAAGAGAGAGTCTACAACGGGCTCTATAGGAAGGCCGCTTGTGCAGCTATCGCTGTGAGTGTGCTGCGTGTTCCGCGCAGGCCTGGCAATTTTTTTATTATTACTTCGCGTGTTAGCGGTTACGCAGTAACAAATATAAGAACTTCAGGCGATGAATTTTCGCTCGACTGTAGAGTGTGGGCAAACCTGCGCGGCGTTGTAATTCAGTCGGAGAGTCGAGGCGACGATACCGGTTAAAAATAAATCTAACCGCCTTACGCTGCAAATTTTCGAGCGTGCTGATACCACTACTTGTGAAAGGGAACAGGATTACGTTAGCATACTCCAAGATCGGTCTGACAAGTGTGATGTGTATTAGAAGCTTGTATGGCTTCACGCAGGCAAAACCATGTATAGACGATTTTCCGCAGCGGAGCACGGGCGCTGCCATGTTTGATCACGTGACTGTAACTGGCCTTCCCCCAGTCAGCTGCCCCAGCCAACGCATTGGGCCAGCGAAGCGTCCGTGGCCGTAAGCGCCAGCACCTGGGGTTAGAAGCCAACATGGCGGCACCCATGCAGACGCGACCGCCCGCTTCTATCCGAACTCGCGCTTGCAACTCGCCCACTTTCTTCACATCAATAAATAAATGGTGAAATCCGCTATCGCTTCGTGTCATCTCAAGCTCGGGACAAAGCATCAGATATGTTCTGTCTTTATTATCGCGATTAGCTGTGCCTATTTAGCCATGCCTGTTAAGCCTTGCCTCTGAGATTTTGAGAATGAATCTTGAAAACACTGCAAAATGCCGATGAACACATTGCTCTCAAAGCTTCCGCACGTAAATATAAAGCAAATAAACGCGTAGGTTACGGACTTACGGGCCACACAGCGCAGGACGACGATGTGATAAATTCGAGGCGGAAGGGAACTGCATCCACAGGTGTCGCCATGTTGACCTTTCCGGCGCTGCCGTCTGCTCGTTTTTACTCGCGTGCGCGCAGACGCTATGGGGACGCCGAGCAGACGACGTGACGCGGATGGAGACATACTGAGCAGCGCTGCCAAAGGCCATGGCATGGAGACGGCCGCGGTAGGAGACGGCCACGGCGCAGTAGTGGCGCCATCTAGTTTTGATTAAACAAACCAGCTGCGGAAAATCGTCTATAGCATAGTCGTGTATAGCAAGCGGGTGAGAAAAGGAAGTGAGAATGAAGAGGAGGGAAAGGATGATGGGAGAGGGTAAAGCATAGCATAGTGATGTACGGAGTTAGGCAGGCACAACAATGTGTAGCACAGCCACCTATAGCATAGCCATGTATAGCAAGGGGGGTGTGAAAGGGAAAGGAGGGTTAGCAGAAAGGAAACGAGGAAGAGAGTATGCTGTCATTGTATCCTGTCATCTCATGTCATCGCTTGGCGTCACGGGGGCAAAACCATGTATAGCATAGCCAATTTAGGAAGGGGGGTAAGAAAGGGAAGTGTGGGTGAGGAGGAGGGGGAGAGGGTAGAGCATAAATAGCCGTGCATAGCATAGTATAGCAAGAGGACGGAAAAGTGATATGAGAGTAAAGAGGAGCGATGTGAAAGGAAGGAAGGAAAGGAGGAGGGAAGAGGGCACTAATGCATCGCAAATGACGCTTTCCTCTCCCGTCGTAGAGGCCTAGCAGGCTGCAAGCTTGGAACGCCCGCGCTTGCCCGTGAACGCGAGCGTCGCTGAAGAAACGCCGATCCTACAGCGACGCTTACATGCTGCGTTCTTCCTGTCTACTTCTACTCCGGTGTCTCGTCCTAAGAGCAGTTTGAGTTCACATAATAATGTCCCACCAACCAGCTCCTCAACACACGCTCCTTGAGTTCTCTGAAGGAAAGGCGAATCGCTTCTACGCACTTTCTACAGCTTTCACGTTGAGTGCAACTGCTTAATTATTATGGTATCCTTGCGCTATTATTTCTATTAAATGGTTGCTCTCGGGGACGTAAAAAAGGTCAGTTATTTAATCAATATGAAGAAGAGTCAATTTGAATAATTGTCCTTCTGCGTGCAGCTGACACTTCGTGCGCATGCAAGCGAGCACATATCGACGGTTCTGCAAATAAAAGTTATTTCTCTCTCTCTCGAAACTGAGAAATTCATGCCTCACTGTAGAGGTGACGCGTTCTCGCAGCGTTGCGATTACATGGGAGCTTCTTAGTCCGGCGTCGTTAGACTAGGTGAAGCATAAGCAAACGACGGGATGTGGCCTACACTCGATTAAATTCTGTTTTACACTTGCTATCTCTGAATTCATTCGTTTTTGGCACAGCATAGGCAAAGAAAAGTTTAAAGTCTTCAAAAAAAAAATGCGTTATTTGGAAGTACAGAAGTCGGGAAGAACATTTTCGAAAGTAACTTTTATAATAACGTGTACATACAAGCAAACTGAATCATGGGCTTTGCGATAATTGAAGACTGCCGTTTGCTCATCTGCATATATATAGTATACTTATGTCAACCGATACATAAAAAGAAAAAAAAACATGGTGATATTTACTGCACATAATATCGCCCCAGTTATGGCTTCACTGCGTCAGACCATGGAGGAAACTTCAATGTGGACCTTAAGACCTGCAGGAGCATTTCTTCGAAGGAACTGCTCTGACTGTCCGTGTGACTAGCGTGATTCACATGGTCACTGTCGGCTTCTCTCGAGCGCATAATTGAAAAAAAAGCCATTTAACATTTCGACCCCTGCAATTATTCAGTGAATAGGGCATTTCGATACTAAGCACAGGGTTGCTGGATTGATTCCAGACCACAGTGTCCACGTTCCGATGGGTGTGTTTAGAGCACCTTCGAAAACTCAGAGTTAATTGCGAGCCGCGGTCACTCTGTGGCGTCTATCATAGCGAGATATCTGTGAACCAATGGTACAAGATCAACAGTGTTGCTACAGAAACTCTCCGAGTGTGAGCAGTGGAAGGAAGGAAGAGGGAAAGGAAGGAAAGGCAGGAAGGTTAACCACACACGCGTCCGGTTTGCTATCCTACACTGGGGGAAGGGGAATGAGGGATTAAAAGATAGATAGAAAGAAAAGAGCGTACAAAAGACACTGCTGCGTTCCCATTGTACTGAGCGCAGGATTTCGGGCGCATGACGTAGCACTGTAGGTAGACGAGTAATGGTGCCTACTGAAGGCTTGCGAGTACTGGACGTAGACCATCCAGCACCCCTTTTACGGACTGAGCGTATGGTGATTTGAGCTTGCCGACGATCGTGGAAAGAGTGTCCAGGAGTGACTGAAGAACTATGACGATTGCTTTGTCTTCTTCAGGCAACTGGTCAGTCGTTGATTCACTGTTCACTGTTGCCGACGTGCACAGTGACTCTGCATGTCGCTGCGACGTCGGCAACGAAGGCCAAGCTGCGTCAGACGTCTTCATGCCTTCCTTACTGTTGTCGTTTACGCCGGCCGTCACGCATCCGTGGGACTGTGGCTTCGGTAATGTAGGCCAAGTGGGATTCGTACCAGCCGTGAAGAGTCCGGTTGACAAGGTAGCCACTGAAGCAGGGCGTCTAAGGGGCGCTGTAGATGCAGAGGCATTGGCTTTATTAGAAGAACCTCGGCACCGATGTCGCCGCTTTCTGATGGTTTCGGCAGCTTCGCGATGTGATGTATGGTCCCTTGCCATTTGTTTCAAAACAGCAATTTCCCTCTTCATTTTTGGGCACTCTCTTGAGGAAGCTTCGTGAGGTCCATTACAGTTTGAACACTTCAGGACATTGGCTATACAATCGTCGGCGCAATGGCTTTCAGCACATCGAGAACACACTCGCCTATTTTCGCATGCGATTTTCACGTGGCCTAGTTTCATGCAGTTGTGACATTGCAGTGGTTTCGGCACAAAAGGTCTTACATAATGTCGGAAGTGGCCCACCTTTACATAGGACGGTAGAGAGTTGCCTTTAAAATCTATTTTCACGCAGCGTGAGGTACCCAAACGAGCAACCTTGGCGATGATGGTAGCTTCGTTGGCTGGTGTGACCAGGCCACACAAGTCGGAGCTGGGAATCGCAGCGTCAACGTCGTAGATGACGCCGGAGACGACGTTGGAGCCCACTGGGATGTAGGAGCGGACGTTGATTCCATCGAGCGCTGTGACGTTTCGTAGCGTGTTCAGTGCGGTTGCATGCGAAACATCAATCGCCATGACGTTCTTACGCGGGTTCACTCGGATGTCGATGATTTGATGTGGCACCAGACCCTCGAGCAGCGCCGAAACAGATTGCCTGTTGAGGCGCTTCATGTTGCCGTTGGGGTCAACAGGAACGAAAATGATGGTGCTGACCTCGGGCCTTCGCGTCGCTCCTTCATTCGGTGTGTTCGCGGATGAAGAGGCCCTGGAGTTACGTCTCTTCGCCTTTCGGCTCGTTACAAGTTCAAAGTCGTCGTCAGATGGCCCCTCGCCTGTCAGTGAGTACACATCAGTGTCCTCGCTGTCGCAGTAAGGGCCCGCCCGCTTCCTGGACGGGGCCGTCGTGGACGCCGCAGGACCTGGCAGATATCCGAACTGGTCCTTGTTCATCGCCGATGAACGCAGTGGTAGGCTTCACGAGGTTCACATATTATTGCGCAAAAACGGCAAGAGATACTCGAACAGCGTACTGCTAGGCAGACACTTCGTCGTCGTTCCTGAGTGTGAGCAGTGAGCTCAGATAAAACATTCGGTGTTTGCTTAAAGCAGCGAGGCGTCAATGGAAACACGATTACGACATAATCGTCTCGAGCGATAATAGAATTCGGCTCTGTAACTCGTGGGATTTCCTGCGGTTTCATTCCCTTCGTTTGTTTGTTCCACTAGTGCGGTGTTCAGGCGGTATAATTCAGAACCCTTCGTGCTACAGCTAAAGAAAGTACTATTTGCACGTCAAAACGGCAGAGAGGACTCTTGGCGTGGATTGCAAAACGAGATATATATAGGAAAAAGACAAAGCGGTTGGTACGGGGCATAATAGAAAAATAACAAGAGAAATGGCCGTCAATTGGCCAGACGGCCTGTAGCGACGGAACCAACGTTTACCTAGCACCTTCGGGTAAACGGCACCACTCTGCACAAATGTGTGTAATCTCCCTCCCTTCCATGCTGGTTCTTGGGTCAGCACCACTTCGCTATGTGTCCGGTCAGTAGCCGCGGTGAAGGGCCTACAGCGGTCGACGGGACCGGCCAGCGACGACAAACACTCCGGGCGTGCGCTTCCCCGCCTCTCTCGTGCTCTGAGCCGTCCCAATCATGGGGGCAAGCGCGCTTCGAAGGCAATAACTTGGTTGCGTTAATGCCGGATAAAAGGATGTTGCGCCTCGTCGACAAGATGGCTCGGGAACAATTGGCTTCGGCGCCCGCAAAATGTGTTACGCCTCTCGCGCCCACGCACAGAACGGCGGTTATGCCGCCTGGAGGAATGACGCAACCAGGCAGTTCGCACAAGGGGAGAATGCAGCTTAGCGTGTCGTGTGTCAGAGGAAACGACACCGAGAAGGAAGCGTTTAATAAAGAGTCCCAGGTGTCGGCGGATGAGGATTATTTCGGGGCTCGCGGGCTGCAAAACGGCGGCCTTCTTATCTGCGTGTGCGCGCGCGCTGCGCGACGGTGGACGTCCTGAGACGACATGCCTGTTTGTCATATTATACACGCGCAGCTGGTGTCCTAGTCTGACTTGTTCGTCGGAAGCCATAGCCGTGCTCCGAACAGCTCCAGCCACAGGTCGGCAAACTCACTCGACTCAGGTCGAGCAGAGTGTGTGAGTCTGTGTTTTTTTTTTCCGACCTATGGCTGCAGCCATGCTAGGTGTTCTGTAAATGTCAGAAGAAAATTTTATATATATATATATATATATATATATATATATATATATATATATATATATATATAACCGAATATGCCATCGACAACGTTTAAAAGAAAAAGTCAGTGCAAATACAAGGGGTCGAATTCACAGAGCTTTTCGTTCGTAAGCGGCCTTTCTCACAGAGTTGTCTCATTCGCTAATTATATTCCCGCTGGTGCTGTCTGAAATTTTCTCTTATCAGCAGTTCTTGCGTAAGTGATTTTTGATAAATAAGTAGCAGTGCGTTTCGTGAATACGGGCCCCAAAGGCCGTGTTCAAAAATCTTTTTTGTTCGTACGAGCTCTTTTTGTTAGCCATTAACCTGCTAACCTGCCACTTCGCTAATAACAGGTTCAACATTGCGGTTGGCTGGAATTCGCTCGCATGAAACACACTGCCGAAGACGCGTTTTTGTAAATAGGGACCGAGGCTTATGTACCGATTTTACTCATTACAACTCTGTGAGCGAAAAATTTTAAAGTGATATTGTCTAGCGTGAAATGCCGACGACGATGGTACTTGTCATTTTGTTGTCTTCCAATAGCGAGGTTAGCAATGCTTAGATGAGGAATGGTACGTGCTCAGTTAAAACATTGTGGAGCGCAGGCCACTAAAGATTGCGTTTCAGAACGCAAACGGAGTCGTGAAGTGCGCCATCTTAAGTGACTTCTGTTCGCTGCGGTTTCTGCCGGGCCAACTCTGCAGATTAAGGGACTGCACGGAACTGAAGCCGCTCTTTTTTATCTCATTCGCACTAAATTAGCGCGAATTCCAGATTTAGCGTATGGTCGTCGTGTGTGCAAGCTCAAGCTCTTGGGGACACGGATCACTATTTTTAGGCACTGCGCTGAATTTCACTTAGGTCGTACTGGATGAAAAGTATTATAGGTGAACCACTAGCGACGTTTTGTTATAGCATGGTCTTATTTTGAGTAAGGTGCTTGAACCTGCAAAGTTCTTCCACGCTCAAGAGTTATATAGCGTGAATGGTGCACTCACGGGTGTCGGCATGAAATAAATGGACGCGTAGTCAGTCGCTCGCTCAGTCAAGGTGCTCGTGTTCTCGAATAGCCTTTAACCAAATGAATACAACAGGCAGTTAGGCCATGGAAAGGGTGCAGCACTCTTTCTGGCAGAAAGAGTGTTCCGCACTCGCCGCCTCAGGTATACGAGAGGCGTTGGCAAACAGTCCCAAAGATTGCGCATACAGAAATAGCGAACAGAGTGTACGGGGAATGACCTTCCTTCCTGGCTCAATAGGTCGAGCATTGGACGCGTAATTCGATGATTGGGGGGTTCAAGTTCCACCGACGGAAAAGGGGATTTTTTGTCCACGTTAATTGATTTCAATTTACGTCATAATTACTACACTACACTTAAAGACAACAATTAATCGCCCATATGCTTTTCCTGGACCTAATAGTCTCTTGGAATAATTTGGTTGTGTCTTACAAAGAAATGAGCCCTACGAGAAAATTCCCCTTCTTTCGTTCATCGATAGCGTTTAACGCGTGTACGATCATACACTGTCGATAAAGGGGGGCTAGAGCGGAGCAATTGCCAGCAACTTTTTCAATCCTATATGCCCATCTATAAGGAGCAAATCGCCTCCTTTTTCGCGTCTTTTGTGTTCTTGAAGTAATGGGGAATGTGCCCTCGCAATACTGCAGCTTCAATACGCAAAATGCTGCTTTCCTGCAAACGTGTGTTTAATAATAACCTACGCGGTTGTAAGCGCCAAAACCACGGTATAACTATGAGGCACGCCGAAGGGGTACTCCGGATTCATTTTAACCACCTGGTGTTCTTCAACGTGCAGATAACTGTAGTTACATTGGTGTTAAGCCGGGCATCGAACCGGTGCTTTCGAGCTTAGCAGCGCGATACCAACTGCGAAGTTGCGACAGTGGTTTGTCGAAGTACGTTTATTTCTTCATGTCGCAGAGTACTACGCTTACTGGCTACCATACCCATTATTTTTATTTCATGTTGACCGATTTCTTGTGCAAGTCGAAGGAGCTCTGAGCGCCACTCTGTGCCTGATCCACTTTATTGCAAAAGCAGGAGGCGGCGTTCCATGTACCTGGCAAAGACAAATGTACAAAGGAGACAGCCATGGAAACTCCCCAGCATATACTCTGTGCCGCCATTTCGCGCATTGTTCCAAACGAGTACGCACAGATAATTCGCGCGGAGGACAGACTATACGACTTGGTGAAAGTATTCGGAAAACGAGAGTGTGTTTCGGAAGCTTGTGTTGCCGAGTAAGTATACGACGACGAAGCTATGGCGTCTCGGCGAAACCACGCGAGGCACTCTTCATCAAGCTCAGTTCAGTAATAGCCGACTGCCGAGCGGCATGTCGCAACCTGTTATTTCTTTACGCGAGTTCCGCGGCGTTTCTCTTCTGCGCCACTGGCGTTCTTGGTTCGAGCTGGCTGGTCAAAGATGAGAGTGTTTCGAAGGACCACCAATCATTGCCGCCTTTCGTTTCTCTTTTTCTCGATCCTTCATCGCCGCGAAACACAGGCGTAGTCGGCAGGCGCCTGCGGCGCAATCCTGGCTCATCCGACGGAAGAGGAATCTAGCGAGCATGGGTGGCAACGCCCCAAAGCGCGCTCTACTTGTCATTCGCCGCCGCCTTCGACGATGATTGTTACGCTCTTCTTCTTCGGCGGGCACGCCGTTCCGCTCTTCGGGACGCCCATGTGCCGCTCCTTTGATGACAGCGCTTCTTCGTCTGGCGGCGCGTATGTTTCCTCTCACTTGTGGACACGCGCCGAACAAATTTTTTTCGCGGATCGCTTCCCGCGCGCGCCGGCACCGAAATGGACAAAACGCGAGCGGCTCCCATAAGTTACCAGAACGCTCCGAGCGTAATCTAATTTTCGGCAACGACTTCGCCGCAGCATTCACTGATTGCGGCCCGCGCAGCGTTTCGGCCTCGTGTCTTGAGACGACAAGAGCGCCCTGCTTGGAACGACTCCGGAGAGCAAGCAGCTTCACAATATATACAGTGAACATCCGACCACGGCGCTCTGGTTTAGACGGAGGGAAAGGGCCACTGCGGTTTATTAAGGCGGCGAGTGAAAGAACGGCGCGGAAGCCGAACGTCATCGCTCGATCAACTTAGGCCAGACCGGAGCTGGAGCGGCGAATGAATCTAAAGAGAAGCTGTAAAGTCTACAACGCTCCATGTTCGGCTCGTGTTCATGAATAATATATTTAGCGCCCGTTGTAGGCGTACATGTATGTGTAAATGAGCTCGAAGTTCTAATGAAAGATCAAGGACGAAAGTGTTCAGAATATTGGCAAGAAAAGCAAAGTGAATAATATTACTGTAAATTATATATAGACTGTTTCACGTAACTAGAACCAATGATTTAATTAAAGTGGTTAAATGCGACTGAATTAAACCGGCGACATATGATGGGCCGTCATGTGACGCTGGTCATGGTAACTTTTTATACTGAGCTTAATTGTATACTCAACTAAGATAATTTATCCAAAACTTTTAATAGTCACTTTACGACCTAGTGCGTTCGTCACGTTGTAGAAGGCATTCCAAATTACCGATCAATTTTTTTTTTTTTTTGTGGTGACGTACATGCGGCGAGGGGATTTTTTCCGCCGTTTAAAGAAGGACCGCGATATAGGTGACTGGCGCTTACGCGCCACCAAATTGCCATCGCTCTCAATCAATCATGCTTCGAACGAAAGAACCGCGCGCGTTGACCATGGTGAAATGGGCGGTCGCAGCTCTAGGCATTGCCTTCACAGTATACGTCATAATTTTTTACGGTAGAACACAAGGAAGTGTCGTAGTCTCTGAGAAGTGATAGGTTGACGGTCCGCGCGCGCGGTTCTTTCGCTCAAAGCACTGTTGAGGGCGCTGTAATACGGCATGGCATGAACGTAGTCATCAATACGCGGCATGTACGTTGCCACAAAAAAAATTGCATCAGTCGTTTTGGAATGCCCTCTACAACGTAACGGAACGCACTTGGCCGTAAAGTTAACATTAAAATTTAAAAAAAAAATTGATTTTAGTTAATTAACAAATTAAGCGCAATATATAAAAATTCTCTAAGGAGCGCCAAATGATGGCGAACCATATGTCATTGGTTTCATTCATTTGCAGTGAACCACTTTTTTAGAGATCATTGGTTCTAATTACGTGAAACAACTGGTTTCAATTGCACACGTAACAGAAACAAGCAGAATCAGTCAAGCAATTATCTGCTGAAAAGGACACAACACAAGTTTCCAAGAATTGTGGTTCAGATTCGGGATGCTTGAATAGAGTTGTGCTTCGATAGCGCAGAAAGCAACTAAAGCGCTACTGAAGTACCTGAACTCAACAAATCTGAGCGACCGCCTGTAGACTGGATGTGCTCCCCCCAAGTGTGTTCGTGATTCTGTGTATCTCTGTTTCCTTCTCTTCTTCTCTCTCTCTTTTCCTCCTTTTATCCCTTCCCCCAGTGCAGGGTAGCAAACCGGACGTGCGTCTGGTTAACCTCCCTGCCTTTGCTTGCATCTCTCTCTCTCTGTCTCTAATCGCTCTGAGCTCGATGGCGCATGTTCTCTTCTCAGCCATGGCGGCCGCATTTAGATGGGGCCGGAAACGCGAAGAACGCCCGCGTACTTAGATTTAGGTGCCCTTTTAAAGAACCCCAGGTGGTGGAAATTAATCCGGAAATCCCCCAATAGGGCGTGCCTTATAATCGTACCTTGGTTTTCACGGGTAAAAGCCCCAGCAATTATTATAATTGTTATTATTCAGAGTTGAAGGTCGGCCCGCCGGAAAGAAGAAAAAAAAATTTTTATTTTTGGCCACTCTTTGGAAAAACTTCTGTGGGGAAACCTGCTGAGCAGTGTAGAGCGTCACTATACTGAAAGTTGGACAATACAAAAAGCAAGTGCTCATGTATGTCGCTGTTATGTCCACGATGCGTTAGCCCAGGTACGGCGTAGGTCCCTGGTGTCATGGCAATGGTGCTTGCATTAACGCACCGTGTTCCCCGTATTAACAAGAAGCTTCTTACACTATAATTATTCCTAAGAGAGAACTGGCAATCATCGTGTTGTACAATTATTCGCCAACACGGCCTGTCAATAGTAAGGAGCACTTCGGTACGAAAAACTTTGCAAATACTGTCCCGGATGACTAATCTGAACAAGAGGCATTTCGCATTGCGATTTCAACAACAGGCAGCGATTGGTGCGCGATTTCTTGGCAATCGCGCACCAATGCTCACACCAATATAGTTGTGAGCATTGTCGTGGTGGCGTATAAGTGAAAGAAGTAATTAGAGGGGAAAATAATTAGCATAAAAAACGAGGAGGCACTTAAAGGAAGCATGGAGTTGGAGTTTTGCGAGAGTTCCTGGTGTATTGTTTGAGAACTTCTGCATGCCATTCAACAGAAAATGGTCGCTCAGGCACGAAAACGAATGCCGTTCATTTTAACGCGATAGCGTTAAAGAGCTCGTTTCGCAGAAATTCCGGCGTCGGCGTCGGCATCGTTGGTTGTGAGCGCAAAAATCAGCGTTGTCCGAGAGCGAAAAATCGAGACAGATGCAAATAAAATAAAATAAATAATAAAAGTCGTCGGTTCAGGTGAGAATCGAACCCAGGCCTTTTGCGTAGCGAGCAGGCGTTCTATCCCCGGGCGTCCGCCTCGGTGGATCAGTGGCTAGGGTGCTCGGCTGCTGACCCGAAGGTCGCGGGTTCGATCCCGGCCGCGGCGGTCGCATTTCGATGGAGGCGAAATGGTAGAGGCCCGTGTACTGTGCGATGTCAGTGCACTTTAAAGAACACCAGATGGTCAAAATTTCCGGAGCCCTCCACTACGGCGCCTCTCATAATCATATCGTGGTTTTGGGACGTAAAACCCCAGATATTATTATTATTATTCTATCCCAGGGCCAAGCTGTTGCTCGGAAAGTGCTTCGAAAAAAAAAAACACTATATGAATGCACGTATGAATGTCATGTAGTGGGAGTAGTCTCCTTGACTCTAAAATATTGCGTGGCAGCCGAAGTCAGGTTAGGAATTGAGAGGGCGATGCGCACGGGGCCTGATTACGCTATCGATACTCTTGAAAGCGAAGCTCAAGCGTCCTCTAAGTTTTTTTTCTTGCCCACATGCACACGAACGTTACGGGTGACCTGGCGACCAAACCGCCAGTGCATATGCAACTTGAAGGTCAGCTGGCTTTGAGACAGTTGGGGGGTGCGTAATGAATGTTTTCTCAGCGAAAAGAAATCCGGACGACAGAATGAACAAAACACGGTGATGATAGAAGAACTGAACTTTATACTCGTGAGCACAGGTGTCAATGGGGCTTCGCACCGGAAAAACAGGAAAAGACAACGCAAGCGCGACACAGAAATTGAAGTCTGCGGAAAACTTCCCGTCATACGCCTCACATATTTCGTGATACGACATTGCCCTCCTGACGTGACAAGGAGAATGAAGTCGTACTGACGTTTTCGTTGTCCCGTTTCAAAATTTTTTTGCGCTTATTTAATTCCTTTGGTGGATTCGAGCTGTGCTTATCACGATTGGGGAACGTGCTTGAAAACATAGTGGCTGCCCGCTACACTTGCAATAATCCATCCCAGGGTGAACACTATAGAGATATAACAATCATTTCTACGTCATGCGCCTCTCTCAAAAATGTTCCTATAAACATATTGATTCTTCTGATTCTGAAATACAGTGAACTATGCCCTCGCAAAGGGGCACGAACTTTTCATTATATATGTTTATCAGAGAACCATTAATACGCTAGATAAAGCGTGAGTAAGCATAGACAACCTTTGAAAAAAGTTATATAAGGTTATATGTAGAAGAAGATAAAGTTAACGTGAACTTATTTTACAGCGAAGTTCTATATGGCGAACATCCGGGCATGGGCAACGTCTAGTTTTCTCAGACTCCCACAAATGGCAGTAATTGTCCACGCTGGACATACGCTGGGGGACGATGAAATGAAACCAGCAACTGCTGCGTCCGCGCTTTGGCAGGAGCGCGCTCCTCGAGGTAACCGTAAACAATTATTATGATAGTAAAAAAAAATATCCAAGGGCCTTCATATTTTGATATAAGATGGCTTTATTGCCCATCGAAAAATATCTTTCCAGCAATGCATTCGTGTTTAAAAGTGAAGCCCACTTTAAGGGAATTGGTGTAAGCTTGGTATTTGTAAGCTGGCCATTGCAGTGACGCCTATCCATAAAGGGCAAAGTGGCTGGCTCTGCCATAATCGAGAGTATATGCAAGCATGAAACTGTACATCGGCAAAGCAGATTTGTTGGAGATTTCACTAGCCACAATCTTGTGCATGTTCGCAAGGGCACACCCAACCGAACTACGCCACGCTACACTGAGAACCTGTTCCATATGGACGCAATTCTTTGCTGTCACTATACGAGATGAATCTTCGGCCTTGCCTAGCGTATGCGGCCGATGCGGCCACGACGCGACAACAGGCTGGTGCGCCGCACGCACAGGTTGCCTTCTGTCGAAGAGCGCGGCAATTCACGCCGCGAAACCCGTTCACTTGACCACCGCTGGTGTTCAAAATATATTTTTTAGCCTGTTTAAACCGCTGCCAGGGTATGTAATGCGGTCCTGTAAGAAGGGGTGACTGCCAAAGACCGAACTTTTTAAACTTTTGCGCTGGTTGCCCACATGCCTCGTCCGCAATGGCCTTAGATCTATAGTCTCAAAGCCAGGCGGCTCGGGTATTTGGCTCAAGGCTGCTTGAAGGCCGCCGCCAACGGGAGCTAAAAGCATTGCATGCTTAAAATTCGTGCCCGCTGCAATGAAACCAGTAGCAGCCTGGTAGCACATGCTAGTTTTGTTCTCCAGTAGTTATGGTATGACTGCGTATGGTTAGGACTCCCGAAGAGCAACGTGCCAACGAGGAAAGACGAACGGACCAGCAGCGGGAATGTAGCCTAATGACCACCGATCAAGAACAAATTTGTGCGTGCATTTGTGTGTGTGTGCAAACGGAGAAAAGCATTCCTTCAATACTTTCACAAAGCCATTGTCTTTGCTAGAAACACTTCTTCAAGCTTTTATGTGTTACCGCCTGTCACTAGTGAAAATCGCCGCACAAACGAGGTCGCAATAAGGGCGGTCTTATGTCGTCTGCTTGTGCTGTAGTTTCCATTCATAAGTATTTGCTTTTCACTCTTCCCTATCTCTATGATGTTGCTTTCATGTTTGAGTGTGCGCGCGCAGTGTGGCAATGTATTGTTTTTTTACACGTCGCTATGACGTGTGGCGCGCACATAATACCAAAGAAAAAAAATTACACCATCTCCCGCTAAAGGGAACCATGTGTAGATGTGAAGCAGCGGGCGCTAACGCTTACACTGGCGGCGGGCGTTGACGCTGGCGCTCATCGCAGCGTTGCGCAGGAGAGAAAACTGGGGAGGCGCAAAGCACGCAGTGATGGAGCGGTGTTTCCTACTGGAACATGCCAATCGCTGCTAATGGGCAATGAGAGACAGAAGACTCCGACTGGACATAGAGACCCGCAGTCCGCTTTTAGTTAACGCGCACGCTGCGAATTTCTATTGTTCAACAACGCACAGGAGAAATCTCCCACCGCCACCACCTTGCAGGTTAAGATCCATTGCCATATATACGAGGTGGCCAGTGAACGGTTGTGCAGCGCGAGCAGTCGGTTTTTTCAACCAAGAAATTCGCTAGCAGACGCTGCCTGCGTCGGCGTCGCGAGGCGAGAGAGGGGGGAGCGTAGGAAAGGAGAGAGAGGGGGGGGACGCGCATGCGCAGTGGGAGTGTGGACGCCGCGGGCAGGGATGCCTGGAGGAGAGAGGGGGGAGCGTAGGAGAGGAGAGAGAGGGGGGACGCGCATGCGCAGTGGGGCGTGGACGCCGCGGGCAGGGATGCCTAGAGGGGGGAGCGTAGGAGGGGAGAGAGGAGGGGAGGCGCATGCGCAGTGAGGGTGTGGTTGCCGCGGGGAGGGATGCCTAGAGGAGAGAGGGGGAGAGGTTTTTTATTTTTATTTTTTTTGAAAGGGTTTGCGCATGCGCATTAAGGGAGGCCACGCGGCACACCACCACCACCACCACCACCGGATTAAGCTTCGCCATAAGATGCTTCACATCTAAAAAAATAACGTGACAG
The DNA here is from genome assembly GCA_030522465.1 of Rhipicephalus appendiculatus. Lineage (NCBI taxonomy): Eukaryota > Metazoa > Arthropoda > Arachnida > Ixodida > Ixodidae > Rhipicephalus > Rhipicephalus appendiculatus. The sequence goes on along the minus strand of JALIZH010032945.1, from coordinate 6,463,527 downwards.
TAACCACAAGGTGCACAGCTGTACAGGTGAAGGGATCAGTGTGATCGAGGGTGTCGCACACTTGTGCAGAGCGTATACAATAGTGGGCTAGTAGAGGATATGCCTTTAAGCGGCGCATGGCAAAGGTGCGCTGGTACGTTCGCAGTATGCGGCTAATCCCATGCGTGACCGCATCCTCAAGGCTAGAGCGGCGCCAAACTCAACGGATTTACGAAGGGATTGGGAGCCGCGACAACTAGGCGTGGCACAGATGCGAACGGCATTGGCGTCCACCTTGATAGCGTCATTGAGGAGTGGCGAAACTTAGTAGCTGGCGCAAACTCTCGAACAAAGCTGTTCGATCTGTCTCTCCAAGTTCGTTCGTCCGGCTCATTTCGGTGTGCATCGCTGGCCAGCGATTGGCTACAGCAGCCTTTTCGGTATACTTGCAGGTGTATGCTGGCGGGCGAATGGTTATTCAGGCTCGGTTGCGTAACGTTTCTATATAAGAAGTGATCATGGGCGTCCTAGTGATGTTTCTCGCTTCAACTCGTCCACATGTGTTCCCTCTTCATTGGTGATACGTTGTCGTAAAGTCTCCAATCCCGAAATCGGCGCTCGTACTCACTCGGAGTGCAGTGTGAACAGTGTAGAATTGTGGTACTTACACTATATTACACTCCAGCTATACATTAGCGGAAACGGGAGTGACGGTCCATAATCTAAGGCGTCAGAAAAGGGAACAACCCACGAGGCGCATGCTTCATCAGGAGCCGAGCAGGTCGCGGATCGGCTGACTGCAGATTTCGAAGTCAAAGGCGCTCAGTGTAAAGGAGCACGCACAGCACGACTGTCCGCGCGCGGCAGTCGGGCGGCGCCTTCATTTCCGTCCTCTTCGAACGAGTGAGTTCTCTGGCTGACTTGATTTACATCGCTGTGGCTGCCGTTTGCTTTTCGCGGCGCCTAGAAGAATGCGTGCTGGCTGCCGGAGCCAAATGGGAGCGTGCGCAGGGCTCATATACGGGAAGGAAACAAGCGCTTGCTGCGCCTCATTGTCGTAGGGGGCGAAACGATGAAAGCCCGGTTTGCGCAAGATGAATGCTGTAGCGTCTGTGCAGCAAAGCTCTGCTATAGGGTGGTCATATACAGTTGGGAGCTTTTTGTTTCTCTCTCTTTTATGTGTGCGTTCTCGTCCCGCGAAACAGCGTTTTGCGCAAGAGTGAGAATGAAGAAAAACATTTCTAGCAGTCCTCACCGCGGTGGCGGAGGTTTTATTGCATCGCTGCAACTTGCTTTTCTTGCGCGCCATTTCGATTTTTCCATCTGGCCGCGTCACTGTTGCTCCGCTTCGTTAGCGGACCAATGCGTCTCTTGCGCCGACGTCAGTGAGGTTAAGAAAACTTTTATAACGGGCCGTTTTTGACCAGTTCCGTGATGAAACAATACTGATCTCAGTCAACATCATTCTTTACATTGAAAAGATAGAAAAAGAAAATAAACAAAAAAAAAGCGAGGTTAACCAGGACTGAGCCCGTTGTGTTACGCTTCGCTGGGAAAGGGAATGGGGAGGGGAAAAATGAGAGGGGCAAAAGTCCAGTCTTGATCACGTCAGCGTACGATACTTAATTATCTGTTCTGGATCAGTGCCGATTGATCAGTACCATAACCTTCAGAAATCGCAGCAGCACTTTTTCCTGCGTCGTGCAGCTGTACTATGCGAGACGGTACATGGCCTCAGGATTGTGTCAAACGAGGAAGGTTTTGCAATTAGCTTGTTTCAAAGTGTGTAGGGGTGAAGTCGTCTGTTTTTGCGAGGGCGGGCTGCAGCGCAGAAAATGTTCTCTAGTTTTTTCGGTACTACATGCACTTCATTCAGCCTTATCGGACATTTAGATCAATAATTAGTGTTGATTAGTGAATGAAACGGCAGTCGTTAAGCGACCTTGCAATGATTCTTCACACCTGCGAAGGCGTGGTGATAGGTGCAATGGCATAAAATGATAGGGTGTACGCAGTCGATCGTATAGAAGTGGGGTTCATGCCCCTTCTCATCCCGCGCTAGCTTCCTTGGGTGCTGCGCTACGTCAGTCCTCGATAGAGGTATTATTAAAGGTATAGGGCCATTGTTCGTTTTTATGTGATTCTATGACAGTTTCGTTGATAATTCTTTCATGAGATACGTTGTTGCCTGGGTACCGAAATGACCTGGCAACTACTGAAATGCGATGTTGTGTCCTTTCTGTAATGTGGCTGCTGTGTCTTATCTTAAGGCGAAAGCCATATATGCCTCATGCGAAGTTGGCATTGAGGAAAAGGCTGGCTTCTACTCGAAATCGTACTAAGGAAGCCGAAGTGAGCGAGCGAGCTGCGCGCTCACTCTGTCTTTGCGAAAGTGTGAAACCGAGGCGATAAAGAAGAAGATAAAAAAGAAGCTCCCATGGCGCAGCAGACGTCAAGTACAGCTTCCGCGGAGCGGCACCGGCCGCTTGAAGAGCATCAACCCTTTCGCTCCCGTTGACGAGTATTGGCCGCGAGATCGACCTATAGGCGGCGGCACCATCGTTGCGTTTGTGTGGATACGTCACCCGTCCGGTGTGTGGAAGCGTACGGAGCTGCTTTATTCTATAGACGGTTTCAAGATTGCGACAGTAGCAGCAAGCGTTGTACCCCAAAAACCTTCCGGTCATCTCATTTATGAGCTCCTAACACCGAAAGCGCAAGCGCGTTTTCAAGTTGTTTCAGGGTAAGGAAAGTCTCTCTTTAGTTTCTTAGATAAAAGGAAGGTGCATAACGTTCAAGGGAAGGAAAGTGTAGAAAATCAGTGGGCTACTCGCTAAGGCTCTTCCTGCCCGCCGATGCTAGTAGGGCAAATCGGTGGACAAAACCGGATGCCGTAGAGGGCCTATGTTTGTAAACAGTGCGCTCCGTAGCTGTCTAAAACGCTTGAATTTCCAAGGGGACGTATTGTTCAGTTTCGCAATACCACACGTATTGCGCAGAGCCAGATATAAGCTTTCATTCGTAATCTGGTGACGCGCAACATCGCCGAGAGTCGCTTGTCAGGTATCGGAACGGCAAGGCGCTTTTCGACGGTGCGCATCGAGCTCTTCGATCACGGTGGGTTGAAGTGTTCGCTGACAAAAAACGTTGATGCTAACACGTTGCTCACTTTCAGTCTGTAATCTGTGCATTATGCTCGTTGCATGCGTAGTTTCTGCGCGCTACGTGCGTGAACGCCATTGGAGTCAGGCGAAAGATCGTGGCGGCTTGGCCAGGGCTGCCAGTCATGATTTGCTTACGTTTTTGCGTACTTCCGCAAGTGAATGAATCGAGTCTCCAAGGATCCAATCTGTTCTACATCCTTCGTGCGCCACCTTTGCAGTGAATGCAAGGTTTGTTAGCGCTAGCTGCGAGTCCTTTTAAACGAGCGTCACCGAACATTACTGTAGTTCGTGCGTTTTCCATCGCGCTTACTCAACTACGAGAAGTATTCTCAGAGTCCCCAAGTATAAATATGAGCGCCGAAACGTGTCTAGCTTGTGCATGACCTCGTACAGTGCAAAAAATGTCGTTTCGGGAGCGAGAAACCGACGGACCCTGTAAGCGATAAATTAACATGAGCGAGCTTATCGCACTGCTGATGCTGTCATATTTGTTCTCTGAGTCTTTTAAATTGGTCATCTAGAAATGACTGAGGCCTGATATACATACCAAATATGAAGTTACCGTATCGCATATTTGATTAGCAAAAGCTGCTTCGCAAGGTGCGATACAACGAATTGCGGAACTCGTCGCGACCAACCATATCCGAACAACTTGATGGTTTATTCACATCACGCGGGGCATGAGCAATTAAATTGTGCTATTGTTTTCTTGTTAGTCAACTTGACGTAGACTTTTTTGGGGGGTCTTTGGGCTGAAGCATGAATGCGCCAACGTGCACAGCATCGTCAGAGCCGCACCGGTCTTTGCGCAGCTCGAGGCCCGACATTACGTTGGTCTAGTGGTTATGACACTCGACTGCTGACCCGAAGGTCGCGGGAACGATTCCCGGCCGCGGCGGCTGCATTTTCGATGGAGGCGAAAATGTCTGAGGCCCGTGTACTTAGATTTAGGTGCACGTTAAAGAACCCCAGGTGGTCGAAATTTCCGGAGCCCTCCCCTACGGCGTCTCTCATAATCATATAGTGGTTTTTGGGACGTTAAACCCCAGATACTATTATTATTATTACATTCAGGAGGCCATTCTGGAGTGGGCTGAGAGGGTGGAGGAGGACTACTTCAAGTAGTTCCTCCTCCACCCTCTCACTCCACTTAAAGGGAGCACGGTGCTTCCCTTTCACCAGGGACAAATAAAGTTGTTCATTCATTCATTCAGCCTTCCGGTCTTTGCTTAAGCCCGGAAGGCTGAAGCATGAATGCGCCAACGTGCACAGCATCGTCAGAGCCGCACGTATACAAGAGATGACACTGAATTCAGTGATGTGGCCCGCCGCAACAACCGTGTCGCCATCGACGATAAACGTGATACAGTACCCAAAATGAGTCAGAATTATGCTCTGAAAAGTTATGGAAAGGTATTGTGACATAGAATTACAAATTTTAGTCTCACAACACGCTGAAAAGCGGCAAGCTTGCGTGGTACGGTCGCATTAAACAAATGTTTTTCTCATCACTACTACAAAAAAAAAAAAAAAAAAAAGAAGACGACTGGTTTTGCTAACTTCCATTACAAAAAGGGAAGAATGAGTTTACTCAACGTCGGCCAAAGCGTTCCCGTCAACTGCCATCTTGAATTCTCGAACACCAAACGCAGCACACACTGCTGCTGGAGCGGCGGTGATGGGCCATTGGCATCCACACTTCGGGGTTTCGTCCGCTCGCCGCTAGGTGCCGACTCTCTCCGATCTCGAGGCCAATAGTCGTCATGAGATTTTGTACGAAAATTACCGATGACGGCTATACTCGTCATCAACAAAAATTTGTCCTACATGAAACGAATGGCGACTATAATTGTCATAGTTGTGTTTCTTGACCCTAGACGGCCACACACGTCCATGTTGTGCAATTTGTGTCTCGGCTTTCGTTTTATTGCCATCTTTCATTGTATTTCCATGCGGTGAAGCCACCTTCAAATTATTTTTTTACGCAATTAGTGAAATAAAGCAGCTAAATTGAATTGAAAGAATGGTACCATTTTATTCAAAAAAAAAGCTCTACAAATTGAGTAAAAAAAATTTCCGGTGATTTTCGTACAATTTTATTCTTTCTTCGCTTGACTCGGCGTAAAGACGTGTATAGAGTAACGCGGCAAGGGCGCGCAGTGGAAGACGCTGAGCCAGGGCCTAGTGGATTGTGGTAGGCTGAAGAAATATGCAGTGTCAGAGAGGCTCGACAGGCAGGGAATGAAGCACGACGAGCCTAACAGCTTGTTGGATTCGGACGTGACGTCGCATTGTTTAATGCACAACTGAGGCCTCCGCCTTCGAGTCATCTCAGCGATAGTGTACGAGACACTCGGAATTTTTAATTAATTATGCTTCCCAAGGCCAGTGAGTACAGAAAGAGAGAGAGAGAGAGTGAAAAGGCAGAGAGGTTAACCAGAAGAAAGTTTTCCGGTTTGCAACCCTGCACTGGGGAAGGGGGGTGATTGAAAGGTAAGGAAACCCGTGAGAAAATGCTGATGAAAGGCACTGTGAAGCCGTCTTTCAGTCGCAAGGTAACGCCCACCGGTCAGGTGATTGTTAGTTAATGTAATCAAGGGCGCCTCCGAGGGCAGTAAGCTGCGAACCTGTCGATGTTGTGCGATGCTGCGACGTGCGGAATCTTGCGCTTGATTCTTACTGATCGTGATGACCACCTGCGCCAGTCCATGGAACTGATACGAGTGAAATAATTACGCGTGTGCGTGTGGAGTGGGTCAAAGTAGAAACGATTCCCCAAGTACAGAGCTGCTTGCCTCGAGGCAGAGGTAATTCAGTTCAGCCTTGTTTGGCTGAATTACATGATATAGGTCCAGTTTTTTGTGAACCGAGGCATCGACGTCGGAAGTCCCGTAGTAACACACCTTCCCTTTTTCCTTTTAGTAGCGCATGGCAACTGCCAGCTTCAAAAGCTGGACTTACAAAGTTCCAGTTGCTTTGTGCCGTCTTTACCATATTAGCATAAGAATATTGATATTACCTGTGCATGACAGCTGAAATATTTCAACAAAGTAATGGTGCACAATGTAGTTTTTTTCACGTTTGATTTAGCTAGAAACACACATATATTGCCACGCGCGTTTCTTATTTTCATTTTTGTTGTACTCGGTTTTCGCCCGCAAAGACTGTCCGCATGCTCAGCGCAAACCGCGGCTGATTGTTCTAGAAGCTTCACGATTATTGTAGATCGTTGTGTTAAGATTGCGCGCAAGACGCGAACACTCTAGCTTATTCCGAACTTTTGCCTTCGTCGACGTCATGACCACGTGACAATATTAAGGCGTTGAGTATGTTTGCGTTGCGCGTGGGGGTGCCCACCCTCTAGATATGTATGTCCGTGACCATTCCTTATGTTTAAGTAGAAAGTCACTCACAAGTACCAACGGCTGTTTCAGGACCCATATTCAGAAAAATGTTCTTACGCAAAAGCAGCTTGCAGGAGTGGGTGGTAAATGGCACTATGACAAACGGCGCCTCATGAGAAGGAAGCGTTTCGCGAATTAGACGTCAGATCCTCACTTTCAGTAGAGGGCTAACTGCGTTTACGCATTTGAACACTATAACTCTATTTGTTATAGCAGACGCAGACTTCCGCGAAATACTCTTGCGCTTTGTTTCTATGCTAAAGATCTTGTTGATGTGTTGCTTGTCTTTGTTATGAAAACTCACATTCGTATACTTCCCTACGAATGGCAAGAAGGAAAAAGTATTTGTGCAGAAAGTGGGAAAAAGGGGAAGTGCATGGGAAAGTGCAGCGAAAGTGCACAAAGGGGAAAGAAACGTTCTAACAACGACTGAGAGCAAATTTTTTCGACATGATGCAACCTAGCTGTGCTGTTAGCCAGGTTGGTGATGAACAGCTCTATAGCAGCACTGAAAAATTTCTCTGCCATTGGTGATGAAGAGGTCTATAACACCGCTACAAGAATTTTTTTCTCTACCTCTTGTTGCTACAGGCCTTTGACCACGCTCACTGTTCAGTATCTGCCAGTTTACGGCGCTGAAAGGCGAGCGTCGGTATAATGTGCCTCGACGGATGGCATGGTCCCTATTTCCCATTTGCCAAGACAGAGCGCTGGCGAATTTTCCGGCCGGCGCCATTAGAGTACCTCTCTATTAAACTTGCGTTTGGTTCTTTTTATTCTTTGCACTACGCTGATACTATCCTTAACATTTTTTTTTTCTTTCCAGATGATATTTTTTTATTATTGTATCCTATTCCCATGAGCGGCTTGAACATTGGTGAGAGGGGCTTTTAGAGCTCAGGAGTGCAACACCCTGGCGTGGGGGCGCTTCTAGTCAGCACGGTGCTTGCCGCTTTAGAGTGCTCCATTCTTTTCTGCGAGCTTCTAAGTTGGCAGATAAGATTGCGCCGGTTTCTGCAGTGCCATAAATTGCAAAGGACTGCGTTACCTATTCGCGAAGTAAGGAACAAAGAGACTAGTTTTAATCGCCTAGTTGCAACAGGAGCAGCTTACGAACAAGAAAGCTGTAGTAAAAAAAATTCAAAAAAAAAATGTAATCACTGCAGCAATTCAACTATATCGTCAGCAGTCAAGCGTGATTCGGCTCGCGAACTCGTTAAGCATATTATAGGCTGACATGATCATATCGCAGGCCGGACTTCCTTGATACTGAAGGATGTTGAAACGTTCTTCTAAATTAGTTCTTGCTTGGCGTCTTCTTCAACCGAGACCTTAGGCATAAAAAATTGCGAGAGAAAAAAAAAGTGCTCCTGCCGCTTTACGTCGCCGTGCCCTTTATGTGCGTAGATGGCGGTGCCTCGCTCATATAGAAAATAAAGCGCATTTTTCAGAGTAGTAATGGTGGCCGAGTCGCTACAGCCATCGACAGGCCGCTACGCTTGATACCAGATAGAGGAAAAGGAGAGGTGGTACGTGTCTGTCTATTCGAAGCGCAGTCGCGACTACTTTATACTTTTTTTTATATACTGTGTTCCGGCACGGGTCGCGACCGTGTCGAGATAAAAAAAGGAAACTCGGAAGACGAGCTGCTGGTTAGTGTTCAGCCAAAGCTCATCAAGTGTCCTCGGTTCTTTTGCTTTCTCCGCGTCTAGTGTTCTCCAATAAAGGGCAGAATTCGACGGACCGGCAAGTGGCGCCACTGCGGCGGCGCACTGCGGGAAGTACGCTCGTTTGTTAAGCGATAAAACGCGCGTGGAGCCCGATTTGACATGCGCTCGTTCTACTCGCGGACAGCTTGTGTAACGCCCGAAAAAGCGTTGCAAAGGGCGTCGTGAAAAGGCTACATAAAGCCATGTACACAAGGATGGGGGCAGTAAATGAAAATAAATTGTTGCGCTGTCAGTACTGAGAAGAAGGCGCTCACTACTGTGACGCGGACGTTGCAGGATACGACACTCTTGTTGCCGTTATGTACCGCACAGAAGTTACTGACTTCACGTTCGCGGCTGTCCATCACGTGAAACGCTCTCCGCACGCGGGCGCGTTGACGTCCATACCTACTTATGTGTGCACATCAGCCCTTATCGTGCAGTGACCTTGCTAAGCGTGTTTTTTTTTTATAACAACGAAAGATTATACGAAAACATAGCCGGTGCTAAAAGTCGCACGCGTTGGAAATTACCGGCGAAGTTAAGGCCTTTTACGTAAAAGCAAGTTAGTCTGGCGCCAGACTTTGTCAGTGGTTTCCGCCGCGTGTCGCAGGTCGTCGCGACGTCTGCCTATGAACGACGTAGCATGATGGCTTCGAGCCACCGTAATTCACCTAAAAGGACGTTGCAAAACCAATTCGTGTTTATTTGTTCGCGCGCGCATATCAGGCGACGCGCTTTTGTTTTTGCCCCGCTATCGCAGGGATAGTCGCATCTATGTTTGATTCATTCTAGTTTTGGAGTGGCTCGTCGTTCCTGCCGGCCCACAAGAAATATACTCTCCAAACAGGAACCCATCAGGCTCGACGAAATACACGCACCGCCGCATGACAGGCCTCGAATCCACTGAGGCGTGCATTACAAGTCCGTATAGCTCCTCGTTTAATTCTTCCATGAGTTCAATGCATCATAAACGCTTTCGCAAGCTACCTAATGAAAGTTAAAAACGAACAGTAAGTGCGCCTAAACAAAATGATAAACGCCCGAAAGTAAGCCGTTCGAAAGTGATGAAGATGAAATAGAGAATGCGAGAAGAAAAATGACGTTCCGTCGAGAAGAAATAAAGAACGAAAAAAAAAAAAACAAGCAGAAAGGAGAAAGAATCAAAAGCTTGGAACGCATCACGGGCACAATGCGACGACATCCAATGGAACGGGCGCCCGAGCAGTTGAGCATCATGCACCCCATCCGCGGATTGCAACGTGCACACCCGCGGGTTGCGATAGTTGCGAACGTACACACACTTTAATCCATGCCCCGTGTTTACGGGGGTGGAACGGTTGCCGAAGTATAAATGAGCGAAAAACACAAAAGAACAGCGCGTTGGAGATGTTTAGGAGCGCTTTCGGCAACGAGTTTGGCTGCGCCCGCCCCCCCGCGAGCGCGTTTACGGGCGTCGCAGCTGCCGCCGCCTCGCCCGGGTCGGGCTCCGACGGGACGGCGCCTCCCCTCATTTTTCCTGCACCCTCACTCCATCCTTGCACCAGCTTTTTGCGTGTATACTTCGGACCCGGGATAAATGTCGGGGAAACATCTCGCGGAAGATTTTAGGGAACTATCAATTCCGTTTCTTCCTGATTGCGCTTCGCGCCGGTTTTATGGAAAATGTAGAATGGAGAGGACGAACCGACCGCAAACTGAAGCCTCGCTTTGCCCGATCAGTGGCGCAGAAGATTTCTGTTAGCGCAGCGAGAAATATCACTGTACACGGCTCAGCGCAACAGCGGCGGTGCGCGGCTGCTTATGCAGCTCGGGAAAGAGTCCTCCACATCTGTAAAGTGTACCCGCCTCGGTTCTCTCCGCGCGCGCGCGAGAAGGAAGGAAATTGTCATTTTTCATCAGGGGAAAAAAAAAACACAATGAGAACTGTTGAGGCTGTCTCTTAAACGAGGAAACGGCGGTGAAATAGTGGCAGCTGTCTGAAAGGCCATTCAGTTGTAAACTGTACTTCTTACTTTCGAAGCATATTGCTAAAAAATATACGTTGATGGATTCGCAGGTTTGCTTCTCATTAACTGCAAAAGAAATTTTTGCATTGAGTCTCGGTCATCAACTAGTTGTCTGTTATCCGCGAGATAAAAAAGATAGGAAAAAAATCACAATACTGTTCGGAAGCTCGTGGTACTTTTAGCCTATTTAATAGAGATGTAATAAATCAAAGACTACACACTGTATGTGCAGACGTTAAAATAAAATGAGTTTTTAAAATAGTTATCGGGTCGATACTATTAAATGTAGGCAGCCTGCGCGCACGTGTGTGTGTGTGTGTGTGTGTGTGTGTGTGTGTGTGTGTGTGTGTGTGTGTGTGTGTGTGTGTGTGTGTGTGTGTGTGTGTGTGTGTGTGTGTGTGTGTGTGTGTGTGTGTGTGTGTGTGTGTGTGTGTGTGTGTGTTTGTGTGTGTGTGTGTGTGTGTGTGTGTGTGTGTGTGTGTGTGTGTGTGTGTGTGTGTGTGTGTGTGTGTGTGTGTGTGTGTGTGTGCGCGCGCGCGTGCGCCCTCATTAGGTGCGAAATGAAGGGCTAAATATTTCAAAAAAGGTAATACCGTATGTAGTGCACAAGCTACAAGACAAGAGCAGTGCTATCCGAATCGACAATATTTACGAGAGTGCATAGGGATGCAAGCAACTTAAATGGCAATGAAAAATGAATTGATAATGATGTATTTTTGATATTGTTGATTACAGGTTATGCCATGCTTGGAGTTCATTCCTTTCTTTTTCCATGTATATTGCAGAGGGTGAAGGGGGGAGTTCATATAGGCAATTGCAATCTTTTAATTGTGTTTTATTAGACCTTTCACATAGCTTCAAGGCCCCTCATAATCATGTCGTGGTTTTGGCACGTACTAAAACCTCAGATGTTACTATCGAGTCCCCAGCTTCTTTCCAGGAAAAAAAAACACAAAAAACAAACAAAGAGAACCTTATTGATAGCCATCAGTGGGTGTACCTGGATCACGGAAAGAAATGCGACATCAAGAACTTCATTGTAACTACTGGCCAGCCACGTCATGTCGATAACTACTTCATGTGGCTACGAAATCGGACCACAGAGGGTGATGATGGCTTTTATGGAAGTGTACGAGCCAATATTGCGCTGATGTGGCGCGAATTGAAGAAGGCGGAAACTAAAGTACGTGCATTACTTAGCCCAAATTTGACGCGTTTCATTCCGTGAGCATTGTACATTTTATTAAATGCGAAACATTTCTTAGCGAACCAAAGGCACTTGGATGGATAGATAGATAGATAGATAGATAGATAGATAGATAGATAGATAGATAGATAGATAGATAGATAGATAGATAGATAGATAGATAGATAGATAGATAGATAGATAGATAGATAGATAGATAGATAGATAGATAGATAGATAGATAGATAGATAGATAGATAGATAGATAGATAGATAGATAGATAGATAGATAGATAGATAGATAGATAGATAGATAGATAGATAGATAGATAGATAGATAGATAGATAGATAGATAGATAGATAGATAGATAGATAGATAGATAGATAGATAGATAGATAGATCAGGCCTTCTGGAGTACCTCGAAGGCAAGACCGCCATTGTTCCGAAGGCATTCAAGCGAGGACTCGCGTCATTTTTCTTGCGAAACGGCGTTCTCATAAAGAGGAACTTCTCGCCACTTCGAGCCAACTACCTTCTCGTAGTGCCTTCAGTATTGCGACCAGAAGTCCTCCAGGCACTACACGACGACCTATCTATCTATCTATCTATCTATCTATCTATCTATCTATCTATCTATCTATCTATCTATCTATCTATCTATCTATCTATCTATCTATCTATCTATCTATCTATCTATCTATCTATCTATCTATCTATCTATCTATCTATCTATCTATCTATCTATCTATCTATCTATCTATCTATATCTACCCGCCTACGTCTTGGTGCTCTCGTGGTCATCGTCTCACCTTGGTACATACCAAAATTGGCGCAGGAGGATGTGAACGTTTCACCAGTCAGGTGCGGCACATACATTCATACGACGGCCCATGTTGTGAGGGTATGAGCCACAGGTAGGCTTATTCTCAGTCTATGTCAACCCTGCCTTTGGAAATCTCAACCCTACAGTGTGGAGGGAGCCCGTGTCACATAAACTGCGGTGCTGGTGTCGGCGGTATTGTCGACGGGTCAAACATCCCGATTCAAGCAAAGAATAAAAAACACGGTTCGAGCCGCAATTGAACCCAGGCACTCTGCATGGCAGTCAAGTATTGTATACCACAGAGCCACGCTAGTGCTTCAGACTGTTTCGGAAAAAGACCTCATACAAACGCCGTGTGAGGACAACGCCAATTTTGATGGCAGTGTCGGCCATCCGCTTTTACATAGTCGTAACAACCATTACTTATCTATGACGCCTCAAGCTATAGTCGAGCGTTGCGCGAATACGCTTACAGGCGCTGTGTATGATATGCACATCATCGCCCCGTAGCGTGCACTTCGTGGCGATGAAACTGACGGCTCTGCTCTAACGTGGGTGCCCACTTTGCGTAGGACCATGAGCTACCTTTTACACGCCAGTGTACTCGACGTTTCTGGGAAGCACACGATACGCGCATAACTACTCAATTTACGCGAACACGTCGAGCCACTTCGTAACGCTTGGCTGAAAGCGAAAAATCCGGCATAGGCTGCTACTCGCTGTCTGCTACGCATGAAATTGATTCCCACAATGCGCGGGATCTGTCGGATTTTCTTTCTGGAAATGCAGTGGAAATAATTCCGAGACAATCATCCCAGACAAAATATACTGTGCAACGTTTCTAGTGACGCGAAAAGAATGCGTGGATCCTTCAGTCAGCCTTTCGTCAGAAATCAGACAATATTTTTAAACTTTTGCTTCCTTAGAATGCCATACGAAAAATCAACACGCTTCAGATGGTGGACAAGATCTCAGTCACTTGACAGCTAGGGTGCTATGGCATAGCAGGGCAGTTTGCTAGAAGCCGAGGTAATTAAGCACTTCCACTACCACTACGTGTGATAATGTTAGCGAAGGTGGTTCACCATTGGCAAATATTACTTCCTAATGAAAAAAAATAATAATAATAAAACGTTCCGGAATTCGGCCTTAGGAACGCCGGCAGCGTCTCTTTTATAATATATTTTACTTTGTAAGTGTTTCTTGCCTTCGGAAGGAAGTTGCTCTCATCTGTGTTTAAACAGGTTGTTTAAGCGGAGCTGCTCGGAAAGGCGGCTCGCGCGAAGAAGCGGTACACTAGTGCTAACCTTAAGACAGCGAAGCATGCAGAATTCCTGTCAAATTAGCGCAGGACGTGTGTCTGAGGAAGTCCAGAGGAAGAAGGAGCGTAAAGCAGCTCGGCGTTTTTCTCGTGAGTGTCACATGCTTTCTCATTCTCGTTTTCTCCTTGCTTTCCTGTCTTCTCGCGGTGGTTGTGAGCCCCAAATAGCAACTCCTCCCTCCCCCCCCCCCCCCCCCCACACACACACACATACACACACACGAAAACACAGACTAAATAACTCCTCTGCATGTTCGAGACACCACTGCAGCTACAACAAAGAGAAGCGGTGACAGTTGTGTTTCGTGACTATAGCGCTTGCGAGTACTCAAGTCATGTTTAAACAGCTCAGAACACGAGACAAAGGGTGGCGCTGGAAAAGACGGGCGCTGAATGACAGCTTAATAATTTCGTTCAAACGGAAAAAACAAGAAAGAAGATATCGAATTACATTCGCAAGCTACAGAGTAGAACAAAATATTACAAAGAAAAAAATCTCATGACCATCGTTGTGGAACATAATGATTAACAGCTGAAGGTTTTTTTCTCGTTGTAGAAGTGGTGACATGTGTAAGGACACCATCGCTTGAGCTGCATGTCTTTTAGATTGAATAGCTAGAAAGCGCGTGATTATGCCAGCGGGCCTCTTAATTTTCGTTATATTCTGTTCTGTTCTGTAGGTAGCGCACGCAATTCTATATGTTCTTTCGTCCGAATAAAACTATTCCATTCTCAGTCAGCGCTCGTTTTTTGCAGTCTCCCCTTTGTCTCGTGTTCTGCGCTGTTCAAACATGATTGCTAAGAAACTGATCGTGAAATTAATTACTGAATTGTAGCGACGAGCTTTTAGTGTTGGTACCTCTTTAATTGAACAGTCTTCCGACTCAGCTATAACAAGACAAACTTTTCTTTGTGATGCTTAAAAGTTATTGCAAAGAACTGAAATAGACGTTTCGATTCTTATGCTTTGCATGCTAACCTAATGTGCTGTTATGGCAACGAAGAAATATACTATGCATCGTAATTTATTTTGTGTGTTAATCTGATGTGCTATTGAACTTATGTATAAGTTTGTCTCCTGCCTGTAAGTTTATGCACGTAATTGTTACATGGATTCATACTAGCATGCTGCTTCGGATTGAGATCCTTATCAGCACGTTTTTGTGTAATAATACGCTGTACAAATAAAGTTCAATTCATTTCAATGTTTAATCGCAGCGTTCAACTTTTTCCCGCCCTGACATTTATAAGTTTATACAAAATACTCTTCGTCTGTTCAGCTCTCGTTCAAGTTAATCTGGCGTTAACGCAAACAGTTTCTGCGGTCCAGTTATTCTTTACTTTAACTTCTATTTACACGAATATTTCCGCTCTGAATAATTTTTGACTAAGCAGAACGCAAGCATTTTATCGCTACATTATAATGGCTGTCGAAACCGTTTATCGCAGCTTTCAAGTATTCAGTTACTGAAGTGACTAGCTTTTTAACACGATAGCATTGAAGAGCTCGTTTCGCAGAAATTGCGGTGTCGGCGTCGATGACGGCGTCTTTGATTCTGAGCGAAAAATCATCATCATGTCGGTTAACCGAAAACCGAGAAAGATGCAAATAAAAGAAATAATTAAAATCTTCTATTCAAGTAAGAATCGAACCCAAGCCATCGGCGTGGCAAGGCAGTGTTCCCCCACAGAACCATACTATTACTTGAAATTGCTTGAAAAAAAAACACACACACAAAAAAAACACTATATGAATGTCATGTAGTGGAAGCAGTCGTCTCAATGCATGTAAGATTGCGTGGGAGAATCGTAGAATCGCGCCAGGCTTCAAAACATGTGGATTCCAACGGGTGGGTGTTTTAAAGGCGCACCCATTACAAGGCGCTCAAGCATATTTAATCATCATCAGCTGCAAAAGCATCAACAGAGTGAGCAGCTGCGTAGGTTCGGTGTTGCCTTACGGACACGTAGTGGGCCCTTCATTGATTCGCAAAAGTAAGAATTAATGGCGTAGTGGGCACTTAACAACTGTACTTGCAGCAGGAATTCTAGGATAGTTTGAAACGGCTAAGCGCACAGACATTCGTTTCTTTGCGACAGGGTTGAGGCATCCATCGAGGACCGAAGCGAGGCTAGCGATTGAGAAGGCTGTGCGCACGGGTCCCGATTACGCTCTTGAACGCGAAGCTCAAGTGTCGTCAAATTTTTTTGTTTCCTCGCTTGAAGTGTGTAATAATTAGTGCTGCTTTTCCTCACTATATTGCCTTGTCGTCGATGGAGCGTGCTACTGTTCGTTTAATGTCACTTCAGATTCATGTACTTTTATACGCGCGATTATGGAGATACGTAGTGGCTTGATAAAATCATATGGAACGGCAGCCAGTTCATATAAAGCAAAACGCCATCATTTTAGACTTTAGAGACAAGGCAAGGGGTCTAGCCTAAACCATTTTTTTTTACAACAAGCAGGCTGCTAATTTTGTCATATCCGAAGGATAGCAATGTGGAGTTATATAAATTTATTTCAGTTCCGACATCATTCGCAATCGCTCCAACCATACAAATTTATTTGAGATGGCAAAGATCGAAGGCGTGTTTATTTGAGCGCATCACGTACAAGAAAAAATAACAGCAGTGCGGAGCCACCAAATAACACCGGGTGCACGCCGCCTGTACCGTTGCCCTAGGCGGAAAGATGCAGCTCCTCCCTCCCCCCCCCCCCCCCTTTCTCTGCCACTGTCACACAAATCCTCTGTCTTATATATAAGCCGTGGTCCGAAGGCACTGCAATAACATGGAAGCGGTGATGAACGAGCTGTGACTCTTGTTGCCCCGTCGACTTCAAGCATTCCGGTCACCGTGGCATCGTCAGAACAAATTTAAGCGTGGCAATAAATAGGCCGTTTCAATTAAAATGAATTTCTTCGTGCAGGGTGTGCAAGCGCCGGTGCGCATTTATGTGATCTTATGACTCGAACATCTTCTCGAGCTCTACTCGGTAAGCTACTGATAGGCAGAGAAGGAAGGCGAAACAGAGAGGCTAACCAGAAGCCCGTGGTGTTTGCGATACCCCTGCACAAAATGAAAAGGGGATGAAGGGGAGTAAAGACGTAAAGGCCGAAATAATCTCGGAGAGAGCATTATGTCACGAAGCCAGCCTTGGCAAGCGAAGTCTCCGCGAAGCCACTTCCTTCGCATTTTTTTTTTCTGGAAGCATGGGCTCAACGCGTGACCTATAAGAGACAGCGTATTGGCCGAGAAAGTTCGGTTGTGCTGTCCTATAAGCTTTGATTGCACAGCACGCGCGCTCTTCCTTGGTAATCACGAATTGGGCAGGCACTGTTTCGCTGGCTTCGATCTTGTTGCGCTATATCTTCTGCTAACTTTTCCTTCGTGATGCGTAAAGATGAAGCAAGAAGGCCAAAAAGGAGGATAGAAAAGGCGTACTTGTTGCGCAATTGCGTGACAGGTCTTCTGCTACTGTACACGAGGCCTACGTTGAGTGACAGCCTGCTCGACCAGCAGCACTGAATCCGCCTTGGTGCCTCCGCGGCTGTGCTGTCCTGCTAAAGACGTCGAGAACTTGCTTCTTTAGCAAAAGCAGTCGCACTCCGATGAGTGCGAAATGGAAGACTTTCAGTGTAGGCCCGCCAAAACTTAGTTAATGTTAAGAACTAAATTAGCGAACAGAAAATAAAGCGTGAACGTAGGTAACAATCAGCTTGTCTACGTCCACTGCAAGACTAAGACCTCTCCCAATCACATCCAATTATATATGTTGTGCGTGATCTGGTTCTAACTTGTGCCTGCAAACTTTCTTATTTGATCACGTTGAATAATCCTTTGCCATCATTCACTGGGATTTCCACCCATTGGCACCCATTCTGTCACAGGAAATAGACAACCGATCATATCGCCCACGCAGTAAACGACTTAACCAGCTTAATTTTTTCCCATTAATGTCCCCTACATGATTGCCTATATGTTCGCTCTCTAGTGCTCAACGCTGTTTTCCATCTCTTAAAGTCACGCTTACCTGTTTCTGTTCGATCACGCAATGCGTGGTCCTTAATTTCTTCTCAATTTCTTTGTTAACTTACGGGTTTCTGTCTCATGTAGGAAAACCTCCCTGATGAACGGAAGTAAATAGTTCCTGTATTGAGACCACGCGTACGAGTAATAAAAATATGGATGTGATTGCCACCCGTTTTCAGAGTAGCTCTTGTCTTATGCAGGTGAGCATGGACATATTTCAGTCAGCAGCACCACAAGCATCACTTATACAATGAATAATCGGTACTTCATTGCTCGGAACAGCATCTGGCGTCACACATAAGAACTTGCTATCAGATGCATCCAGCTTGCTTTCCATTAAGTCATAACCGAGGCGTATCTATCCTATCCCTGACTTTAACTAACGTCGCCTCCTATTCCTCCCCCTCAACATGAGCCAAGATTCACTAAGAAGCCATATGTAGTGCTGCATGATGCATACAGTGTCTTTTGGCGTGAAGAGGTTTGCGTACGCTAGTGGGAGTGGCTGCACCCATGTGCGTGAATACCTCTCGCATTACGTTCACCATGCCCGATGACATGACGACATAGAACTCAAAGTCATGAAAGAAATGTGGTGGCGAAAGGTGGTCGCGGATCTGTAATCACGAGGAATTCTTACCATAATGAGACAGTTACGCAAGAAGATGCAGTTGAACTTTAGATGAGAGGTCTTGGTAAACACAGAATCATAGTCTCTATTTTATTACGTGAGGTGCGTTTCTGTATGGTTGAAGCTGAACATGAGATACCCGGCAAGTATTTTCTACATTTAACAGCAGCCATGCACCTGTATCTATATACATTATGGCCGTGCATCAGCTCGCTTGTCTGGACTCGGTCGAGTACACAAGCTTACTATTCACTTATTTGACTATCAAGTCGGGGCTAAGTGCAGCACTTCTTATAAAAGGTTTGATATTCAATTGGATCCACTTCTCAGAGAGCGCGAATACCTTTTTAACCAGTTGTAAAAGTCGTGTTGTTTTTCTGCATTGTTTGTATTTCCTTGCAAGACGCGTAACTTAAAACGTATGTGCCAAAAAAAATTCGGCTTACTCACGACTGGTACACTAAAAAGGAAGGAGGGAACACACGGGTGCCAAGCGCCAATTAAGATATTGCACGAAACGACAGGAAAGCATGAACGTTTCAACGCTCTGCGACGACTGGACGATCGGGCACTTTCCGTGCACGTGCTGCGATAGCACAGTCCCCGTCGCCCGTTGGCCCACAAGGCAGTGAAGGCCCTTTTGTGCTTTTTGGGGACGACGGGCTTGTCCGAACACCTTTGACTTGCGGTGCAGTCCCGCACGCGTCAGCGACTTCACTGTACATGTCCTTATTTCTCTCTCTTTACTTTCTCTCTCTCTCTCTCGTCTTTGTATTTCCTTCTCACAATTCCCCAGCGCTGGGTAGCCAACCAGACTTTTCTGGTTAAGCTTCCTGACTTCTGCCTCTCTTTTTCTTCCTTCCTTCCTTCATAAGCTGGAATCAAGGCCTTCTCATGAGACTCGCTTTAGCTGTATACCTCTACGTACTTCTTGTATGCTCGATGCATTGTGTATACATACTTATTTGAATAAAGTCAAAGTGAAAAAAAAAAGAAAAAGAACGTCTGACTGCACAGGATAACACTTTCGTCATCTGACGCAATACCGCAAAAGGAGGCTATTCCTGCGGCAGGGTTTCTTCAAACGGCATTCAGCTTGAAGCAAAATATTCGATCGCCTTCCCGCCACGATCGGGCCGCATACGGAAGTGGAGTACGAGACTGGGAGCGAGAAAGCGATCTCGTCATATAAGAATCAGCGCTGCCTTGGTTGATCGCGGTTAGAATAGGGGGCCGAATTTAGAAAGAGGCGATTCCGGTTCGAGAATCTATCTCCCTCTTGTTTCTACTCCTTAATACTCTGGCGTTGCTCACCATTTACCGTGAGTTCATCGTTAAAACGTCATTACCTGCCGGTCGATAAGATTAACACCAAAACTTTGGAATTAAACGTACATACGAACCTTATGTGGAAACAGAGCAATGCGATTGACTGATTTATTTCTTGTTTTCACCATTTCCTGGAGCAGCCAGTCCGCCACTTGCGCAGCTGGGCTAGCGGTTATGGAGCGGCCGTGGTGACGAACATCGGTGTTGTTGCGCCATTTTCTAGGAAAATAGTTTTTCTATTGTTTCCAAAAGCGTATCCGAGATGCTTACATGAGTCGCGTGGAAAATAATAAATAAATAATAAACACAGAAAAGCAGGCAGAGAAGAACACTACCGTTTTTTTTTTCTTTATCGCGCTGTGCGTCGTACAAAACGTGAGCCAACGTAGCCGTAGTAGATGCCTCCATATGTTTTCCCCAATGAAGATACGAAGCAATGGTAACTACGTGCATCTTACCTTTTGGGAAAAATATCGGCATACAGCTAAAGTCCGTGAGTTTCCTTCAAAGCGGTTTCATGTTTAAAGAAAATAGCTAACATTTAATTTCGTTTAGGCAAGCAACTTTTTTTGTCTTTCACCCTTGAGCATTACATTCACATCCGTCTGGAATTCTCGAGGAGGATTTTGGTTGCCACAGTCATGCATCCTTGTGTTGCGTGCACATGACTGATTTACCTTATTTAAATTAGGTGATCTAAATGCATCACCCGGATACATTTCTCTCTAGAATATCAAACAATTGTACCTTTACTTTCTTGTGTCCATTGTTTCTCCAAATTTTATCAACGTTATGGAAAAACAGACCGAGCATTCAGAGAAAGAAGCTGCTTCTTCCCTTGTCATGCCATATCATAAACATAGCGCGCGTCTTCTCTGCCTGGCCCCTTATTCGCAATGTCTATGCTTGCGTATTCTTTTTGTACTCTGTTTTCTGACACAGATATGCAGTCAGACCAGTTATATTTCACGAAGCTGCCATCCTCCTATTTTTACTGATGTCCGTGGGCCGGAGCAATGCATAAGAAAAGAGCCAGCAGACGCGGGCATACAACGGGCAGCTGCGCCTCTGCATGCCGCGCGTCCCTCGATCGGACTCGAAAGTGCAGATGCCGAGACAGATTCATTTCTCCGCCCTAGCGAGAAAAAAACTCTTTCTGCGACGGACGCCTCCCGACTGGCTGGCCCGCATAAGGGAGCGTCCCAGCGTCGTCTCGGATGTTTTGCCGTCACGCGCGAAACCATGAAACAATTACTGCGGGCACTGCAGCCCCGTTCTGCGTGAATGCATGGCACGCGGACTCTAAAGAAAACTTGGCAGCTTCTACTGAAAGGCCATTACCACTGGATGCTGCTCGACAAGAAGACAAAAAGAGAGGAGCGGAAACATGCCGCGTTCGGAGGGAAGCGCCGCAACGCAATTTCCCATGCTGAACCCACAATGACAAAAAACGCGTACGTCTTGTGGCGCGAGCAGATATTGCGCGTGCACTGCGACGGCGCCGGTCATGCAAAGTAAACAGGGGAAGATGATGCGGACGGGTTTCTCGAGCTGGACTTCTGAGAATGAAGAATTTGGTGCGTCCTTGAATGGGCGACATTGGGAGGACTTCTTCCGTCTCGAGCGTCGCACTGACGTCACACGTAAATGTGGAAAGAATAACACTTCTTCGGATACTTTGGCAGGACGGTTTAAGTTGTGCTACAACCTAACTATGAAGCAGTGACTCATGTTAATATTGTATGAGCACGCGTAATTTCGCTTTCGGTACCAGGACGTGAAAAAAAGAAGGGAGGCGGGAGGGGGGGGACTCGTCGTACTTATGTCGGGATGCTAAAATTTCCCCGCGTTTCGGATTCCTGCCATATGAGTGAAGGCCGAGCATTGAACGGACGTCGATTGAACACATCCTGAAACAGTTTTGCTCCTCCATGAGTGCAACAAGAAACAAAAATAATAACAAAGCCCATGCGATTATCATCTGTAGGTGCGACTTATTTCTGTTATCAACTACAGTAATTTGTAATTTGTTCTGCGTACTTACAGATTGAGTATTCGCTTCTATTTTCATGATCATCACCAGGTTTTTAAACGAAATAAACAAAGAAGTTTTCAGTACAATTTTTTTTTCTACTTTCAGTAGTATGGATTTTGTTACTGTCAGTACACTTCCACTATTTCTGTTTTTAGGTCTGTTTTGCGAGATCTGACAGGCGCCTACACAAATACATACAACACAACACGAACTTCTGATTGCGGAGCACTTCAGGGGCCCGGCTTGTCGTCCATCCATACAACTCACGTGGCGTGATCACGCTCAAGTAGAGCACTCACTACAGGCCAAAACAAGGCTAGCGATGCTCAAAACCGGGTTAAAATGAACGAACAAGGTCTAAAACAATGTATTTAACAGAAATAGCCAAGAAGTAATCGCATTAATTAACTTTAAATTTGCCAAAACCTTTCGCAAGCATAGGGCTGACTTCAGTGGGGCACGAGAGAGGGCGTCACCGCCTCACCGAGCGAGCAAATGCCCTTCCCTAGCTGCGCCGTGCCGCCTCTGCGTCGGCGCTGCGCTGAGTCGCTACGTGGCTACATCTGATGGGCGAAACAACCTGACGGAAGTCGATAACGCGCAGCAAAAAGAAAAGCGCACATGTCGCACGCCGAGTAGGTAAATCTGCCTAGCAAGGTTCTACTCGTGCCGGGAAAACCCTACGTGCTTACCTCAATCATTGGCGTCATTGACGCTTTGGTAAATGAAGCAGTGAGCACTCTACGAACGGGAATCACTGGGTGGGCCCGTGCGACGCACTTCTTCAAGTTTCACAGTAGTTGAACAGCCATAGGTTTTTAAAGACGATAGTCTTTCTTGGGATACTTCTTCGCAGAAATTTTGGTCTGTCTGTCTGTCCGTCTGTTTGTCTCTCCGTGACCCGATTCAGCTACTCAGCCAAAGTTTAACCACTTTTTCAGCGCCCAGCCATCTTGCACAAGTATTTTTGTTCATACTTGTGAACATTGTCGATCAAAAAGCAAATGTTACGCATGTCTGAGGAGCAACGTCAATACATAAGTAGTCTCTGGTATGTTTCTTTATAAGAAAATACATAGATACGTAATTATGAAGACCCCAGCGTTTCTTAGGCTGCGCTCAAAAAGCGACGCTATGCACGAAAAAGCCCTCGGCCGACGATATGTTGCTGCTGGGTTCTGCACAAGGTGATGTTTCTCGACAGCACTGCCAGATGGCGTCCATGTCTCACGCAGCGCCTCCTCTATTTTATCAAGGCCAGCCAGATGCGGCCGATTCAACATAAAGAAAGCGCTGTCTGAGGCAAGGCAAAACATTGTATGTACGGCCGGCAGAAGACTATCGTCTTTCGACGTCATTTGCAGCGAAGCACGCAGATACGCGGCCAATTTTTTTTCTTCTTTTTTTTTATATAGAATGATAGATCTGAGTGTTCTTATAAACGTTTTAGATACAACCTAGAGACAAGCCGTAAGTGTACCAATAAGCGTACTGAGCACTTATGGGTTGTTAATCTAAGTTGTTCAACGTGTTAGAGCAATTTCAGATTTCTTAGAGAGAATTTCAAAGGGGATTTAACTGTTAAACTTCTCGCATACAAGTATTCCCGCGAACAACTTTCTTCATTAGAGCTTAAGTGCTTAGTAGTGTGAGATAAGCATTCCATAGTGGCCGTTGATTTTCTTAAGTTGCGTAAGGCATCGAATGCGCTGCTCGAATTAAGCCACGGGACTGACTCACCGTCTGTGATGTTAAACGCAGAACTGCCGTTACGTCGACGGCAGCAGTGACTTTTCTCTCCTCCTCTCTCTAACTTTTATTCCCTTACCCCTTTCCCCAGTGCAGGGTAGCCTACCGGGCTCAGCCATGGTTAACCTCCTTGCCTTTCTTTCATCCTTCTCTCTCTCTTCTGAGTGTACTGACGGGAGAAGGGCCTAATTTCTTATCCTCTTTCAAATTTTCTCGCACTATACTTGTACTGCGTGGGCAAACCGATGGTGTATATTGCCAATCAGTGGATTCAAGAAAAGCAAAGAGGGCTCTTATGCAAAAGAAGTTCTTACGATAGGATTGTTCGCAAGGGAAATTCCAAGCAACCATGACGCTGGACAAATTATTAGCTAAGGCGGTCGACCAATGGCAAAAAATGTTCTGCCACAAAATATATGTGAAGTACGCCCCAGAAATTCAAGATGAGCTACACACCTCTCGCAGCGCGTAGCCGGGTATATCAGTTGGGGCTTTATGCACGTTTTCAGACAGTGAGCAAAGCAGCGTCAATCGGGGCATTCAATGTCATTGAATTTATGAATTCATGCACGGTGTAGAATGCTTTGCTCTTGGAAAACCTAAGACTTCTATCATCCCAATGTGTCTCCCATGCATGAGCCCCGTGTAAAAAAAAAAATCATGTATAAACACCTTGTTGCTTATATTGACTCTTGCTCTCCTTGACGTCTACCTTGGTAGTCCTTGTAAGCAGCAATTATTAAAAAAACGAACTGTACAAGCGTGAATATTACTAATTTACTGGCGCATACTCGCATAATTACTCGTATATTTCAAAAGCAAGTACTTAAGTGTTTCACTGTAGTGCAGACATGTCGGGCACGTGCGGCTCAGAGTGCTACACTGGAGGCGATGCGCTGCAATAACGCATCAGATGCATAACTTGGTCAAAATGTACCTTCTGCTGCGGGTTTAAGCGGGATTGGAAATTTCGGCAGGCCGCGATTCCTCGGTAACACGTTGCCTCTCGTGTTTTCGGTGGCTCATAGGAGCAATTGTGCTTCGTAGATTCGTTACAAGTTATGCGTCGTCAGCGGAGTCCCTCTTCAGTGACTAGTTCGCAAGAACTTCAGGTGCCTCATTTCTTGACAGCAATTTGTGTCAGAGTCCCCTGAAACAAGCGCGTTCTTTCCAAACAGGTTATTTCACTGGCCATCTTACAAACTACGTGATGAAAAATGGTGAGATAAGTGTTTCTGCAGCGCTTCGGCTCAAAACATACAAACCGGGCATTCAAGGGGGCTATATTCTATACTGAGCGAGAACCAGCTAGCTCAAACGGATCCTGTCTGAAGTCCGTGTTGTAAAGGCGAAAGCCTTTGGTGTTTTGAGGTTTTGGCGAATATGTTAACGTTATAGCATTAAATAGGCTCGTTTCGCAGAAATTCTGGTGTCGGCGTCGGCGACTTCTTTGGTTCTGAGTGAAAAATCAGCGTTGTCCGTGAGCGAAAATGCGAGGTAGATGCAAATAAAGAAATAATAAAGAATGTTCGGTTGGAGTGCGACCGGGGATTCGAACCTGCAACCCCTTGCTCCGTGGCTCGATGCGTTTAGCCGCTCGGCCACTACGCATACATCCTCTAACATACTAACGCGAGCCATTTACGTAAACCATTTAACGTTGGTGGAGCGCACATCTCGTAGGTTCTTCAGTGTCTTGACACAGCACCCCCGAGATTGCGCAAAGGGCCCACGGGCCCACGGCCGGGGTCTTAAACGGCACGCCCCACCGTGTGGCCGTGTTTCGTCGCCCAGCATGTGTGGATATTGGACCCGGAGTGCGTTATTTATGGCATCTGAACTGAACCGGAAGCACTTCACCTGCCTGGTAGCACGTGAGAAGACTTACCTGAGGTGTGGAGATATTTGCCGCTGACAGAGAAAGAGCCAGGGTCGCATTGGTTTGTTTTATATCAGAGAAAACGATGAAAGGGCGTGGTATATATAACTACAGGAACAAATTCACTGACATACTTCTGGGCCAATATTTATTTATTTATTTATTTATTTATTTATTTATTTATTTATTTATTTATATTCCAGATCAACAGAAAGGAGAAATCGCTGTCAGCCACTTTATATATGCGAGGCAACAGGAATCCAAGTGAGGCGTTCAACTAGCCCCGACTAAGCTATGTTCTGCGAAAGAACTGGGCTGTGCCATATGACAGCAAAAAACGACAGAAGAAGAAAACGCATTCGTTATACTGACTACATTCATTACCGTGGCGTTTTGCAGGAAAGGGCATAGAGGCACGAGAGAGGCAGCTTAGCGGCTGGCTCCAAGGCGTACTCCCGTTTTCTGGCCTGGGACGCGCTCCCCGTAATATCAGGCCACTGGCTTTTGGCGCTGCTGGTTGAGCAGATTCTGGAGTGTACTTCACAGCGGCGGCCCAGAAGGGTGGTCGGGCCAGGCGTTTTGACACGTTCGCGTCATTAGCCGACGCGCTCCGATTCTTCCTCTTTCCTCCCCTTTACATCCGCGAAGTCGGAAGCGTTGTTTGCCCCTTAGGAAAAGCTGGTTGTTGACCTCTGTTCCGATTTTTGTCGGAAGCAGGAACTCCACAGTGCTTGCGTGTACCCTTGGCTAAGCATGAATGGCGGGTTGCTGCTATAGCATAGGTGGCGACGGAAATAGAAAAAGCAAGTGGTGGTCGCCTGGTGTCCCAACCACACAACTATGGTTGTGGTGGCTGTGTGTATAAAACACGATGATATGGGTGCTTACTCTTTTTTAGAGAATACGCATTTCTCTTTATATAAAATCCTGTGACAGTCAGGCTCCTGTCATTTTCGCACACCAACTCTACGTTGAGGTCGGCATAGTTTGTCGCACCTAACATGACACTAAAGTGACTAATTAACGCAGTATCGTTAACTTTTTAATTAGACATGAGGGCAGTTGTTTATAAGGGAAAGTTGTAGTCGGTGACAATTTATGGAATACCCATTTTTTTTTAGAAATCGCAATATTTTTACGTAATTGAGATGTTCATAATCGAATTTTAATTGCGATATCGAAACTGACCGCGCCCGACGCGCAGGAAACGGCGCCACTTTGTTGCGTCAGACCAGAACTTCCTGTGACCAGGAATTGATGAAATTTGAATGAATTTAATTGATCCTGCACATGCGCTCTTTTTCATTCGGAAGCTGCTCATCTACTTGGTGAAAACAGTCACTGTGAACACTGCATCGTGTCTAGTATTGAAAATGATTGCAAAAATGTTTGCCGCTGCCCTTACTATAATTAATTATAGTTACTCAAGAACCACTTAACATATATCGCGTGTATTGTGATCTACGCTCGGCCCTTCAGAGCATGCCGCAAGCTAAAAGTTAATTTCCGTGATTTGAGAGGCCTATTATCGTTTTCACGCGAACGGCTGTCATCATGCTCGCGTTCGACTCTTCGCACGTTGCCAGGGCTGGTTGCTCGCCTTTTAACTCTTATTGCAGTTATAAACCCTGCCATACCGACAGGGGGCACGCCGCTACCTTCGAAGAGCTTACTACTGTTACGAAGAACTGGTACTGTTACCCAGATTTTAAGCGTGTCACTACCGTTGAACCACGTCATGTTGTGCGTGCGCGAATCCGCCAGAAAAGTCACTGTCACGAGAATCGCTACATTGCCTGATTCTCGCTCATATGCGTTGTTCCCATCTGGCCTACTTTCCTGTACCCTTTCTTATTTTGTACTTGGTCGTATCACTGATGTCCGCTATGAGAGCGTCCTTTCTCGGCCTATACAAGCCACCAGCTCGTCCATCCACTGTTATCGTATGCACCGCCCAAGTGAATCCTTGTGATCGCGTTATTCATAGCCTCATGTACTGCCCTTGTGTACTGCCCTTTCTTCGCAAGCATAGTGTCGTTGTTTCCACCGCTAGATGGCTGTGTCACGTGTTAGATGGCAGGGAAGGTTTTCAGGTATTTGTATAGAAAAAGCGTCGACACGCAGTGGAGAAAAAGAACTAGGAGGCTCACCAGTAAATATACGGATAGCAGTGTGGGCGACAAGGCAACAAGGAGCATTAAGCGAAAAGTCAGAGAGGCGGAGAGGACTTATTGGATGACAGCGATGGAAAAGAAGCCGGCTCTCAGTGACTACCGGAAGGGAAAAAAACGAATTACGGAGGGAGAGGTTTTATGATAATTCAAGGGGAAGCGCTTTATTGTTTGAAGCAAGGTCGGGTTGCCTTAGAACGCGTAGCTATAAAGCGAGATTCTGTAACGAAGAAGGACAATGTACATGCTGTGGGGGCACTAAGGAAACGATGGAACATGTACTGATTGAATGTGGCGATATCCACCCAGATATACGTGTGGGCACGAGTCTACATGAAGCCTTGGGTTTTAGGGACAACAACGGAAAGCTGAACACGTCCGCGATAGAAATAAGTAAGAGGCGGTTAGAGTATTGGTGGCAGAAAAGTAGAGGTAAAGGACAAAAATGAAGAATGGGAAAAATAAGGTTATTCTGCCCCTAAGAGGCAGAGAGATGGACCGTGAATTTATATTTTTCTTTGCTATAATAACATAGATTTAATCATTGTAAATAAGGCATTAGGCCAACACAAAAAAGAAAGCTTTTTCGAGCCTGGTGGCAGACATGTCACCGCCCCGTTATAAAGGGGACGCTCATAGCATCCATGCACTGGAGGCGGCGAAGCAGCAGCAAGACATTATTAGTAAGAACGACGAAGAACCTGCTCGTTGGCTTGCCTGATGGCTCCGCCATATTGACAGCCGTGTAGCTGCTGCTTGTTTGCAAACAACCCTTCGTTTCTCACCACCTGCATTCATCGTCACAATAATTTGCAAATACACAGAGTACACATAGCTAGGGATGCGTACTTTCGGCAAATACATGGCATCTCGCCAAATTAGTGGGGCGACAATAAACGCCGGCTCTGAACGACTGCTCACAAAGAGCTGCATTAAGGTCCGCATCTAGACGAGGCTTCTTCATTGTGTTCAAGCTCTCTTCCTGCTAATGCTCCAGAATCTTGCGCGGAAGTTGAGGCCAATGGGGCACTCGGCACAAATGGGAGCAACTTCAAGGAGTAGCGCCGTCGCTTATCAAGTTACGCTACGAGCGAGAGGCGCAGAGACAACGGCTAATCCGTTTCCGCGCAAGCCTCTGTCACACACAGGCAGTGAAGGCTGTCCTATAGGCAACAAAGTTTACAAATACACGTTCAAAAATTTTGCGAGTCTTCAAAAATCAAATTTTCCACTTGTATTCACACAAGCAAGTCAATTGCTCCCAACAAAATACAAACACTGTATTTTCAAAATGTTTTATTCAGCGAGTGCATCGACCGAAGCAATGCTAGAAGTCTAAAGAAAGAAAAGAAAAATGCCAATCACAATGCACACTGTCATCAAGTATACTCGCAGCAGAACGCAAGTAGTTATTCTGGGTAATCTTACTCAAATCACATTACGGCCATTCTACATGTTTTAATATCTTAATCTCAGCCATTAAGTATTTTAACGCAATGAAGTGGTGTACAGTTAGGTGGTCCCTATACTGATTTCCATAGATTTTTATTGTGACGTGTATTTCCTTACGCACTGCACTTACCTTCCAAGTGGCTGCTTCGCCAAATTTTTAAGACAGGCAAGAGTGGTGGATACCAGTTACCTTCTACTTAGGAGACTGTAAGCTTGTAAGAATAGTTTCCGGAAAGGCAGGCTATCTCGCAATAATCAGAACAAAAATTCCAGTTTCTAAAGGTTGTGAAAAATGTGTACAGTAGTTACAATAGAGCAGGAAAAAAAAAACTATCGAAGGAATAAGAAATACCACGTGTCATACGTAATATTCCCTATAGTGAATGAAAGTGGCCATCATATTGCGCTTGTTTGGCATGCTGAGATTTCTTGCCTCGGAGGCGACGCAAGAGGAAAACTCATCGAGCAACGTCACATACAATAACGCTTGATGTAGAGTCTTTGACCGTCAAAACATTACCGGTGCTATAGGAATCGGTCGTTATTGAAAACACGCATGAATTAACATTTTGAAATAAATGCGCAGCATGTATCACGCTTGTCTAAAGGGGTCGAGCACCCAGCCGCAGTTTTCGCCGGCATCGCCTATCAGCAGCCGCTGAGTTCATGAGAAGATAAGCTGGGTATGAGCTCCACGAGCGCGCATGCGGCGTGACCACTCGCGGTATTATCGCTTGCTCACTGGCTGTGGCGACCGGGTACTTTTCGTTTGCGTGTTGCGCATGTCACTGGTAAATTTGTAGCGGTTCGCGATAAGTAATTAAGTGTGGCTGTATGCCGCAAGTGCCTTTACTATGCAAGCATGCATGCCGTTCCTAATTGATACAGGAGTGAAAGAGAAACCACATTTGCATGGATAACCCCGTGCTTGGTTTGAACATGAAACAGTGGTATATTTTTACTGTTCTAAAGACGGATCTGACAAAAGCTCACAGCTGCTGTTTGACACATTTTACTGATCCCATTACGAAGAAATGGGAATTATCATGCAATTGGTTCCGAGGAAGCATTATCACGGAATAAATTATTTATAAGAACTACTTATGAACAAAAACATTTTTTTTTGCCCCTCCTGCTACACACTTGCGTGGTTCGATAAGGTTTACTGAATGTAAATGAACAAGATAGTATGTACGACATTAGGTCAATAAATTTAGATGATGAATTCTGCGCTAACTGAAACTTCTGATCAATATTGTAGCGCATATGCGGGTACACAAGAAAGCTTCACGAGCACACTCACACGACGCTGGGTGCGTGTTCGCGTCTTCATTTTGTGCCTTTCTTGAGTCCGAACTTATTTGCGCTACAATATTGACAAGAAATGACACGCTAAAAAGCCCGCATGGCAAGCTTAGTTCCGTCCCTCCTTCCCGCGTCTCACACCACCACAGCGCATGCGCGTCTCCTCCCCCCTCTCTCTCTCTCCTCTCCTACGCTCACTCCCTTTCTCTCCTCTAGGAATACTTCTACTCTACGGAGCGGCGCCCGCGTCCTACACCCCCCACAGCGCATGCACGTCCCCTCCCCCCTCTCTCTCCTCTCCTAAGCTCACCCCCCTTTCTCTCCTCTAGGAATCCTCTACTCTACGGAGCGGCCCCCCGCGTCCCACACCCCGTCAGCGGATGCGCGTCCCCTCCCCCTATCTCTCCTCTCCTACGCTCACCCCCCTTTCTCTACTCTAGGAATCGTCTACTCTACGGAGCGGCGCCCGGCGTCCCACAGCGCATGCGCGTCCTCTCTCCTACGCTCAGCCCCTTTCTCTGCTGTAGGAATCCTCTACTCTACGGAGCGGCGCCCGCGTCCGGTCATCCCCACCGCGCATGCGCGTCCTCTCCCCCCTCTCTCCTACGCTCACCCGCTTTCTCTACTCTAGGAATCCTCCACTCTACGGAGCGGCTCCCGCGTCCCACACCCCCACAGCGCATGCGTGTCCCCTCTCTCTCTCCTCTCCTACGGTTCTCTCCTCTAGGAATCCATCTACGGAGCGGCGCGCGACAGGTGGTGCGACAGCTGCATACTCCGCTGGGGGGCACCACGGTAGTTCCGCGGTATAAAAATGACGGAGCGCGCCTCATTCTCTCTCCTGTGCAGCGCCGCGATGAGCGCCCGGGCCGCTGCCGCGAAACGAGAGCGGCGACGTTTCTCCCGCTCAAGCTAACCATCTCCCCGCTGCTTCGCATCCACACATGGTTCCCTTTAGCGGGAGATGGGGAAGTTGTATTTTTTTCTTTCCTCTCTTTCTCTCTGTTTCTTGTATCTCTTCTTTTGTATGCGTTTCTTTCTATTTCTTTCTTTCTCGCTCTCTCTGCTTCTTTCTTTCTCTTTTTGCCTTACTTTCTGTTTTTTCTATCTGTTTTTCGTGTCTGTTTCTTTCTATCTCTGTCTCTCTCTTTTTGTCTTTCTCTGTCTTTCTATCTATTTATATCTTTATTCCCTGTATTTCTCTCTATTTTTCTCTTTGTCTTTCATTCTGTCACTTTCGTTCTCTCTCTCTCTTTCACGTGTTTTACGTGCTCCACTTCGCCAAGCAGATTTCGTTTAACGCTCGCACCTGCTGCACTCTGTAGTGGGGCTTTCCCAATTCCTGTGGTGCCTACCAAACTGTTGAGTTTTGCACGATGGAGCACAAGTTACCGACGGCTTAAACAGCTTGGCTGTTTAAAAAACCTCTGGCGGCTTCAGATTTTCTAAACGTGTAGCGCACACGAGTGCGACGACTTATGGAGCATAGTTACCACTTCTTTGACTTCACGCTCTGTCGTGTAGCACCACCGGCGGTGAACACAGCACGTCAAAAGGCAAACGAAATGGACACATCTCGCTGGCCCATCGCCGCTGAGGAAACCTATAGGCCGACAGAGCGATAAAGGCAAATAAAATTTTATGTCGTAGTGAAAGGTATTGAGAACCTCTCAAACGTTAATGTTATGGACAGAAGGGCTTTAGTAATCGCGATATTAAGGTAAGCGCAGGACGCAGTTTGCGCCGCCACTGGGATTTTCTAGAACAAGAACGCGATGACGTGGAACGTTCGTAGAACCAATCGCTAGTACTCAAGTTATTCATGATAGAAAAGAACGTTGCGGTCCATTAGAAGACGGAATAAAACGCAACTCTCGCGTTTCAGTTTGATTCACGGAAAAAAGAACTTCTTGACGTTACCCTTGAGAACGACGCAAGTTCCCTTTTCGCCGAGTTGTGCTCTAGCTGTTGCGCTGTCGGGCCGTAATGGGCGGGCATGGCGAATGCTACGTAACACGGTTAGTCTCACAGGCGGGTGCTTTGAATTGCGCTAAATATATTGTGGACCTCTGAACTCTGATTTTATTTCAAACTAAGCAATGCCTCGGCACGAAACAAGCACTGCGCGGTTAAACGCTGTTTAAACAATTCACGACGACTTCAGTGTTCCTTTAAGTGTCCACGCCGCATGCGTGCTCGTGACACTCGTGGCCAACTTTTCTCGAACCCAGCGGCAACGCTATAGGCGACGCTGGCGCAATCCGCAGCCGGCTGCTGGACAGTTCTAGACAGCTGGGATTCAGACTGTGCATTCTATTTGGTAATTTTCGTTTGCAAACTATCTATGCTTCGAAAGGGGCAAATAATCATAAATGCCCCAAATTTGTGAATTCATGTAAGGGATTAATTACAGAGAAACAGTGTGTGAAAAGTGTGGCTTTTCAATAAAGCTTTCGGTGAAAAAAAAAAATTAAACGTGAGTTTCATACCTTTATTTTATTAGTTTCGCCGATGACACGTTAGCCATCTTTCGCTATTTAATTTGTGTCTTGGTATATATCCTTGACTTCTTTTGCGCAAAACGTACACGGACACAAGGAAAAAGAGGCAGACAACACGGGCGCAAACACGGGCGCAAATGATTCTGTCAACTCACAGGCAAAAAATTAACAGGGAGCTGATTGAAGCATTCCATATTAGAAACATGGGAGAAAAGTGTGTTAGCCAAGCTTCCGTCACATTGTCCGATAAAGAATTCGACTTCTTGAAAAGCACGTGCATCAATCCGTCTACAGATGAGTGAACTCCCCCAAAAAATTTTGGTTGTGTGTGCTTTGGTTCTTATTATGACGTAGCGCTGAATAAGGTTGTTTAGTTTATCTCGTGTGTTTCTGAGTCCACCGGTGGGGGGGCGTTTGTGTTACGTGACGATAAAAGTGCATTTCGTTGTTTAAAATAAATCATTGCGCCCGTGTTGTCTGCCTCTTTTTCCTTGTGTCCGTGTACGTTTTGCGCAAAAGAAGTCATGAATGAGTACCAACTCGCCCAACTTTCAGTACTGTTGATATCTATCTAATACGAAATTCAACCACGGCAAGACAGATATGGATTTAGTGAATATAAGGAAGAAGACGGACAACGCTGGAACCATGGAGGCGGTCTGCTGACTTCGACATCGGGGTCAGAACTGCTCGAAAAGAGAGAAAATGAAAACTGTTTGGAGAGTCATTTTGCGGGTGTCATGTCTGCGAATCGCCTATATTCGTAGAATAAGTCATTCTTTAATAATAGAGTAAAACTAAATATATACGTAGAAAACATACTCAGCCCTCGATCGTTACTTGATATTGTTAGACACTATTGTCGTTTCACTAGCTGTAATTAGATTGTCATAAACAGCCAGCTAAACCAAATTCACGTCCTAGGGAAGTCTAAAACTGGCGAAGTTTATGCAGTCGTGTCCGTAGCAGCTTTATTGAGATGGTAATATACCACTGCAAAGGAGGATTCACCTTACCAAGAAATCATCTTCCTTTTTTATTGACATACGAACTAGAATCGTGTGATTCTTAACCTGCTCGTAATGCTACATTTCTCTGAATAAAAATGTGGTCTCAAGCAGCGCAAGGAAACGGGAGGTTACAAGCATGTGTTATATATTCATGAACTGCAAATGTGAGTATTTGAAAATGTTTTCTTAGAACACGCTTGTTTAACCTTGTAACAGCCAGGTGTACCGTATATACATTTTGCCAGTATGTAAACCTAATGATAAAAGAAATCAAATTTAGGACTCCTTCGAGGGTTCGATTAGTCAGATATTTCTGCGCTAGGTGTGCACACGAGACCGGTAGGGGGAGCAGGGCGCAAAAGTTTGTGCGCATACCGCATTCAGTCGGATTTAATGGCTATGGCCACGAAAGTTTTTGACGATACTGGCGGCCCAAGGGCCCGCCATGTTGAATTCCAAGATCTGTTTTCCCGTGTTTACTCCCGGTCAGCCAAAGAATGAAATGCAAGCCATTGTGAGACGCACGTCATCGCTTCATTTTCATGTTTTTTTCCTCCGTTGTAGGCATGCTATGTTATGAAGCATGGTCGACCAACGTGCGGAAGGGTGGGGGGGCGCTGCGATCATATTTTGTCCCCTCTGACAGAGAACTCTGCGCACGCCTACGTTTCTGCTTGAGCGCAACCGAGTCACTTTGCACCTAAACTCACTGCGGTGGCTTTTGCGGTTATGGTGCTTGACTGCTGACACGAAGTTCGCGGGATTGAATCCCGGCCTCGGCGGCCGTGTTTCCGGGCCGGAGAAATGCTAGAGGCACGTGTACTTAGATTTAAGCGCGCGTTAAAGAAGCACGGGTGGTTGAAATTTCTGGATCCCTCCACTGCGGCAGTCCCTCATAATCATATCGTACTTTTGAGACCTAAAATCCCACCAATCACGATTATTGTTATAGTTGCCTAAAGGCAGGTTTTCCTGGAGCTTACGTATTTGTGACGATCTAAATACTAGGGTGGTTATCAACGCAGTTTTGCTCTGGAATTTCCTTTTTCTCAATTCAAACAATCGCTATGTGAGGAATTCACCCTCAGTCAAAGATCTTCTGCACATGTATTTTTATCAACCAGCAGTGTAGAACGAGGTCGTCGCCTCATGTGGACTGTCGATACTTCTGCCCACCATGAATAGCTGACCGGCTTCTATTCGATCTTGGAAACGAATATTCACCGTAAGGGGCATCCATCACTGGGTACGGGAGTTTCAAATGGGCTAGAACAGTGCGTATCTGTCTCCAAAGCGTTATACTGATTAGTATAACGACCACTATGAGAAATTGCTCCTGATAACCGCGTCATGTAGGTGCATATGTGGCCGCTAAAGGTAATGTTTGCTCAGATGCAAGTGTTCGAATCAAAATTTTGCCGATATGACACGAACTGTAGACGCTGGAAACGACAGCACGTGCATTTATTAGCCCTAACTTTTCGCGTTTCTATCTATGAGTATTGTACTTCTACTTGTGCTTCGCCTCTCTGCGTTACAGTGTTAAATTCATCCAACCACTACCAACTCCCCCAATTTTAGATTTTTCCGAAGGGAATGTAAAGACCGTAGGAAAGTTCCTATGCCAAGGCAAGAGCAGCCCGCCTCTGCCAGCAAAAGAAGATTTTTAGAATTGGGTACGCAGAACTCTGCGTGCGTAATGTACCAGTGCGCGGTGTACCGAAGCAACGCCTCCTCTATTTTATTCAATGCCAGTGCAAACGCTCGCCCCTCAATGGGAGCCGCCGGTCCGCCTTAGTTCAGGGAGTGGTCGTGATGCGACGCCACATGTTGGGTAGGGCTGCTTGCGTCACACGTGCGTCCGAGCGCTTTCGCACGGAGATGCGATAGACGCGTTTTCCCTCTCCGATATCATGCGTCTGTCGCATAGGCGGAGAGTACGGGGGGAACTCGGGGGCTCGGGGGGCTCGGGCCTCCCCCCGGACGGCTTCACGGGGGGCAGAGCCCCCCCCCCCCCCGTCGTGAGGCACTGCATCAATTTGAGGCACTGCATCAATTTCCGTCGTGAGGCACTGCATCACGGGTGCTCTCCCCCATGAACGCAAAGCACACGCGAAGGCTAGGCGATGGGTGAGAGTAGGAAAGGGCTAGAGGAGAGGGTGGTGAACGGCTGGAACGGGCGCATTTGGCTGGCATTGATAAAATAGAGGAGGCGTTGACCGAAGCATCGTACACCCGCTCCCAAAAGTTTACGGAACGCGGGCTCCACTGAAAATGCGAATTTCTGCTCTGTTAGTGCGCGGCGCATCTAACCTAGCAGGTAGCTGCGTAGGTCGCAAAAACTACTACAAGCTGGAACATCTGTTTGGAGGTTATGTTCAAAGACAAAGCGGGAATATATCATTTTCGGAAATTTTGTGTTCCGAAAACTTTTGAGGGCGGGGGGTACATCTGCAGATATAAACCGACGTTCTCTTTCTCTTTATTTTTTCAACACCACACTTCATTTCTATAGCGATGCTTTTCTTGGCATGCGTAATGTAAAGATTTCATTGCATTCCCCTTATTTTTCGAGTTCGGCGATCGGTTCGCATCGGCACTCCTCCGAGGTTACGGACAACGTCAGCGAATCGTACGCGGTGGATGATAACAAATATATTGGATAGAGAGTATTCTTTACGTCATACAGATCTTTATTGTTTTCAGAGTGCATCAGAATGAGGAGCAGTCAAGCAAAAATATCATCAGGTACACCTTACGCATGTTTGTGTTTGCGTTTGTATGTGAGCGTGTAGATATAGGTACACATGCAAAACTAAAAAAATTGGAGGAAGGGGGGCGAACCCCCCCCCCCCCCCCCCCCGCCGGCTACGTCAGTGCCGCTTATTGACGAGATTACCATTAATATTAACATTACAGCCGGTCTGACAACTGGCTAACCTCTCTGTTTTTTCATCTGTTTCTTCTTCTTAATATTGCGATTATTGATTTGAAACTTGAAGATGTACTCAGAAGTGGTGACAATACGGTGACGCCGTCTTGATCACGATTGTTATGCTGCTGCATTCGTGGATAAGAGACGCCTCGCGTGTGTTAAGTGTGTGTGGATCGACAAGGGCGTAACAAGAAAGCGAGTGAAATGCACAAGGATGGCTAGCGGTGTTTACACATGAATTACGCATGAATTACACATTTTGAGTAGTACCGTGACACTCTTTATGGAGATGATCTAAAAGCTTCGTTTCTGCGAACGTTGCTGAGATAAAGGTGCGAGGATTTCATTGAAATTACAACACGATTTCCATCGTTCGGACGCTGCCCCCCCCCCCCCCCCCCCCGCTACGCATAGCGTCTCGCAAAGGCTTGACAAAGGGCAAAGGCGTGACACCTTTTAGGGCAAAAGCTTGACACCCCCTTTAACGTCTGAGTTTGTTTCCTGGTTCAGCCGCAATTCTTTGTAGCGATCGTAAAAACAGCGCTTTGTTGAGTCTGTCAGAGCATCACGAGTAGCACATCAATTTTTCTACGACTTGGGGTAGATTAATTAAAAAAGCCCGTCCAAGCTCCTTTTATTCGTTATTAAATCGTGTTGCGTTCTATTTTTACAATCTTTCCTTTTAACAAAATGTATTTTTCTTTTTTTTCAATATTTATACTCAGCCTTCTTATTCATGCTGCGACAAAAATATTAACTATTGCATTTGCCTTAACATTCACGCTTAATAAAAAAATGTAATTGAGTGGGCAAAACTCAACTTGCATTATTATTTTCTCTGACTATATTAAGCGAACGCCTGTCAGATATTTCTCGTTTTGCATATTATTAACGATTACTTTGGGCTTCGGTGTCCAGAAAACCCCGTTACACGTGTTCACGACATGGATTTCCGGACGTGATCCTCTGGAAAATATTGAATTAGTGGGAATAGAGTTTAAGCGAGAGAAATAATTAGCGCAGTACAGATTGACGATGAAGGTTTTGAGCAGTAAGCCGCCGAAGCGGTCCCAAAAGCACGATATGAGGTTTAAGCACATCCAACCAATGTAGTTAGATGGGCTGGTTAGCTGCTGGGTTTGTAATACACGTTAGTGGGGCAAGATCGAATAAATAACGAATAACGTCAATTTCGTCTGTGTCTTCTTTCTGCTTGGCGTCTTATTCGGCACTGGTAACACTAATCAAAATTTTCGCTATCCCCGTGCTCTCCTAATTGCCATAGGGCACCAACAGTTCTATATAGTAACGTTGGGACATGTTGTCATACATTGGAGGCACGCGCGGAAGCAAGCGCCGAATTCGGCTATATTATTTATTGATAGTAAAATATATATCTGTCTTTATATCTTCTCACATTTTAACCGTACAATAGGGAAATATAAACTCTGAAGGATTTATGTAAAGTTAGAGAGAAATATATTCTAGCTGTGATGCGTTTTAGGAGTCATCTTCTCTCGACATATCCGATTAGACCGGAGCAAATGAGAACCGTGATCGGCGAGAGCGACGTCGCCTTGCCTATGGGGCTGCCGCACCGTGTAGTAAGGCCAAAAGGTTTCGACAGCCTGGGCTTTGGACTAAATTAAAAAAAGAATGGAAAAGAGCAATCGTCCTGGCCAGATTTCGCGTCGAGGTTTTGCGAAAGGAGCTTAGTGTATGAATGAATGGGCAGGCCCGTACAGTCACCACCGTACCAAAGTGCCTAGTCTCCGACTGTCTGTTTGCGAAACAGCTGAATAAACTGCCGTTCCAGTGCCAGTGAGGCGGGGGGAAATGGCACCCAAAGCGAACGCGGTACTATGCCTTAATGATCAGCAACATGCTGTTTGTGAGAACATATGTGTGAAGCAAAATTATTTTGACTGCTTTATTCAGGCAAACTCTTCTCGCCCGGTAGCTTTGAAGTCATTCGGTGTGGATGTAAAACGTAGGCAAGTATGCGTAATAACCATAACGTCGTCGCAGATCACATATCGGCCAACTATTTCGAGGCAGAGCTCATGATTACAAACCTAAGATACGTCACTAGGCCATAGTTTGAGGCCTCAGTGACCCATACTCTGTTCTGAGCAACTTTCTTTTGTTGTATCTTCATTCGTAAGTTGTTTTCTTTTTTTCATCACGAACAGAAAAAAAAAACGGCCGAACGTCATTGGCCATTCGTGATGCCAGAGAGAACTCTTCGTATACATGCTAGCTGATATGATTGGTGTTGCGTGCCCAGCAGCCATAGCGTATACAGGCGTGCCACAAAAGAGACCGCCTGCGCCCAACTCGGCCCAAGAGTGCGCGAGCGCCAAGTAGGACCGGGGAACATTATGACGGAGACTTTATTCCGTCTCCGCGTTTTGTGAGGAGCGCGTGCGACGTGTTATGCCCTCGGTCTTGTTGCTTCTTCCGCACAACGCCACGGATGGTCGCGCGTGCGTGGGTTGCGGATTTTCATCGCCTTCGGCCGTTCTGCGTACTGCCACAGTTTCCGCCTTTGCCCCGAGAAGTCACGTCGGTCACTGCGCAATGTTGCGCCACCAACAAGCACGGGCTAACTCGTTAAAGGGGACGCCGCACATAATGTTACGAGCGAATGTGCGCCACTTCAGCACCCAGAACTTGCAAGCAGTGTGCAACGATGCGTTTTCGGTGCTTAGAAACCGCATCTCGTTTTGCTTATTCGTGGAAGAGCCCTACAAATGGAAACGAGTTTTAGTAAGAAGAAAAAAAAAAGGAAAGGAATTTGCGCTCGGGCTAGGAATCGTTGGCCTGGAATCCAGAAAGGACTGATTCTCGTCAAACTGTACAGAATACTAGTGTGCCAGAATATCCGGAACGCATTTATATTGGTATAAATATGTGAACTCCAAGCTAGACAAGCAGTTCTCACGTAATTCACTCTGTAGATGGCAAGAATTCCTAGCAAATGTTCGAATATTTGGTACGCTCGAGGCCTGCAGTTTAAAATAAAACAAGGGATTTCACAACACCCTCGATTTCTTCATTATATTATTGTTCATTGGTATGGAGTACGAAAACATACACAAATCTTGAAAGAATACATACACATACTGCAAAAAAAAACATTTTTTAAGCACTTTTTAGTGTACCAACCACTCCCCCCTACTTCCGATTAATTTTGTAAGCAAATATATTACGCGTATTTAAGATTTCGAATTATAAGTTAAGCCTGGCGTCCAAGCGATATGTAAAAGAAAATTTAAACTTTTTTTTCATCAGTTATCTAATCATGATAAAAGCACACATTCATGTGCCACTCGTTACACAGAACTGTGGAAAGTGATCACTCTGCCAATGCTTTTATATTCATTT
This sequence comes from Rhipicephalus appendiculatus, assembly GCA_030522465.1. Lineage (NCBI taxonomy): Eukaryota > Metazoa > Arthropoda > Arachnida > Ixodida > Ixodidae > Rhipicephalus > Rhipicephalus appendiculatus. The sequence goes on along the minus strand of JALIZH010032945.1, from coordinate 6,423,511 downwards.
CATTAATTAAATATTAAATAAATAATTAGAATTAGTTGCGAACAACTTCTGCGCGAGCATTATCACGAACATTTATCAATTCATGTTAATATGATATATAAAATCATTATCTTGCTTTTTTATTTTTGTTACTTCTGTGACTGTTTCATATAAAAGTGCATTAATTTTTTAATTTTTCTATTTTGAATATGTGAGCTACTGAATTTCTTATACTTTTGAATGTATGTGCTATCTCAGCCTGCATATAGAGGTCACTGCGCGCCACTGTCAGTGTGCAAGTGACTTTTACCCGCAGTCATTTCCATCGTTGATGGAAATGAAGAAGTCATTATTCTCGCTATAACTAACCTTACCCCATCCCCTTCCCATTCGTGGAAGAAAAGCATTTCAATCAGCATTTACTAGCTTTTTAAATAGCTTAAACTGCTTGCATAGGGGTTCTATGTTTTTGTGAAACCTGTGATGTTTATTGAATTCAGCTCTCATGCATAGCAGACTTGCTAAGCGTTCTCTATCTAAACTGCTCAGTTGTGTATCTGGCTGCCCTACGCTCTGGCGCGAAGAAACGTAGATGGATGATTGATTTACGGTGTTAACGTCCCAAAATGGCTCAGGCTATGAGAGACGCCGTAGTGGAGGGCTTCTGATAATTTCGACCTCCCCAGATAGGTTAACCGGCACTGACGTCGCACAGTGCACGGGCCTCTAGTATTTCGCATCCATTGAAATGCGACCGCCGTGGCTGAGAACGAACCAGTGTCTCTCAGGTCAGCAGCTGAGCACCGTAACCAGAGTCCCCGGGGATACGATTATAATTGCTACCTATACTTGCTCGTAGAAACCAGTTACAGCCCATGGCGAAAATAAAATTTCGCACATGGCGGTAATAAAATTACAATTTCAGTCACTAGTGCTCAGCTGCGCACCGAATGTGACGCTGTATGTTTCAGCTAAAAACAAAAATATATATAGTTGTCACGAGGGATGCGGGCACTTTGTGAGAGTCTCACGTGGGCGTTACTTTGGCGTCCGCAATGACCCAGTGTGCAGTTATTGTGCTCAAAAACAAACCAAAGTACGTGGGAAGAAGATCCTTTGTTTAAGGTGCCGAGTTCGCGGTAGCGTTATCTGCAACGCCCCGTAGTGAGAGTGACGATTCTTGAAGAGTTCAAATCGGTTAGTGGCTACTCGTTTCTGTTGGTCGACGAGTTACCGTCGTATGAAAGAAAATGACATTCCTATATAGATAGCATTGAATATACACGGAACCGCGTATAGGTGATTCAAGTAGCAGCATTACATTCCTCGCTTCTCCACCTGAACCTTTCTTCTGCTTCTACTCCTTTCTCTAATTTTTCTTCCTTTCGGGGAGGGGGGTGGTTTTGGTGGTTAGGGCGGGGGTTACTTGATCAGAGAATGCGTACCTGCATATTGGAACCATCGCGCGAGATGTTCTAATGCAGGAAGCTAATCGTGCAGCTGGTCTTTCGGCGCCTGTACGGCGTTATGTGCCTTTTTTTTTTTTTTGCGAGTTGTACAGACCAAAACAAGCCTCGAATTTCAGAAGCTTCCGCGTTTCACTTAGTTTGCGTCTTGAGTAGAAACAGCGCAAAGCTCCTTGGTCTCTCGCTTTTTTGCACCCAGTTCCTTTGCGCTGTCCTTCTTAAGTATGAATGTAATGCACTTAAGTATACGTTCGTTAAGCCTTTAGCGACAGAATGAATCAAGAAGCAAACCAATCCACTCTTTACGGATGTAGATTTCTCGGTTCAGCGAGCACTGTAGTACGTGTGTCTGGACGTGTTGATCGGTTTATCCGACGAACTGCTGCAACTTTTCTCAGGTTTTTGTGCAGCAGTACCACGAAAAGATCCCACTCAAACGTGACCTTTCTGTGGCCTTAAAAAATCACGGGAGCGCGCATGATTGGATCACTCGTTTCAATTCCTGTTAAGCGAGATTTCTGTAGCTTAATGCATGCGCAAATAGCGAATTTTCTTCAACGCTGCTCACCGCATTCATTCAAGCTTGAGAAAGAACAGTCAGTTCTTTTGCCTGTTTGCAGCTTTTGTATTTGTGATGATCAGTCATTGCTTCACATCTTTTGACAAGAAGTAATTCGGTGAATGTACGCCCAGATGTGAATGTGAATATAATAAATATGCGTGGTTCAGAATGTGAAAACTTTTTTTGCGGCAAGATTAAAATTTCAGTGACAACTCTGAAACTTTTCGGGCTTTGAGAATAAAACAAAGTCGCTGAAATAAAATGCGTTTAATAAAACATTACATGCGCAAGGGCGCATGAAACATTTTTTTTTAAAAAGTGCAAATTGACAGCATTCGTCTTCTTTGGTAATAGGCAATTCGTTCGGCCTATTACAAAACTAACAAAAACCTATCTAACGTTGGGCCATTTAGAAAACTAACAAAAAAGTACTCACCAATTTATTGAAGCTAATGGGTAGAGTGCATGGCCTGGTAATTCGAAATTTTCTATATTCCTCGGAAATTACCTGTCCCTACGCGTAGACGCAATTGGGCTGCATTTAGCGCAATGTCGTGTGTCTTGAACATACTAGACACATGGCATGTGATCGAAAAAAAACTTTATCGTTGAAAAATACGGAGTAGGCGTTCTCACAATCATGCTGTATTGCTTTTATAAGAAGTCTGGGTGATATTGCGACCAATGCACGTGACGTTTCTAAGCACTTTGCAACGTTTGGCAATGGTTATTGTTAAACCAAAGACCAGATGCCGACATTGTCGCCATGTCGTCTTTGGCTTCACGAGGTAGGGCGAATAATGTCTATTTAAAAATGTTAAAAACAATACGTGTTACTTAAGTTATACGTAATATACTTACGCTATACTTAATGTACAAAACTCTCTGAAAAAAAATTCCCGTAAAACGGAGGTTTTTGGATTGATACTAACTTTTACGGTTCAAAAGAGTTCACACTTTTTCTCCGCAGTTAGTTGAACTTTTCATGTACCGATAACAATAAGCTGTCTTGCTGGTCAGTAAAAAAACTTGTTGATTTGCGCAAGGCTAGAAACATCTGGGAGTCAACAACACACCGAAGTTCTTACACTTACAATCGACATTCGTGTCCCTAATTACATTCAGCTACGGTCGACAGTACACGATGTGCAGAAGCACTCCGAACTTTAATATCAAGCATAGCAGTATTTTTAAAAAGGCATAGCTTTGTTTCGCATTGCCTTCCTCTACTGCAAAGAAAAAAGGAAAGTGACAAAGCTGAGATGGGACGCGCACAATACTACCTGAAAAAAATGCATAGTTAGTCCACCACTTTGAAAAAGACACAGCACACATTATTTTATGAGTCAACATTCATGACTGTTTCACTGAATAGTTCTCACGCTGTCGGCCGCTTCTGGACACTTGCGAAAAATATGACTAAACTTTGAGTTCTAGTGCGACTATCCACCGAACGAAACGGTAGAAGAAAAACGATACAGTAGAAAAACTGATGAGTGCTGCTCACCTGGACCCTAGAGCTACTGTTGGTAGAGCTCTTCTTTGAGTCGGTGGTGCCGTTCGCCTTGGAGTTGAAGTTGGACTGGAAAAGGACGCGGGCCATGAGTCCGTAGAGGACGCACGAGAGAAGCAGCGGCACGACGTAGAACAGTATGATGTCAGCGAAGAAGTAACTGCGGTAGTGGTGTCTGGACAGCGCAAACGTGCAAGTCTCTATGTTGTCATGCCCTTTGTAGTAGACGGCCGTGGTTGTGGTCAAGGCAAGCCAAGGGGAGCAGTAGGAGCAAGCAAACAGCCACACGCCCAGTATTATCTTTTTGGCACGCTTGACCGTGCACATGGTTTGTGCCTTCATGGGCAGGCAGATCGCAATGTAGCGTTCCACGGTGAAAGCCGTAATAGACAGAGAGGATGCATTGATGCCCAGGTACTGGAGAAAGATGAAGAGTGCGCACCCGGCGCGGCCCCAGATCCACTCGTCGCCGAGCACGTAGTAAGAGATGATCTCGTTCGGTACCGATGCGACCAGGACCATGAAGTCGGCTACGGACAGGCTGACCAAATAGCAGTTCGTGGGCGTGTGCATGCTCCGCGTGCGCATCACCACGATGACCACCATGATGTTGCCTAGGACGCCCACGGCGAATATGATGCCTTGGAAGATGGTGCCGATGATGCGGTAGTTGACCGAGTAGTATGTCGGGTCTTGGTACGTGCGGTTGGGCCCTGGTGGTGGGGCCACAGCCGTCGTGGTGTTGTTCCAGCCGCCGTCCCATAACGGTGCATTCGTCGTCAGTTCGGTGGTTACCTGCACTGGCAGCAGGATAGCTGGCACAATGAGCGTCACGAGAGAGGCCATGCCTCCGCACCTCTCCTCGCGACAAGAAAAAAAAGTTTCGTCCCAAAACTTTTCTTCCCTTAAACTCTGTCAAAGTTTAATTCATCGGCAGTAATTCGGAATACGGGCCGATTATACTAAGATGTGACATGTTGATTTTCACGGCGCGGTGGCTGTCTCGTAAAATCAGCGGTTGGCGGCCGGCATTGCGCTCCAAAACTTGGAAAAGAAGTTCGAGGCGAACTTGGAAGTTGCACCGCTGCGTCCAACGCTCCGGGGCTGAATGAGCGCAGCCGTTGGGGAGGACCCGGGCCCTTTCCCCTCCAAGGCCGCCAGAGAGCGTCGCGGCCTGTTGCTATGCCAACGGTAGAGCGGAGAGGTGGCGCCATCTCTGCAACGCGCCGCCCACGGGCTGTCAGCTTCCATCCCGCTCCCAAAACTTGTGGCGTGTGCGATCGTTTGACGCCCCTTGCGCACCGAAGGAGCGCGCGTACTTCGCGTACTCAAGTTACTTCCCCCGAAAGAGTTGCGAGGGCCAAATGCTTTTTTTTTCTCTCTTCTTTTTCCACTGCACGTGTTCATCGCACGTCCTCTATATTAAATTGACATTCGGCCACCATGCGTACATTAACCAACAAGAAAACTACCGAATGGATGCAACTACGCGTTGCGGATATTTTGTATGCCGAGGAAATCGTGATACTGGTACTACTTTGTTCTTTCACGAAAACAAACAAGAATATAAAAAATTAATCGGGCGCAATTCTCTTTTCCCATTCAGTTTTTCGTCAATTTTTTTTTGTGTTTCTGTCAGCTTCTATAAGCGCAAGCCTGAACTGTAAAAATGGTGACACTCGGGGTAAGCTTACACGGTGCTTAATTCTCAAATTTCTCAGAAAAACCACTCGTTATTCACCAATGCATGTCAGAATAACAGCCGCATGGGGTGTCTGTTAACCTGTCTTCGTTCTTTTATACGTTTAGTATATTAAATACAATTGGAAACCAACTTGCTGTATTAACTATATATAATATTAGTCAATTATTTATAACGCAACTGATTATAAACAGGACCAATATAAAAAGATGCTTTCAAGCAGGAATGCCATAGGTCATTCAAGGAAAAACAAATATAGGGGGCTCTTTTGTAGAATATCCAAAATTTTCGAAAATTACCTTCGGCAGATGGCGTATAATTATAGTGCTTGCGATGGATTGTTCATCTTGAAAATAGCGCAACAACACGAGGACGAAGAAGGATGAAACAGCGGGACATGCGCTGTTTCTTCCTTCTTCGTCCTCATGTTGTTGCGCTATTTTCAAGATAATAATAATATCTGGGGTTTAACGTCCCAAAACCACGATATGATTAAGAGGAACGCCGTAGTGGAGGGCTCCGGAAATTTCGACCATCTGGTGTTCTTTAACGTGAACCGACATCGCACGGTACATGGGCCTCTACCATTTCGCCCCTACCGAAATGCGACCGCCGCGGCCGGTATCGAACCCGCGACCTTCGGGTCAGCAGCCGAGCACCTTAGCCACTGTTCCACCGTGGTGGACTGTTTTCAAGATGGATTGTTCGAAGAGGCTGATATTATTTTCAGAAGAAACACAGATGTATATATGTCTGGTTAAGAAATTATGATTTCATATAGATGTTTGTGGCACATCTTGCCGCATACGAATTGTAGGCGCTGTATTTAAGCGTCGCCGGTGTTGATATACGCCCCATTAAGACGCCATAAAAGTTTGAAAGTAAGGCGGTTAGATCTGGACGTGCACAGATGCGGTAAGTGCGTGAAATAATTAACAATGCTAACACGTTAAAACGGCATCATTCAATGGCCACGTTTCCTTGCGTTCGCGGGCGCCTTTTTTTTTTTTTTTTTTGTAGTCACACCTATAACGCCACCGACACTTGTGAGGCGATACAAGCTTCGTCTGAAAAGACAAGAGGAGCGTTTCTTATGTAGAGAGATCTGTTATGATCAGGTGGTGTTCTATGCTGCAGTTCCTGTACTACGACAGATTGTTCAACATGAACGGAGTTGAGGGGCTGCTAAATCGTACGCAGCTTCCCTCGGAGACATTAAGCTCATCAGTTAATATAACTGCGATTAATATAAAGCATAAAATCTATAATAAAAGCAGTACTAAAATTGCATGCCTCAAATTTACTTGAACACCTGAGGATTTTTTAATCTCATTGTTTGTACCTTCCATACGTGAATGGTTCAAAACAAACACGCGTCAAGCGGAACTTATGGTTCCGCGTACGCAGATGAGACGCGTAGTCGAGAAGACGGCGTATACGCCCGCTGTGTGCGCTGCGCGGGGATGCGTGTCGTTCATTGTAGGACTGAGACCTGCTCTCTTCGCCAGACCTGTGGAGCAGTATGGTAATACCGTATGCGAAAGCGGATAAACATATCTTTAAAAAAACATTAAAAGGGAGCTGAATGCGGGAATAGCGTTTCTGCGAGCCAAGCATTTTCCCAAGTAAACATCGCTGTCGGTAGCTGAGGGATGCAGTCTGGTACGCCATGCGCAGCAAGTGCACGCCTCTTTCTTGTTCTGCCAACTCGCATTCCCTATGCGCCGAGATTGTTTGGTGCTGGTTGCGTATACCCAAAGCACACTGTCAGCGCTAAGCCCTTGTATTCTCCTAAGGTGCGCACACGGAACGTCCCTATGCCGCCCCTGTTCGTCTAGCATGGAGTCTAGCTAGCTTCATGGGCGACGCTAGAGGAACGGCGGATGCAAACTAAAGTCATAATGCATCACCGGCACTCTTGCGCAGCAACTGTCGTGCCTTCTTCTCCCTCCTATTTTAGTATTACCTTGTATTTCTTCTTGTTTTGCTTTTTGTTCGTTTCGCTCAACTGTCCAGCTGCTCTCTCTATCTTTTGGTATAATACTGGCCGTAGAGACCCATGTTGTACGGCGATGGGTAATCTACCGGCCTCGCAAATGCTGGGGTCTGTCGAGTAGAACCGAACAGCTGTATTTCGCGGACATGTAGTCGTATGAACGCCGCCGCGCAACCACGAGAACTGAACTCGCTGCACCAGGTCTCGCTTGTTTGGCTGTGGACTTGGAGTAATAAGAAAACAAAGTACGGTCACCTCTTTGTTTGACTGCGTGAAAACGTTTTCGTTAAATTCGGATGTTTCCTTGAAATCTTCAGCACGGCAAAGTTTTAATTATGGCTTAGAGCGGCTTTTCAGAAAGTTATCCATGAAAAGAGGAAGTCATCTCTAGTAGTAGTAGTGGTAGAAAACTTTATTATACACAGAATCCAGACAGGCTAGAACCCCAGTTCCCCGAAGGGAATGCAATGGTGAAAAACGTAGTCTGTCCGGCAGGGTGGTGCCCCTATTCCAAGGCCCCACTGGCACAAGCCATCCGTTCAGCTCTTCGGATCAGACGTAGCTCGAATGGGAGGCGCTGCTGTCTAGTCATCTCTATGCCAAACTTTTTCGAAACATCTGCGATTTCTGCTTCGCATAGATGTGGAAGCAGGATGCTTCGCTGCATAACGAAGGCTTAAAAAAAAACAGAAAAAAAAACGTAGCTGTTTCCGTCTTGTGTCGGCCGGGCTCCTCCTCAGACGGCAAATGTCCTTATATCTAATCACACCATCTGACGCTCCGGCGTTATCAACTCCGCATCACCTACCTCGGCACACGCTGGCTTACTCTAATAAACCACTGTGTATCGTCTCTTCTAATCACATTTCCCAAATCTTCATCTTAACTTAATCTGTAATATTGCCAAACTTGCGTTGTTTTCCTTGTAGTCCATTATCGGTTTTCTTTTTATGCGTAATTTCAAATCTGCGCTATAGACGACACGTGTTCATACGCAATCGAAACGTCATAATTCGGCCCTTCGGCCGTTGCCTCAACTGTACCGATCTCTTTTACATTCAGCAAAAGACGGAAGAAATGAATGGAGGAATTCTTAACCCACCATTATTTTTCCGTTTTCATCGTACATCCGCAACAGATATTCCTCCTGGCCTGTTTGGAAAATATCTAATATATCTGTATGTTACCTATAACAATCCCGTTAAATAATTTATACTTTGCGCACGCGTGTAATAATAATAATAATAATATCTGTTGTTTTACGTCCCAAAACCACGATATGAATAAGAGATGCCGTAGTGGAGGGCTCCGGAAATTTCGACCATCTGTTGTTCTTTAACGTGCACTGACATCGAGCAGTGCACGGGCCTCTAGCATTTCGCCTCCATCGAAAGGCGACCGCCGTGCAGGGGTCGAACCGGCGACCTTCGGGTCAGCAGCCGAGCACCATAACCACTGCTCCACCGTGGCGGACTTTGCGCACTCGTGTATGGCGTGTATGTGCAAGGCACGTACACGTGGGACTTCCAGAATCTTAACTATTTGAGTACTTGCAAGTTGTGCACCTTGCAGAAAATTGAAACTTTTATGAAGAAAGCTCCTATTTTGGCTTTTCCATGTGCCGCATAACATTAAGAGCAGCTGAATATTTTTGGTGTTGTTTCATTTTGAGAGAAACATAAAACATCGAGGCATATAAATCTTTTCCGCGTGGATGCTGAAGATACGCGATGTATATCGGGGTACAGTGACTGCTAATACAACAAATTTTCATGGTGTTAGCTGCAGCGTCTTAAGAAAAATTGTGACAACAAGGGTGCGATCAGCCTGGCCAAATCTGCTCTTGGCGTGCACAGTCTCGCTGATGGCTTTCGGGAAATGTGTCTTCGAGATTAGGCCGATGACTGATATGTGCTATGTCCTCTATAAGCTTCCCGTCTTCATGCTCAAGCAGCGGGCCCTTCCAGAGTAGAACGACCCTTTTGGGAACGCAAGGAAGACTTGCAGGCCAAAGGTCTTGTCATTTATTATTGCATTACTTCATAATTTATTATGGAAGGGAAACTCTTGGGAGTTGCCATTACCTAACTTTTGCTTGCAATGACATCTATCGCAGTAGCGGTAGAGATGAACTCGGAATGCCACCAACTGTATGCTTTAGGTCAAAGGGCCGTTGGATTAGCCATTGCTTATAGTAGTAATTCGACTGAACAGTATAAAAAAGTGGAACTGTGGCTCTGTTGTAAAAACAAAAAAAAAACAAAAAAAAAAAAGCTTTGGAATCTGTAAGTGCTGCTTACCAGCGGCTGGTCATCTTCGTTAATACTATGGCCATACTTATTTTTGGCTAGCGTCTGACGAAAACATGTAGCGTCAAAACTTTTCTAAAACTGCAGCCTCTAATTATTCACTATCACTACGCACTATACTGTGTGAGAGTCCTCGCTGAACCTGCTGAAGTATGCGACGACCAAATGCTATTGGCAACTCCAGAATCTGGTGCTTGTGCTGGCAACACTTTTCCAATTTAACAAAGATGGTCACTGCGGCGAATTCGCTCAGCGCTGAAGCTTCAAGATTGTGGCGTGCAATCGCGGTGTTTCGTCGACGGCGAGAGGGAGCTTGCTGCAGGTCACCCTATATTAAACCGGTCTGAAGAATTGACATTAATACACTACTGGAAGATTTACATTAAACTTACTTTACCTTTAAAACTATAAATACAATATTGACAATGTCAGAGCGAGACTAGGAAGAAAACAGAAAGGGACAGAAGTAAACGGTAACTATGGTATCGACTCTAGGAATAACGGAGGAGAGATGTTCGTGTAATTAGCCGGTCGAAATCGACTAAGCAAACTGAACATCTCTAAAAACCATATAATTAGATAGTGGACATGGAAAAGTCCTAACGGAGAAACAGATATCGAAATAGATTTCATAATTTGCAGGGTCCCAAGAAAATTCAGGACATAGGAGTAGTAAACAAGATCAAAAGCAGTGACTATGAATTGTTAAGAGCGAAGATCACACTCAGCCAAAGAACGAGAACGAAATTATGCGCTAAAAATAGGTGAACATTGACATAGTCAAGGAAGAACAGAACAATTCAGGATTACTCTTGAAATCAAGTACACCCCTGCATTTTTTTAACAGTATCGTGCGAGTGCTGTGCGCGGGATATGGTAACGTGTAATATTCTCAAAAGGTAACGGGATCTTTCGACGATGCGCAAGCGCACAAAGCACACTGAACGTGGTTTTGGGACGCCGTCTGCTACGCTGTTTATTCAGCATATGTGTAATTAATCTTTAAGCACACAGCTGACTACAACGGAGCACATTGGAGAAATTGTCAAGAGTATGCACGTGTGCGCTTTGCGCAGCCAATCAGTTATCTGTGAAAGGCGTTCATTAGAAAGGAAAAATAAAAAAAAAGGAGCGGATAACGCCGCGGAAAGTGAATCCACCTCGCACAGCCGAGGACACTTTCACTTGGCTGCGCATGCGCGCATGCGCATACTCTTCACCATTTCTCCGATGAGCTCTATTGTACGGTGCTGTTTACTTAAAAATTAATTACAGATATGTTGAACAAACAGCATAGCAGACGGCGCTCGCAGTTCAGTTTACTTTGTGCGCTTGCGCATCGTCGACAGATCTCGTTACCTTTCGAGAATATTAGACGCTACCATATCCCGCACTCACCGCTCGCGTGATACTGTTAAAAAATTGTTAGGGTTTACAACGCTTTAGAGTCGAGAAAAAAAAATGAACAAGGGGATATGAACGAAACCTTCACTAAAATAATTTCTGAAGCAGCACTTGCAATTAGAGGCAAAGCACGAAGACAAGAATTAAGTATGGTCTCCCAAACCTCTAAAATCTTAATAAAGAAACGACAACGGATGAAAGTTACCATCTGAAGAGGCAAAATAGAATTTGCTAAGCTGTCAAAACTGAACAAAGGTAAACTTAGTAACACGCGAAACTATAACGTCAAAGGGATGCAGGCTGCTCATCTCATGGTAATGTCGATGTCGTTAGAAAGGCCCTACGAGGCATGTTCCGCAGAAGAGCGGCCGGAGAGAGAGAGAGAGATGGGATGCGGAAAGGCAGGGAGGTTAACCGGAAAACAAATATCTGGTTGGCTACCCTGCACTGGGGAAGGGGTAAGGGGAGACAGAAAAGTAAGGAAGAGAGGAATGAGAGAGGGAGGGAGGGAGAAGACGCGCAAACAACCGATTTGATCAAAGATGAAGGGGCTTTTGTATTTAGGAAGCTTTCGGAACTCTACGTATTATAGCTTAAAAATTCAAATACACCAGTGAGTTGGAAAAATGCCGCCATTTTACTAACACAGAAAGGGAGACGTGAAATACGCCAAAAAACTACAGAGCGACCAGCCTTCTTTCATGACTGTACAAAATTTTCACGAAGGTAATTTATAATAGGCAAACAGCCAGACTTGACTTTAAAGGGGTACTGACACAAAATTTTGGTTTCGCGTTTTTTTGCTGCAACACGTTACTGGGGGCCTCTTAGCCATAACAGGGCACATCATTTGCTGCAGCAGGCGACAGATAATTAATTACAGGCTCCTCATTACCGACGAGTCTAACTTTCGGTTTGAGAGAGCTCCAAAAACGACAAGCCTCCGGGTGCAACTATCACCACCTAGCGAGTGCAGTGCTCGACCAGGTCAGCACACAAAACTGTGACGCAGTTCTGCACGGTCCACATTAAGAAGTCCCTTCAAACAGGAAACGGGACACCAGTGTCGCCAAACACAATACTTTCCACGCGTGCGCCGCTGCCACGGACTCGCGAGCAGCCGCCGAGTCGGCTGGAGCAAACGCGGCAAAAGAGAAATGGCGGCTATGACGTCATAATAACTTGTTGTATTGACTGCAGCGTGGTGACGTGAGGGAAGTAGGGAGGTCACCGTGGGGTCACTTTTGAGGATGTTAATACCGCGCGCACGCGAACTTCAAAATTCATGTAAAATACCTTCCAAGCTGTATTCGCTGTTGATATTTTGCAGATGATATACGCATGTTCGCGGGAATTGATCCCGCAGGCTATCTCGGTCGCGAAAGTTTGTGTCAGTACCCCTTTAATCAACCTAGAGCGCAAGCTGGCTTCACGAAAGGGTACTCTAACACGGGTCATCATCATGCGATTAATCGAATAATTTAGAAACCTGCAGAATCAGACAAACCTTTATGGTATTCGTATATTGTGGAAAGGCATTGACTCGGTAGAGATGCCAGTGATTTTTGAGGCATTGCGTCGTCAAGGAGTACTTGAAATGCGCGTGAATGTTACAGGTAATATACAGAAAGATTCCACAGCTTTTGTGCTCCTCGTCTAGAAAAGCCGGAAAATCCCGATGGAGAAAATGGTTCGTTAAGGAGTTAGAATGACTACATTGTTATTCACTGCATATCTAGAAGAAATATTTAAACCACTATATCGGGAAGAAATAGAAATAAGGACTATCGGAGAATCTCTTATAAATTTGCGGTTTGCAGATGACATTGTACTCTTAAGCAATGACGGCGACGAATTACAATAAAATGGTTGAAGAATTAAACCGAGGAAAGCGTCGAAGTAAGGTTGAAGATGAATATGCAGAAGACAAAGATAATGCTAGGTGATCCGGCGAGAAAACGAGAGTTAGTGAGAGGCAACCGGACCATTGAATCAATAGTGGAGCATGTATATATGGGCTAAATATTTACGGGGGTGCCGTCTCATGTAGAGGACATCCAACCGAATAATACGGATGACATTGCGCGCATGCGATGGGCATTCTCAACTCTTAGGCCTGTAACTTACTCACCACTGTCACTAAAACGGTTGATGTATAATCATCGTATTTTTTTCCAATTCTAACAATGGGCTGAAAGCTGGAGAATACCAAAGAAAATTGAGAAGAAGCTATAGACCACACAGCGTGTGATTGAAATAAAAATGATCGTTGCAACTCTACGAGATATGACGACAGCAGAGAGGATCAGGAAATCAAACATGAGTAGCCAGCACCCTATAGTAGGTGTCAAGAGAGAAAAAAAAACTGGTCCTGGGCAGGTCATGTCAATAGAAGAACAGATAACCGATGTTACGTTAGAGCGCAAAAATGGATATCAAGAGATACCAAGAGATAGGAAAAATCAGCTCGCGCAGTACAGGGTGGCTTGGAGATCACTGGGAGAGGCGTCCGCCCTGCAGAGGACATAAGATTGGCTGCTGCTGCTGCTGCTGCTGCTGCTGCTGCTGCTGCTGCTGCTGCTGCTGCTGCTGCTGCTGCTGATGATGATGATGATGATGATGATGATCAGGATGACGAGCCATTTTCAGTTACGTAACAGCAGAAATAGTTACGCTGTCCGTGCAATTGTCCAGCCAGTTCCGCGAGGCTGCATTATATTTTTAACACGAATGTTTTTTATGCTTGGGTCCACCAAGATTTCAGGCCACGTCATTTTAAAAGGGCACGTGGGGAGCTCAGAAAGCAATTTAGGAAAGAAGTCAGTTTCGCCGCAAGGGCGAAGCAATGAATGTGATAGCGAGAAATTGGAATGTTCTATGAAGTATATGAGGCTAGCAGCTGACTCGTCTAGCATCTGACCTGGCGTTAACAAAACGCTGGCGTATGGAAAGGCGGCAGCTGCAGCGAGCGAAGCGAGCTTCGTGCGGTTTATCGCTTCAACGCAAACACAGCACGTACAAAGGTGTGAGCTGTCTGCTGAACCCCGTAAAGATAGTACGCACGCGACCATGCCCGGCCCGTCAAAAGTAAGCAATTTCTGCCGGAGACACGCAGCCCACCAACGGCACCCCTGATGAGCGTTTCGAGTGACGAAAGACGGCCGGCACGTTTCCTCTCCGCTTGAGCCGCGATCCCACACTCCGCTCTTTTAGACACCCGTGAGATGTTAAAAATAGCACACACACACAAATTAATGCAAAGAAGTCGTCGCGAGTGAAGTCTTTCGAACACATAGCAGAGCGTCAGTCACTTTATCGCCGATGCTCAAGTTTCTAATCCACATAGTCTGTTGCGCATCATCGTCTTCTTTCGGTAAACAATAAACCATGCCTTGCTGTCTTTCCACTGCGATGTCACACATTTTGGTACGCAACGAAAGTCTTTCTACCACACGCTTTGCCTTTTTCGAACTTGTGCGCGGAAGTACAGCGAGGATTTGAGAACTCTACAGCAACGTCTTAGCACCCGCCGTAATCTGAGAACTTGTTTCTTTTCACGGGTGAACATGTATAGGCTGCTTCCAGACGCCTGCCAGTTGGCGAGCGCTAAGGCGGAGTCGCGAATCGGTAAGCAATTTTTGAAGAAGAATAACAGTGGGGACTGAATGTATATTGGGCGCTGGTTTCATTTCTTATTGATATGATGTGAGGAGACGTTAGCGCACAAATAAGGCGACGGTCACACAGCTCTTGAAATGATCGATCATACAACACACAAAGAGTAAACCAAGGAACAACATAACATGGCGAATAAAAACTGTGAAACAGCGTTCTCACAGTAAAACCAGCAGTTAAAATGTGACTGATTAAAAAAGTTAGTTTCGCCGCGAGGACGAAGCAATGAATGCGATAGTAGCAAATCAACAACATCAACAAAACGATGGCGTAATGCAATGCGGCCGCTACAGCAAGTGAAGCGACCTTCACGCTGTCAACGCAAACGTAGCGGTGAGAATACAGCACGCACAAAAGTGTGAGCCGTCTGATGATCCCTGTCAAGACCACGCCTGGCTGCTCGTAGTACGCAATTTCTGCAGGAATTTTGGTATCTTTTTTGCCTTTGTTTCCGATATTTTATTCCTGTACGGATAACATTGTGTTTCCAGGCTTCTCCTCGAAATGTTTGACACTTAACTGTCCACCTCCATCTCAATGGTTAACCTCATGTTTACCCCTCGCTCTCAGTGAAGGCAATTAGGAACGCTGTATTGACTTCTAGAAATATGCGGTAATACATGACGCTCACTACAATCCATAGGCTGTAGAATTCGATGGAATAGAGGCGCTCACGGCCGGATCGTACAACGTGGAACGCGTTTTTAGAGTTCTGGAAAAGTCGCAGTAAATACGCTGACCGGAAAGGTAGGTTTCTTGGTGCTCCCAATGGAGAATCAGTACGAAATAACAGAGTAATTTGATAATCTCACTGATCTTAGTATATACGTACCGATCCTCGAAATCGTACTGATCTCTGTCCTTGGAGGTGCCCTTTGCAGCAAGTTCACGTGTCTCGCTGCCACGTGTACGGGCTACTTTTTGTTCTCGATCTCTTTACTTTGACGTGCTTGGCGTAAATAATGGCCGCACTAATAAAGAGCGAAGGACTTTGCAATCAAACGGAGCGCGTTCCTCTCGTCGGGAAGTTAGCGAGTGTTCGATAAAAAAACCGAGTTGTCCCTCTTCACATTGAAGGCTTCTTTATGTTACTTTTACCCTCTGCGCTCCTTAATTGGGTTCCTGGTGAAAAGTGCGGTGCTGATCTTTTTAATTAACTGTTTTCTGTCCCCGAGAAAGCAAATGACCTCGAAAAGTTGCCTGACCCATTAACTTCGCGCAGCGTGAACTCGGCACACAATAAATTTTATCGGTAATTGTCTCAACGAACCCGCTAGATCCTTGCCTTCGCGGTTTCATAAATTGCACGAGTCATCGTTTCACTTATGAAGTCTTTGTACTGGCAGCATTTTACCTCAACTTTTTTCTTCTGCAACAGCAAAAAAATGTGGGAACGTAGTTTCCCAAGAAGTTGCAACACGGCGTCCGCGGCAAGTTTCGCGTTTTTTTTAAAAACTTTGAATCAACAGGGTGACCTTTATTGTAGCTAAAAATATGTACACGAGTCATAAATCCCTTCCCGCCGATAAAAAAAAAAAGAGAGGAAGTAAGAATGGAGGGAAACAGAAGCATCCGAATTAACGCCAAGAAAAATGGCGTGCTTCGAAATTATGGCGAACTTGTTGGCTAGTTCGTTCAACATCTTGAATCAGCGTGGTGAAAAAGAAAACCAAGCAGAGGAACGATCAACCCACCAGTGCTTTGTTCTTGTTCTTGTTCTTGTTGACCTTCTGCTGTGGCTCACACCCACTGTGGGGGGATTGGCCAAGAATTGAGTGGTGTGTTCGTTCCTCTGCTTCGTCTTCGTTTTTACCGCGCTGTTTCCTGATCCCAAATTATGGGTTGTCAGGAAAAGATGGTAGGGAATGGCAGGGAAATTACGGGCAAATGGGCTGTCAAGAATGCGACCTAATATTGATGCTTCAGAAAAACTTGAGGCAAGTACCTAACTCTTCTGCTAGCGATTGCTTTGGAGGGCTAATGTTGAATTTTACAGACGTTTGTCGGTTACAGGGAAATGAATGTGGCCTGCCATGACGTCGCTCTCTGTGAAATTCGCAACTTGGATGTTGAAGACATGCCCATTTAATAGTTATAATGATTCCAGCAGCACTTTTGATATGTAAATCTACCATCGCATTTACGCTGTACTACATTTTCCTACAGCGTCTTTCTCAGGTGCTAATGGAGAAAATTACTTGAAACGCCCAGGCATTTTGACACGTCTACTAACGAGTGCCTCGAATTGCGTCGGCGAAAACCACACGAAAACCAACAAAAAACAACAAGAACTGCAACATTCCGCATATAAATATACCATATAGTATTCAACCTAGTTCTTTACGTGTTAGACCTCATAGGCAATATTTATGCTGCGTAAAACTAAAGGCTAGCGTTCGAAAAAAAACAAAAACAAAACTTCACTACAAATGCACATCAGTCTCTTTTTGCTCAGTTGACGATACATTCATTTGGGTCGTTGCTTCAAAGTGGTTCGACCACGAGCATATTTTTGTCCTAAATGACATTAATACTGCACATACTACACAGGCAATAACCGCAACCTGAGAGTATATATAGAGATGCTAGTTTAGCTAATCGCCTGGCTCGCAACTGCAGTTGCTGTTCATGACTCTCGGATACACAGTGGTCACATATACCCGCAAGCGGCACTTACAAACCACGCACTCACACACGCACGCAGTAAAGATATTCGCCTAGTTTTTGTTCCCCGCCACCCCCCACCACCACGTCAGTGAAATAAACTCTTTGCTTATATAACCTAGCTGGGTATCAGGGGTTATTTTGGGTAATCACAGAATAGTTTATTTTGATTAGACAAAGACCAGCCGTGCTATCTGGCCTTATACTAGTACAGTACCATATTTAACAACCGACAAAACCATGGGACATCCTTGTCTTCCTGCTAATTTAACTGCAAACGCCTAATTAATGGTCCTTTCTAGGGTCGAAGAGTTCAAGACATCCCCTAATGTTCTGATTTTGTTTTTCACCTCCCCTCTCCTTGCATATATTCCATCATATTAAAACAATAAAGCTATCTCTACATACAACGCATTCCGGTTTCCGATGTGGTTTTCCTCTAAGGGACTAGCCGATCACGTCTAATAAACTTGTTTCAATGTTTTAGGAAAATCCGTTGTACTCAAAACGCAACAATGGACGCCTTCTAGTCGGGGCCCTAAAAAAGTAGCAGTGCTCACCGCTTTATTCAATGAAAAACGTATATATCATCCAGTGGTCGTGCTGGAATTACATTTGTGTGAGGATTTGTGCATGGTTGTGTTGTAAACTTATGACCGAGCATTGTAACTTACCTCCTCTCAGCATTCCTTGAGTGCATGACAAGGCTTTCGAGCTAATATTCCAAACGCTATATGAATATACAGGTCCCTTAATGCCGTAACGACCTTCTAGTGGTCAGTAATTCTGCCGCAGTAATCGTCATAAAGAAATTATTAATGCAGATGGAACTACGTGAAAGTCGCTAAATTTGGCGCTTTTTTTTCTTACCTTAATGACAACCATTTAATTTTGGAGCCTTTGGAACCAATCTTGTTTTTGTAGGGCTAGCAAACATATTTGTTGGCTAATTATTAACTCTGTCTGCATAATCGGATCCTCTGCTTCTCTAATACTAGCGCAGGTAAACTGTGCGCGCAACTAAATAAATTAAAATGTATTGGACACTCGTTTTCTCGACACCTAAAAATGCCTTCCAACACCAAACAATTTAATCTACATGCTGTCAAATATTGTAATTTTTTTTCTTCAATATGACTGTTTTAGATTAGTTGCTCGCCACGAACTTCGTACGAATGTTTTTCCGTACACTTTCTCACCGTTGCTTCGCCCGAAGCCAGAAGACATGAACCACAAAATAGCGCCTAAAGATTAGTGCCACTCGCTTAATTTGGTGCACGTAAGCAGCAGTTGAAAAGCTGGTACGCATAAAGCCAGTCTGCAATTCGGCAAACTACCTACAAAAGTCATTTGTCACCTAGCTCAAGAATCACAGCATATCCGTAAGGTAGTTATGGCGATGTACACCCGCAATATAGCTTCGAATTAATCAGCAAAGCAGTGGTGTGGACGCATGAATTACGGGATGTGATATGTCTTTTTCTTTTCGTTTTCTTCTTTTTTATATTGTGGCTGGCAGTGTCGGTTGTTGAGCATACTGGGGATCATGGCAAAACAAAGGGAAGCGGCATGCCGGAAACAGTTGTTCATGTTTGTTTTGTCACTGCCCCCCAAGGCTTAGATAACAACGGGGCATGTCTGAAGGGTCAGGCAGAGTGGGCAGCAACGGGTGCAGGGCAGCGCGAGAAAGCGGGGGAGGAAAAGGCTGTAGCGAGATGAGGAGAGAAGTGCGTGCCGGCGCGTGCTTCGAGGTAATACTTGCCGGCACCACGCATGCGCTGCACTTCGTCCAGACTTAATGACCGCACCCTCCTGCGTGCCTAATGAGCCGCATCGGCATCCCATAAACGGTCGCACGCGGTGGCCGCGCCTGAGCCGCGCTTGCATCGTGCTAGAGGGCCCGAGATAAACATGCCTGGTGCCAGCAGCCTCCCTATTTACACGCCCAGAGCTGCCAACGGAACGCCGAAAACTTTGCTGTTGCGGTGCCCACGACTCTGACCATTGGTCGTAGCATGTGCGGGATGAGCGTTGCGCAGGCCCATGCAGCGCGTGTCGCAGAATTTCAGCCACGTTGCTGTGCTGATAGCTCTCGAGTGATGAGAATAGCCTAAAAGCGAAAATGGTTTGCAACTTTTCGCAATATCAGTATCTGCCGAGGCTCTCTAGCAGCCCCGTAATTAATGGCAGACTCAGTTATGTATTTTTTGGGGTTGACTTCCGTAAGAGGCTTACACATTTTTATTTTTTTTTCTTTAAATGCACCAGATGAATTCTGTAGACGCCTAGAGTGTAGAAGCAATTTCTAGAGGAAAAAAAAGCTCGTCCGCTCAACTGTAGCACAAAGATACAAATTATATTCGTAGGAATTTCTAAGGAACAATGCGTCGCTGTTGAAAAAAAAATTCCTCCTGGTCATAGATAGTCAACCCAGAATCAACGGTTTTACATTTGTACCCGGTTCAAAATACCGGACCAGAAGGAATATTTCTTCAACTGCTAGGGTTTCTGGACTACGATGGCGATTATGAAAACGGGGATTAATACCGGCACCGAGCGACTTAAGAGAATATGAATTTAAAAATATGGTAGTCATTTGAGAAAATATGTATCATTTTAAATAACCAAGGCGTTCGCCTTTTTAAAGACTACCGAATCGTTTTAAATAAAAACTTAAACCAGCAGAGCTATTGTATATTTTGTTCATGATGTTAATGCTTTTACTTTAAGCCGTATGATTGATGAAAAAAATTATGCCGAATGGTCAGGAGCAGCCCGTGCCACGAGAAATTAAGTGATACAGATCGTTCGCGAACGATGTATCTCAAATGGGAAGCGATCGATGGCCTGAACGGCTGTTTCGAGAAGACTGACAAGAAACTTCTGAGTACGTCGCTCCAAAAGGTATTGGAACTCACTCATGCAAGTATAACTGCTATAGCTCACTACCTATATGCAGTATAACTGAATAGCGCACCGGGTGGCTTTTTCGCCTTCGAGTCGTCTTAGGCCAATGAATTGCGCACCCTTTGAGTTTTACAGTGAAGCTGTACATGCCGAAGCGAAACGGATGTGTGTAGGCAGGTTGTCCCTAGCGCAGGTATGTGCCACAGGAATTGGTCAAGACCCAATAACCACCACTGCTCCTCTAAAAACGAAGAAGGGTCCACGCTGAAAAAAAAAGTATCAGCCGCAGAAATTGGGCAAACCACACTACTCAACACTGGTCCACAAAAGTGTCGCGAAACGAAGAATGCGGCGAAAATACGCAAGCTGCTGGAATGGCTCCTCAAGATCGTGCACGAAACGCCAGGTGCATGCGGCAAGCCAGATAAGACGACGGATGTTGCGGCAAAAACACGCATGCTGTTCAAATGGAAAACCTTAAAGCAGCTACGCTACATTCAAAACAGACTTTCTGTACCTTTCTGGCCGCCGCTGTGGTGCAGTGGTAGTGCTCGGCCGCTGATAGAAAGTCATTGGTTCGATCCCGCTCACGGTGGTAGCATTTCGATAGATACGAAATGCTAGATGCCTTTGTACTTAGATTTAGGTGCACGTTAAAGGGGCCCTGCAACACTTTTCTAAGTAGCCATGGAATGGATTCACTAAAGGAGCTTATTGCCTTACGAATTCACTGCCGCAAAAATTTTTAGAATCCGTCCTGTACAAGCGGAGTTACAAAGATTTGTCGCACACTGCAATTGCATTCTCTCTTCTCTCGTCCAGACGAAAGCGCTGGAAGCTAAGCAGGGAGGGATGGCACGGGGGAAGAAAATACGTCACGCGCGCCTCGTGACCTCGAGCACTTTTTCTCTTGTTTTTTTCTTCGAATATGCCGCTTTGCAGTGCGATCGCGCGCGCACGCGTGAACAAGTCGCGGCCTCCCGCGGCGGCTTTAGTAACGACCGAGCTCGCCATGCTCAAATCAGCCAATGGCTGATACAATGGCGGTGACGAGTGATTTTTGAGCGAGTGATTTGTCGAGAGAAGAGAAAGCAATTTTTAGCTGACTTTGAGAATTTATTGTGAATTCCAGGCCGCGTGCTGCGCTATAATATTTGGCTCGCGTGTTCTCAGGAGCCTCGACTACCGATCGGCAGCGTTTTCTGACCATGCTCAAAAAGTGTTGCAGGGCCCCTTTAAAGACCCCCGAAAGCTCGAAATTTCTGGAACCTTCCCTTACGCTGTCTCTCGTTATCATGTCGTGGTTTTGCGCGTACAACTATTCAGTGTCACCTCTGTGCA
The DNA here is from genome assembly GCA_030522465.1 of Rhipicephalus appendiculatus. Classification (NCBI taxonomy): domain Eukaryota; kingdom Metazoa; phylum Arthropoda; class Arachnida; order Ixodida; family Ixodidae; genus Rhipicephalus; species Rhipicephalus appendiculatus. The sequence goes on along the minus strand of JALIZH010032945.1, from coordinate 6,401,993 downwards.
GTGTGCTACACAGCTTCGCTGGTCATCCACCTTCACAGAGTGGAATGACTCCGTGATAACCGGGGCCTCCCCATTCAACTTCACTGGTCAACCACCTCCACAATGTGTAAGAGCGGTGATTTTTTGTCACCAAAGTTATCTAACTGCCGTTATTTGAAGCGAAGTCGTGTTTGGATGCACTGTGAATATCTGCAGTAAATATTTTTTGCATAAGAAGTGGACTGGTAAGATTTGAGCCGACACCGCATGCCGTTGCGATAGACGACGACGAAGTGTGCTTCGTGCACAACGCTTTGAATACGGGGTGAAAGTTTTTGTTGATTTTTCATGTTCCTCGAGTAGCCATCGGTATTTTATCTGGCTACACTGGAAGTGGACTCACCTGCCCACCCTCCAGGCATGCCGCCGCCGTCGGCGGGCCCCTCGAGGAAACGGAACAGCGAACTCGACGACGCCGACCGTGAGTCCACCGAACTGCATTCGGCGAGCAGTGACAATTGCGACAATGACTTCACGTCTATTTACAATCGTAACCCAAAACGAAGATCCCTGAGAGCTTCACCACCTTCAACCGCTTCTACTGGGAAGCCGAAGGTAGCTTCAACAAACTACAGCGTTTTATTTGTGCCAATTACGCCATTGGACAATCTGAGACACCTGAATCGGCCGACGATCTCGAGAAAACTCCAATCTCACGCGCCACACGAAATCAAAGATGTTCGAGTCAACCCCCGCAATAATGCCTTGGCCATCGACGTTATACACCAGGCATCTCTGCTTGCTCTGGCCAGGGCCACAGGTTTCGACGGTATCAAGGTCCGAGCTCACATTCCACTTAACAAGGACATGGTGGTAAGTGTTATATACCATGTCGACATCTCCATTCCTTGTGGCGACCTTCCAATGCTTATCAAGGCAGTTAGTGACGATAGAAACATCATCCAAGTCTCACGTCCGTGCAACTCGCGTTGCGTTATGATTGTCTTCAAAGGCGACACATTGCCATCTCACGTGAAGGTGGGACACTTTTTTCACGTGGTTCGTCCATTTACACCAAGACCACTCCAGTGCCGTAAATGTCTAAAAATGGGTCATGTGCACGGAGTTTGCAGGTACGTGGTGATTTGCCCCCGCTGTTCAGAGCCGCACAATGCGGAATCCTGCCGAGCAACCACCCTGAAATGTACCAACTGCCATGGATCGCATGAAGCGTCATAAAGAGACTGCCCATTAGTGAAAAAAGAATAGAGTGTCTTAAAACAGATGGTACAGGACGGCCCAACGCACAAAGAGGCTGCGGATATTGTGAGTAATAGACAACGATGCTCGCGTCGGCGACGAAGGTCTATAGGGCTACTACTGCCCAATCTGTACGGACACCGCGACCTCCAACTCCGACAGATCCTGAGACATATCTTAAGGGAAAGCTACCACCACTGCCGCCACCACTGCCCAATGCATCACAGTCGGAGAGCCGAAAAAATGCAGACTGAAATCGGCGGCGGATGTCGCGTGGCCCTCACTACCACCACTGAGCACTATTAAAGAGCCGGTGCAGAATGCCCTGCAATGTACATCATCGTCCACAGATGATTCCCGCGACGAAAACCTACGAGTTCTCACTGTGGAGGTCTCTCATGCGCACTCTCCTCAACGGAATGACAACTCCATCTGCTCAATGTGCAATGCAAGTCCTGAATTTCTCGGAGCCAGTCCTTGCAAGCCTTTTTTTAACATCTTGGACTCCAGTCTACTTTTATACAACCGCAGAAGAACCGATCTCAACTATTTCTCGGTTTTGACTGCCTGGGTATGTGCGGTGAACGCTGATATGGGTGTGCGCATATGACTTCTTCTCTCTTTCCTCCTTTTTTTCTCTCTTCTTTCTCCCCTCCCCCTTTTGGAGTAGCAAACCGGTTACAACCTGGTTAACCTCCCTGCTTTCCCTATGCTTCTGTCTCTCTCTCTCTCTCCGTTGCGATGAACAACTGCACAGATGTAAGCGCCGAACCCCGATGCTGGGCACAAGAACGGCCGGCGTTCAGCCCTCCATGGGACGTTCGGAAATGCATTAATAATAAATTTTGGGGTTTTACGTTCCAGGACCACGATGTCATTAAGAGGGATGCCGTAGTGAAGGGCTCCGGAAAATTTAGACTATCCGGCGTTCTTTAACGTGCACTTTAATCTAAGTACACGAACCTCCAGCATATCGCCTTCATCGAAATGCAGCCGCCGCGGCCGAGATTCGATGCCGCGAGCTTCGAGTCAGCGGCCCAGCACCATAACCGATAGACCACCGCGGCTGGTAGTTTGGAAGTGTGCTGGGTGCTGGTGTTGTATGCAACGCCACGTGTTCACTGTATGTTTTACTTTTATGTCACCACGATGCGTTTGGCGAGTGCCTTGAAATAGCGAGTAGCAACGAGGCCGCGCCTTTCTCTATCTCAACGTTCACGCATTTTAACGCGAGAGCGTTAAAGAGCTCGTTTCGCAGAAATCCCGGTGTAGGTGTCGTTGGTTGGGAGCGAAAAATTTGTGTTGTGTGTGAGCGAAAATTCGAAATGGATGCAAATCAATAAATAATGATAAATCTTTGGTATGCGGGAGAATCCAGCCCAGGCCTTCTGCCTAGAAAGCAGGTGTTCTACCACGGAGCTATGCCAGTGCTTGAAAAAACTGCTCCCTAAAAAATGGCTGTCAGAATGTAATGTAATGTAGTGTAGTGCGAGAATGTAATGTGTTGCACGCGAGTCCTTAACGCATTTAATATTACGTGACGTAATCGTAGAATCACACCAGGCGTCAAAACATGTGAATTGTGCAACGAGTGCGTGGTTTAAAGCTACCCACCTATTACAGAGTGTGCAGCTGCGCAGGTGCACGTGGCACCTTACGGACGCGAGGGTACATCGCCGATTTGGAAGAGGAAGAATTATGCCGTAGTGGGCACTTAGAAACTGTACAGACATCCAGTACACATTCTAGGACAGTTTGAAACGGCCAATGTTACGTGCGCAAACGTTCCTTTCCTGGCGGCACGGTTGAAGGGGATGCACACGGGGCCCGACATCGCTGCCACGTTCTACTCTTGAAGGCAAAGCTCAAGCGTCATCCAAGCTTTCTCTTGCCTACATGCGAAATAATTCACGGTTAAAACCACTTCATAGGCGGCTTATCGCATGTATACCTTTCAAAGAAAAACACGGCATGCTCTTCACGCCCGTGGAATCCAAATAGCAACGAACTGTCGGGCATGATCGTGCAGCATGTGTTTTCTCAGAGACGTACGCGCTGTTCAAGCCGTGTTGCGTTATCCATGTTAGCTGAAAGCGCGAAATCGCCCCGTTGTTTACAGACGGCTCACTTGCGTGAACCTGTCCAAGCAGCTATTAACTATGCGCGCCAATTTCTGGAAACTGGGTACCGTAGGGAGGGCCACTTGTTTGTTTTGTGTGTGTTTTTGTTTTGCAGCTGCGAGTCAAAACAGCCACGTGTAGACAGCACTTATGACGCCGTGATCTCGAATAAGTTTGCTGGCGCATTTGTTTGCGTTCTGTGCTCATGAATGTAAAGCAGGCCGCTTGAAATATCCGCCCCCCGCTGTCAAACTGAATTATGTTCGCAACCAGCCTTAATACGCTCTGCACCATATTTGCACAGGCATCGCCACATTTCTGCGCACAAGTTTCGAGTCTTTTCGGTTCCTCTTACAATCGTGATGTTCTGGGGCACGGCGAGTTCCGTGCAACACCGATAATTTCCACCAGCAAGCAGTTTGTCTTCCGGGGAGTTGTTATTTAGGGAATACTTGAGCGTTTATTTGCGCTGTGCTGAAGAAAAAAAAAGATTAGCTGTCGTCAGGAATGTAGACTAAGAATATTAACTGTAGGCTTGCATTACAATATCCCTTCCTTCATAGAGAGCATGCGCATGAACGTCACGTACGGTTTTCAATTATAAAGATAAAAGAGAATGATAAAACTGCAGCTTTTTTTTTAATGATAAACAGGATATCAATGAACAAGTGTTTGTCTGGTATAGCGACATTCGGATGCGAGTTCCACTTCGGACGCATTCGCAACTGTGCGGAGGCAAATGACGGCATTCTAAATTTCGTTACCCTCTTCGCCCCTATAATATACCAACTTGAGCGAGTTGTTACATTTTCATCATGCGTGAAGTGCAGCGCACGCAGAAACGAGGGACTAAAGAGACGAAGCGGACACGAAAGCACTTGAAGTGTGCGAGCTACTTCTCCTTTGTCCCTCGTTTGTGTGTGCACTGCGCATTACACCCCCCTCCCCCCCCTTCCACCTCCAAGATAACACAAGGGTTTCGTCGCAGCCTTGACGGCTTTCTCGTCTAGTTGTTAATTGCTACAGCATGAAAAACAAAGTTGGTAGCTTCATGTCCTTATAGTATACTGTTAAACCACACATCGTATAGACACCGAGCCATGTCTATATAACTCTTCACCTAATGTAGATATCTTTTCCCCTGGCACTGTCTATCGGAAAAATAGACGTAAACATGGCGGGGAGGTATTTATTTCCATATAAAATGCAGTTTCAAGTACGCACATTGTATTTGAAAACTTCTCCGAGTCAATCTGTTCCTTGTGAAATGACTATGAAGAAACAATGTGGTGTTCGGGATATTTTGTAGTCCACCTGGCAGGCGTCACTCATTCCGAGTTCGTCTGATACGCAACCTTTCAGACTTAATAGCATATTTATAGGCGTGGTTTTCACTAGCTGGGCTTCATCAGGATTAACAGACGTGTGGTTAGTAGCAGGTTCCGTATTTGCGAAGTTCAATGAACTGCTCGAATAATTGCTGCAGTACGCACATGAAGCTATGCGAGAAAACGCATATTTAGACTTTTTACTTCGCTATTATTCCGTGCTTTGTAAGTATTCACGTCTTACTGGTGAACATACACTTCCAGAAAACTGTGTTACAAATGTGTCATGCATGTGGTTTAATTATGACTTCAAAATATATCATGAGCATGAGCACTCGTTCGCTGTCTTTTGACCACGAGTAAAACGAGCCTGGCAAGTGAGTGATCGTCGATTTTTTTAGCCGTTAGCAGGAATACCATTGATTGACCCATCGTTTCAAGTTTTTGAAGTAGATCTTGAAGTTTATTGAAGCTCTATTTATTTTATAACAGCGAAATTATATTACTGAATGCACTTGAGTTTCCGACAGCATAGAGGTAGCACGACAGCTCCTACTGACAAGTGCTTATTTCTGTGTAAGTAATACCTTGTGGTACAACCAACTGCGGTTGTCCTGTCACCTCCGCCCCTATTTCGCGGTTTGTCTCTCGCGCGGTCAGGGACGCAGAACGGTAGTCTTCGGCATCACTGGCTCGACAGCGACCCGTCAAAGCACAATTTGTAGTCCTGAAGCTGACAATACTGGCTATACGGCGGAGCGCTCCACTCCCGCCATGGACAGCGAATACCGAACGCACGGTTGCCATGACGACAAGTGGTTGTCTGAAACCGGACCGCCCTCCAAGCATCAATCTTTTGTCGCCTGCCTCGCGTATATCATCTTTTGTCTTTTGGCCTCTTGTTTGTCTTGACTCCCCCACACTTTGGTCCCTTGCGTCTCACTCGGCTGCTCCCTGCTGTCTCGAGCTTGTGATGGTCGTATTTCTTGTGCGCTGTGTGCTCACGTTCCGCGAAGGGCGCACGGACACCGCGGCCGGCCCACTTAACGCAACCGCGCCGGCTACTCCACAGCTTACTTTTTTTTTTCACCTTTGGCGAAGAAAACAAAATCAGGCGGGGAAAGGGGCAGCTATGGTTGCATCCCGGCTGTCCGGGTGTGACCTTAACCGCAGCTAACTCGGCCCAGAGATTTCGCACCTCGCTGTGCATTGCGCGCAAAAACGGTAGCAGGAAGCTTACTGGTCCCACAACTATAGAACTTACGTCGTGTCATTGCTTTAAGCTGACACGCATGTGCGCACTGGCTGCTCCTTTTCTTTTCCTATTCCCTTTTTTATCCGACTGAAAACTAGACGCTGGTCTACATGAAAATGGAAGGAGACACTAAAAGAATAAAAGCAACGCACGTTGAAAGGTAAACAAGAGGCGTCTTTCTTTATTTTCATAGGGACTGATCTACAGCACGAATCTTCCTCATTGACAGACAGACAGACAGACAGACAGACAGACAGACAGACAGACAGACAGACAGACAGACAGACAGACCGACCGACCGAGTGAGTGAGTGAGTGAGTGAGTGAGTGAGTGAGTGAGTGAGTGAGTGGAGTGAGTGAGTGAGTGAGTGAGTGAGTGAGTGAGTGAGTGAGTGAGTGAGTGAGTGAGTGAGTGAGTGAGTGAGTGAGTGGAGTGAGTGAGTGAGTGAGTGAGTGAGTGAGTGAGTGAGTGAGTGAGTGAGTGAGTGAGTGAAACAACTTTATTCGGTCCACAATAGACGCGAGTAAACTCAACGTCACCTGGTTAGGCCCCACTCGGGGACGTTCAGCTTAGTGTCCCTGTATATGCTACCGCAGGTAGCAGAGTTGCGCATACCTTTTCCTTGCACCGCTCACGCCGCTATTCGGCGAGCGCCGTCATGTGGTGCAAAATGACATCAAATGTTCAAATTTTCCGCGGCGAAGACAACTTTACGGACACGACGGCGCGATTCCCGCGCCGACTTGTTTCCGCCAGTTCCATCGTCATTGCTTTTTAGAGCAGTGAAGCACCAGCGAATGGTGGTTCATGACAAATGTCACTTTTCAGTGGTCGCCAGCTCGACCGTACGCGCATTGGTCTTCTGGCGACGGTTACCGATAAGCAGAAATGCACCCACCTAATTGTCGACCATACGTGCGTGAAGTTTCTTTCAAACGCCCTTAAAAACAAGTAGTTCGCGCCTTCCAGCCAGGCGAGAAAAGGTTGTGAGCACGCGGAAGATAATCGCACCATTTTTCGTTGCAAGATAAGCAAGCGAGCTTATGAGCTGTTCGATCGTAGCATGCATGAGAAAGCTGTGGTGGTGAAATCGGCCTCCGCTGTATTATTCTTTGAGCACGAGACTCGATAAACGGACGCACTTTTTCTCAGAACCTAGCCACATACAGCTTTTCTAAATGACCACGGGCCTTTGTGAACGTCTGTGACTATTGTGCAGTGCCAACTCCACAGAAGTGTCTGCGTATTTGTTGATCATTTCCTTTTTTTTTTTCTTGTGGTGCTTTCTCTCTGTCTCTCTCATCTTTCTACTCCCCTTTCCCTTTTCCCCCCAGTGTAGGGTAGCCAACCGGACTGCTGTCTGGTTAACCTCCCTGCCTTCTCCCTTTTGTATTCCTTCCTTCTAAATGAATTATACCTTCGGTTCGCTTAGGGCACCTTTGAATCAATTCAACATTTCAATCGCTTAATCACATTTAATTAATTCCGTCACCTTTAGTCCACTTAAAGGACATTCGGTTCACTTTATTTCACATATTGTTGCGCGTATGAGACACTGGTCCACGCCCTGCACTGCTCCAGGGATCGGCCGAACGCTGCGATATTGCGGTTGTACACGTCGTTTTGCCCTCGGACGCGACGCTCTAGAAATTATAGCCATATACAGCTTCGCTGCATGAGTGCAATCTTGCTCAGCGCGTGCGAATAAGACTGAGGCATGCGGCCCGCGGCGGATCATCGCGCCGTATTTGTCTCCTTAGCGAGCGACGCGTGGCTTCACTGCGCAGCCTTTGAACACAATGGCGGACCTATGCGCAACTCTGCTCCCGTAGGGAGCATATACAGTAACTATAGTTCAGCTTAAACCTGACCGCCCTCGCCCGGACCCTCTGGACGGCCAGGATTAAAGAGTTCTGGTCCTGGGCCTTAAGGAGCTTTTTCGTTTTCCTCTTGGTGGAAAGGGGGGACCGGCAGAGGTGCAGCCCCACAGGACATGCTCGAAGTCCGCATAGCCACCACACAGAGGGCAGTCCGGGCTTGGGAACCGTTCGGGGCATATTGTGTGCAGTGCCGCAGGGCTCGGGTAGGTGCTTGTTTGCAGCAGTCTGTGAGGGACAGCTTGGGCCCTGCACAGCGAGGAGTGTGGCAGGGGCAGCATTCTTCTTGAGAGTTAATGGTACTTGCATATCTCATTGTACGAGCAGAGAGGCTGAAACAAACCATTCATCGACCTTCCACTGTGAGGTAGTCTGCTTCTTATAATAATAATAATAATAATAATAATAATAATAATAATAATAATAATAATAATAATAATAATAATAATAATAATAATAATCAGCGTTTTACGTCCTAAACCACGATTTGATCGTGAGCGCCGCCGTAGACTGCGGAAATTTCGACCACTTCGGGTTCTTTAACGTGCACATAAATCTAAGTACATGGGCCTCTAGCATTTCTTTTCCATTGAAATGTGGGCACAGCGGCGGGGATTCAATTCCGCGACCTTAGGTCAGCATTCGAGCACCATGACCACTAAACCACCGCAAGCGGGTGCTTCTATTCCTACCCTATACTCTGTGGGCACGCTATCGATACGTTATCCATTAGTTAGACATAAACGCTTTAATGACATACATGAACGAAAGAAGGGGAATTTTAAGGGCTCGTTTTTCTTTGTTAAGCACAACATTAATGAGAACTAGCAGACAATAAAGCCAAGAAGAGTATAGGCGATGTTATTTGTAGTAATTATGAAGTAAACACGAAGGAAGTAAAGTTAGGTGTACGAAAAGATAACTTGCCGCTGACAGGACCGAACCTGCGACCTTCGAATAACGTGTCCGATGCTCTACCAACTGAGCTACAGCGGCGGTCATCCCCGTTTCCACTTTACGGAGTATATACGTGCATTTAAACGTGCGAGCGTCAGTCAGCGCCGCCAGTAGCCATGACGGCCAGTGTGGAACACTCTTTGTCTACCTGTTGCCAACAGGCAGATAAAGAGTCAAGCAGGCCAACCACTGAGGACAAGAAAGTGCCAAGCATATAGGAAACGTAAATACGCTTTTGTGGCGGGGGAAGAGAGGTGGGACGGTGTACGGGTTTGTGTGTTGTATTAGTCGCTACCTCGCAGTACATATGTAATGTTCACACCAGCAGAGTGTATAATCATATCTTGGTTTTAATGCGTATAATCGAATTATTAAATTTAATTCTACATGCGCCATGAGGCAACCAGTGTCTTGGTATTGAGAGTGCTTAGAACGTTTTCAAGTGCACGAGTGTGCTCTGATGTAAACACAGTGATGATGATTCACCTCATTGAAGGAACAGAAAATGCGAAGAATTTTCGAATGTTGACCCAAGACGAGAAACATATTCACAAAATATTACAAAGAATTAGTATCTGCGTAACACTACATGGTTTCTACGTTATTGCGGCGTCATACAGCGTCAAGATATTTAACAGTGAATCAGATGATCTTCGCGGAAATCTATTCTGCCTGTGCCGGGGATATGCATTATTTTTTGCTTTCAATTTTCTGTGCGGAGACCTCATATGCTGCGGCCTAGAGCGATCCATCTTGCCCGCGCGAACATGAACATTGCCACAATACATCAGGGATATCCCGGTACACTATTTCCAGATTCTTATGAAATGCGCCATGCATCAATTTTTCGTAGGAAGTGGCGTCAAGCGAATTGATAAAAATTACGATCATTCACTCTTCTGTGGCCGCTTAATTTTTATTCATAAAAGATAAAATCTCCACATGGCAATTTTTCACCCGAAACACTGCATACACCGCTTCTCTAACGCCGCTTCTTTCTTTGCACCGCACGACCATTTTTTGTGTGGCCTATCTATGTGTTAATGTGAATCATTTAGCGACTATTCTTATCTGCCGTGCATATAAATTGCGTCATTACCTACACCCTTTTCCAGCATGCAAATTGTTAAGTTTTGATCACATGGTGAAAAACAAAAATGAAACGTCACCTTAATAGAGTGATGTCACTTTGAATAAATTTTCTCGCGTCAGCCGCAAGAGTTCCTGCTGATGTGACGGGCCCTGTGCATGTACTCATATACGGCATATCACTGCAGTCATTTTCTTCATTTTTAAGAAACCTGGCGGCTACTGCAGTAAAGTGGTAACGAATTCAGAAGCACTCTCGTTCATTCGCTTATGACGGCATCGATAACATCGGTTAGGTGGCCTGGTGGTTATGAATAGCAATTTTTATCTCTATGTTGGGCATATACAGCTTCTTCTGAGGAAGAGCATGAAATTTGGCAGTCCAAGCTCACATTGACGGGTATATACAATACCTTGTGTCACAAAATATTTACCCATTATATTCGGTTACTTACCTGATGAGTCACCCATTTTAAAGCAACTGAATGTATTATAGAAAAAGCCCCGCACTCATCAATAAGTATTCTTCAAACTTTTAGTAAATTGAGCCAACAATTTTCTTTTTGCCTTTTTTTTTTGTTTCTAGTATGTCTGTGAATGATGTTTCTTTTCAAAGCGAATTTACACATGTCTTTACGGCCGAATTGCCTGAAAAATTTGCATACACTTGTCATTGTGTCCTTACGGGTTCCTTGGACTTTCCCATGTTTATCTACAGCACTGCTAATTTAAGGCATACTGTGAATGGAAGAACACAATCTTAAAAACATACTTGATCCCTTCGTCATAAGAATCGGTATAATACGAATGTAAAACGTGTCCTCAAAGAAGTAGTTGAATGTTTACTGCGCATTGATATAAGAGAGCTTGTACAATGACTATTGGTGTTTGGCAGCTATAGCACCGTTTAACGTGGATGCTCCCACGCTGACGATTGGTGGTACATCTCCATCCCGACGACTAACGTCCATAATCAATGGTTAAACAAACCATTGTGGTAGCTACGGTGAGAACGTAATCAGAGAAAGCGCTGTACAGCCAGAAGAGCGTCGCTGATTGGACACAGAACTTGGGCTAAGGTCGCCATCCCGCGGCATGTTAAAGAGTTATTGGACACCACGGCCGGGAGGGAAACGCAACCCACGTCGTGTCTCCCCTCTAGCCCGGTCACGATTTACTAACTCAGGGTGAGCATAAGCAGGGAACGCGGTGCTACTGTCAGACGAGGCAGGCGCGCGTCGCAGAGCTATTTTTGCTATGTATGGATGCTATGAGCGAGGCCTACAGTTTGGCTGAGGTCGCCACCTCACGGTGTGTTAAAGCGTTGACAAAATTGCACTTCTCCTATTGGAAACGCGCCGAATAGGATGGGGGCGTAGCAGCAACGCGTCGCAGGAGATAATCGCGGAGGCCAAGGTCATGATGCATTACTTCACTTTACCGCTCCAAGAGGACAACACCGTCCCGCAGACCAAGAACACAGTGAGAGGTAATAGTGAGACATAAAAGGCGCGTTTGTAGAACCGCCAGATCATGTGACTGTGGCGCAGTGGATAGCGTGCCCGGCATCTGTTGTCGTGGACCAAGAGGTCGTGGATTCGACGCCCGTTAACGGAACTTTTTTTTTGCCATCTGATCGTGTACGTTTTTTCGACGTCATTTCCGTGACGAAATACGTCACTGCAGTCTTGGGGAACCCCGGCATTAAAACTTTCATGTTAAAGAAAACGCTAAAGGATATGTACAGGCTATGATGTAATCTTATGTGATGCACTGGCTTAGCTATTTTTCCCGTGTACTGTGTGATGTCAGTGCACGGTAAAGAACACCAGATGGTCGAAATTTCCGGAGCCCTCCACTACGGCGTCCCTTATAATGATATCGGGATTTTGGGACGCCGTAGGGTTTGGGGACCCAGACTTCACCTCAGTCTGGCGCAAGGAAGGTCGCTTAGCCAATACATTCGGTACGGCTTTTAAAATTCGTGGCTGGACTACGTTACTGGGGTGTTACACGAAGGTTACAACGGCCCACACCGTCGTCCGTACCATCCTTGTTGAGGACGAGGTTTCGTGATGAGCAGGTGACAGTCTAAGACAAAATGAGTAACGCATTTACAAGAACATTAGAGCAATCCTCGAGAGACCATGCATGTTGAAACACAGTACACAGCTACATCATTACGGGAAGACAGGTGAACATCCTAGCGCACTTCGTGTACGTCGTTAATCAAACGCCATTCCTCCTATTGCAGCACGCTAGGAGGGCACACTGACAGAGTAAGCTGAATGTCTCCCCAAGTGCCCTCCGTTTTGCGACGGAAACAGATGGCATCCTTTTTGTCCGAAGCGGATCCCTGGGTGTCGAAATGTCGGGCTCCGAAGAGAGAAGGTCTAAGCAAAGCTGTTCCACCCCTGGAAAGATGTTCCACCCCTGGAAAAGGGCGTAGCAAGTACACTAGACACTTCCAGTGATTAGAGCAGACAGGTGAACAGCCAACGCAGGCGTAAAGGCGCAACACAGAAATCGTCGATAGTCGAAATAATCCGGAGCTCTCCACTACGGAGTCTCTCACAGCCTGAGGCCGCTTTGGGACATTAAACCCTACGAACCAAGCAACCAACCTGTTTGAGTATGGTTGTCATGATTAAGAATTAGTGAGCGTGCAGGGCTGATTATAGTACATATATATATATATATATATATATATAATGTGTTCAAAAGCAAGTGCATCATGCTGAATGTTGAGTTAACTAAGAAAGACAGTTATGATGAATATCTGTTAAAATCGCTGAAAACTAACAGAACTTAATTACTTGCAATATAAAAAGCCCTTCCGTTTAGGTCGGTGCCATTTGCAGCCCGTATTCACGTCGCTCGGAAAAAACTCGCAAGGTCCCTTGTGCACTCGCCTAAGACGACTGGAAGGCGACAGCCATGTTCTTTTTCTTCTCAGTCGATGTAATAAACTGCCCCGCCGCCTTTAGGAAGCTTTCTGCACCTCACATGGTTTTGCACTGCCTCTGTGATCGGCTCACCGTTGACCAAAGCGCGACTTCATGTGAAGACGTCATCATATGACGTAGCATGACGCCACTGTGACGTAATAATAACCTCATAATGACGTCACAAATACTGGTGATATGTGATGTGATGACGCCATATAGTGACGTCATCACGTGATTATGATTTTTTGAATCACTAGTGTAGACGCCGCCGACGCGGGACACCAGTCAATATTCGTGTTTCATGAGTAGAGACCGGATTTTAGGAAAATGCCTATTTTGTTCCCTGAGTTCCCATCACCCCACTTTGATATATGAGCATCAATTAGAGATTAAGAAGGGCTTTTATAGTGTTTTTATAGTGCCTATAAATGGCTATTTTTGGCGTTTCGGCCTAAACACCTGTAAGTGGCTATGAATGCCTATTTTCCAAACCGGCGCCTATATGAACACTATTTAACCTCAAATTTCGCTTTCGGATGCAGTTGACAACCGTTATTTGTGTTACCGGGCGACACTGATTGTTCGGAACTCTATGGCGCTATACTGGGGTTCAACCTAGTCCTTTAGTTCAACCAACTTCCTGAAATCAACCCCTAGCAGCAGCGAAGTGCGACGCGCCGGTCACCACGCGCCGCCGCGCTGACATGGTGCGAACGGTTGGCGAATGCTAAACCGTGATGAGCCGTCAGGGAAAAGGATAGTGAAGATCAAAAGAAAGAAAAATGTGATGTGGATGCGGCTTTTGTTTTGTTGTAATTTACTTCTTAGGGTGCTCACCGACATGGAGGACATTGACTCTCCGCGATTAAAACCGGCCAATATGAGGCATCCTTCCCTTCTGATCTTTCAGCGGTCTGGCATAGGCGTGCGCAGGGTTCCACATTAGAGAAGGCAGAGTTTCATCACAGCGCCCCCCCCCCCCCCTCCTCCCGCCTTCCCGTATAGACTCCAAAGGACAGTATGCTTCACAATGGATGAAAAAAAAAAAGGACAGTGAAGCAATGAAGTGCTTCTCACAAAGGTCTGCCTTTGATTGCTGGCTTTGCTGAAGATATGGGAAGCGAACAGCGTCTTGAAATTCAGAATCAGGAGCCTTCGGTCGCCATTATCGTCAGAAACCTGCGTGGCCAAAACTGAGTGAACGTAAGCGGCAGACTGCGCCCAGCTTCCAAGGTTGTCGGGGGGGGGGGGGGGGGGGGCTGCCACTCTCGTGCGCATGCCTATGGCTCCTGTGCCACCCTTCATAGCCATGCCGAAAAGAAGAAGAAAAGAAAACACCCAGGGGTGTGCTTATTCGACAGCGGACACGTGAGTCCCCAGGTGTTCGCAGTATTCTTCATTAGGAAGGGCGGCGCCATGGTTTATCGCAGCCCCCGCCCCCCCTCCCGTTGGTCAAGTCCGAAAGAAAATAAGCTTCTCAATAAATGCAAAAACGAAAATGAAGCGATGACTTGCTGTTCCCAATGGCCAGCCTTTCGTCCCATGCTTTTGGGGAGCAAATGTGCCAAGTAAGCAGTTTTTGAATGCAATGTCACAGCTCCTCGGCCATCATTATCGTCAAAAGCCTGCGTGAAGGTGAGGGGTAGACTTGGCGCACCCCTCTAATTATTAGCGGGGGCTGGGCGCCAAAGGCGACGGCCCCCGTGCCCCCCCACGGGCGCACGCCTATGCTTGAATCACTATGCTAGAGAATAAAAGTGGGGACCGTATTACACGAACCGTGCGAGAAAAAGGACAATTTCACGGCTATGCTCAACTGTTGGCGCCTTTGCGCCATCATAAACAATAACATTTCTTGCTTTCCTGTCATACAAACAGGCCGCGCACGTTTGTTTTCAAATTACTTCCATTTATGTAAAAGTTTATGGTGCCTACCTTTACGACACTGGAGGCCTAAAACGTGTTTTACCTGCCTAGTTTTGGCGTCTAAAACGGTGTTTTGCTTACCTATTTTTGGTGCCTAAAACGCTCTTCTTTAATGTTTAAAAATATTGATGAGGCATCTAAGGCTTTCGTCTTAACATATTACGGATGGCGTGGCAGACGTGCTCGTCAAGGCGGTCTCCAGTTTGAGTTCTGTAACTGCCGGCTGAAACCTATGAAGGCAGGTTTCTTTTTGGAATCTTCATTTGCTACTAACTTAAGGATTATTGGTGAGCAGGGTTTCGTGAGATTCTGCAAGTGTGGGTAAACTTGAACGATAAAAACTTGTTTTTCTTTAATCTCATATTGGGGAGAAGAGAGAGATACTTATAGTGGTGTATGTCTGTGCGTGCGTGGGTATTTGTGTGCGTGCGTGCGTGCGTGTGTGCGCCTGTGTAGATTTACCAGTTGCACTATATGGCCGTCTTGATGACTTACCAACAAGCGATGAATGTCAGCAGTGGCATAACGACTTTGCCAAGATCTCTTGGACATTTACTATAAGCGTGTCATAAAACGTGTCATTTTTTTCGACAATAAACATTTTCTCTCTCTCTCTCTCTCGAAATCACATTACAACATTGAAAATTTCACTTGAAGAGCTTGAAGAAAACTAACCATGAAAAGTATGCATAAAGCATTAGTTTAAAAGAGTCAGGTGAATTATCACTCCAACTCTGCACGCCTTGTCTAGGAGTAAAAACATGTCAATCGCTGTAGAAGAGACCTTTAAGGAAGCCAAGAAAGGAGCCGGAGGCTGTGGAATGAGTATTGTGAATATTGAATAACAAATCAAATGACCGTCAATGGACAAAGGCATTTGTAGTAATAGACTAACAAATCGCGCGTGCCGTCGCTGCGAAGCCATGGGCTTTTTTACTGCAGAGAGGGATCATTTCTACGCGGGTGAATAGGATAACCGCTGCTTGAAAAATAGCGGCCCTTACAGTGGGCAGACAAGTGTCGTCTATACGCGAGCAGTCCCTCTACCGTCGTAAATCACGCTGAAGAAAAAGAAAGAAGAAAACAGCCTCGCGAAGGAGGGGATACTGGGGTAGCTCTGCATGGCACAGCCACAACGCACGCCTTCGAATGTCGCACAGAAAGCCTATCACGGGTAGATGATTGCATTCGTCTCAAGACACTATAAAGAAATGGCTTTTTGAAAAGTTTCATTCCTGAAGCCGCCTTCACAATGTAAGCATTTTTTTTTTTCTGTACAGGCTCTGTATTGTTCCCCTGATCGTTACTTGCGGGCAGACTGCACAGATGAAAGCTAAAGCGGCGCAACGTGGCGTTAAGTCCCAAACGAGCGTATGAAACGGTCGACTATCGGTTTGTGCTTGAGGATGCCTTCTGTTCTCAATAGAACAGCGTAGCGAATGGAGGCTCGTAGAAGACCAACCCTGCTCTTGCTATTCATCCAGTTATGTTTATCACGAAACGCAATCCTGCTGGCTTCGTCGCTCGACGAACGGATTCAGTTTGCAATGAGTCTCTTGCGTGGCTGCCAACGTCTATGCATAACATTTTGCATTTTTACCCTCTTTCATAACTCTGCGGAAGTTCTACGTTGGGCTAGGATAATATAACATGTCTATTCCAATTCTTTTACACTGCGCTCTCCCGTTGTTATTATTAGGACACACCAAACATGGACGCTGTATGATAAGAAAATTTTAAATCAAATGAAAGGAATTGTTACAATAAGGTGGCTAACGGTACACTCTCACGTTATAACCAGATTTAGCGCCAGAAACTACAAACACAATAAGAAATTTCGACAGATGAGAACAAGCGATGGTAGACCAACTAGCCTAAAAGGCTGCCTTTCTGAAGTAAATTCTCGCGTTAGCATTTTGTATCCTTTTGTGTTTGTGTAGGTGTTTATTGCTGGCGCCGGTATAGCGTTTTACGGTTAACCCTTCGAGGCGTTCCCAGACGCTTACTCAGACAGGTGGCGTATGTCCTCGGGTGGACTTTAATGTAAATTCGCAACAATGATTATACTTAATGTGCTTTTAGGAAGCGTGTATTGCTTGAAGCAATATTTTAGACATGGATGTACCTACACTTAGGTGTGCGCACGGGGTAAGGGAGGTGGGCAGACGGGGAGGGCACCAAGTCAATCCCATGTCTGTACTCAGTCGGACCCATCCCATCATCGTGTAATGTGCACGGTTATGGCCACCCCTGAAGTTGCATTCCAAGAGCGGTTTACTTCACAACTTTATGTGGTGGTGGTGATGATTTTGCCACAGGCGAGGCTAGCCTGGCGGACCTGGGGTGCTATGCAAAATGGCCACAGCGCACGCTGTGGCCATTTTGATACCGAGTTTCGCCAAACTCGGTATCTTTCTGAGCTCTGGCGACACCCTCTTTTGAACGAGCTAACAGTACGAAAAGGTCATATCCAGCCCTCAACCTGCGCTGTGTTCTGTTCCATTGGTTACGATTGAACGAGGCGCCACGTCAAGGGCGGTCGACAAAGTTTGGCGGGGACATTCAAACCAGAGGCATCTTCTTTCATTGGTTTGTCGTTCCACTGAGTGCTGAAGGGCACTCATGCAAGAAAAGTGTCAGAAATTTTACTAACGGTATTTTTTTTTAGAGTTACGGGCTGTTTAAATTCGTTTTCCTGCGTTTAATGTCTGCACTAAGGCATCCTTGAGAATAAAATAACGTGGCTTCTGAGATTAGTTCCAGCCAACCACCTTACAACACCGCGGCCGGAGCTAATTGCCGAGGCGACGTGCATAATCATCATGGTCGGCCTGTGCATTCTAGCGCGTTGCTCGGCCGGCGCGCGCCCTCTTCATCCTCTTCATCATCTGCTGGCTCCCCCGAGCACGCGCGCCCGGCTGATTAGTAGACTGACTGGGTGGTATACCTAGCTAATTAAGTCAGAACATGCTATGACCAACCTAATTAGGCCAAATCATGCTAAAATCGAGTTAATTATGGCCACATCTTACAAAGATCCCGCTAAAAAGCCGTGTAAGGTTGAGACCGAGCTAATTAAGACTATGCTGACTAGCGCCACGCTAATTAGGAGCATTCTAATTAAAGCCAAGTTAATTATCCCCTTACTCACTAAGATTATGTTAATTATACTCGGATACAACTCAAGAAAAAAGAGGCTTTTCGCCATCACAGGACCCCCCCTCCAACCAATGGCATCGCCGGGTCATCGTGACCACGCGGCAGACCGCCTTGGCGCCGCGCTCACGAGAGGAACCACAAAGCAGTTGTGTCAAAGCGTGTCACAAAGCGTGTCACAAAGTGGCCGCAACACCATTGGCTGGAGGGAGGTCTTTGATGGCGAAAAACTGCTTTATTCTTGAGTTGTATCCGAGTACAGGGCTATGCTAATTGGCCCATACTAATTAGAACGCTGCTAATCATACCTGAGCTAATTAAAGTAGTGTTAATTAAAACATTTCCTACTATGAAGACAGAACTACTCAATATTGTGTTAATTAGGGCATAACTATTTAATACAATTAAAATTGAAATCGAACTGACGCGGTCTTCCCTCCGAAGCAGACCAACGTAGACGAGCGACGTAAAAAGCTGGAAGAAGCTAGGTGATATGCGATCACAAGCTCCTCTCATGGCTCCAGCCTTGCACAAGTATGCAAGTTGACCAAATTATTGTATATGCAAAGAAGCTGCTGTGCTGCTTAGCGTCCACCGCATGAAATGCTTGCCAGTCACACCGGCACTATGACCGCTATGACAGTCACGAGTTGAACTTGGGCCTTCTCAGAATCAACTAGTTCGTACCCGAATTCATGCGTCAATCAGTTTGATTGACAGACGCCCGCGGTGAGGTCTGGGCCCGCCCATCGCGTTTGTTCTTGCCGAGGAGCACTGCTCACGCCGCAACGCCCGCGACCGGCACGAGTCATCTATCAGCTTAATCGAACCAACTATGCACTCACACACGAAGAACTAAAGGGTTATATCATCACGTGGCTACAATGTCTCGCATTCAATTTCCCCGCGCTCATGACGTACTACTCAAAGACATGAAGCAAGCGCCCCTGGTGGCATTTGCGGCGAGAAATGTTACTATTTGCTTGTTTGTAGAGACATTGTTTCTACCAATTCGTTACTGCATGCAGAAAAATTTTCCAAACGTGTAATGCAAGTAGTACTAACTTGTACATTTATTAGATGTGAAGCATCTTATGGCGAAGCTTAATCCTGTGGTGGTGGTGTGCGGCGTGGCCTCCCTTACTGCGCATGCGCAAACCCTTTAAAAAAAATAAAAAAAACTCCTTTCCCCCCCTCTCTCTCTAAGCATCCCTCCCCGCGGCAACCACACCCTCACTGCGCATGCGCCTCCCCTCCTCTCTCCCCTCCTACGCTACCCCCCATCTCTCCTCTAGGCATCCCTGCCCGCGGCGTCCACACTCCCACTGCGCATGCGCGTCCCCCCCTCTCTCTCCTCTCCTACCCTCCCCCCCTCTCCCCTCTAGGCATCCCTGCCCGCGGCGTCCACACTCCCACTGCGCATGCGCGTCCCCCCCCTCTCTATCCTCTCCTACGCTCTCCCCTCTAGGCATCCCTGCCCGCGGCGTCCACACTCCCACTGAGCATGCGCGTCCCCCCCCCTCTCTATCCTCTCCTACGCTCCCCCCCTCTCTCGCCTCGCGACGCGGACGCCGGCAGCGTCTGCTAGCGAGTTTCTTGGTCGAGAAAACCGACTGCTCGCGCTGCACAACCGTTCACTGGCCACTCCGTATATATGGCAATGGATTTTGACCTGCAAGGTGGTGCCGGTGGGAGATTTCTCCTGTGCGTTGTTGAACAATTAAAATTCGCAGCATGCGCGTTAACTAAAAGCGGACTGAGGGTCTCTGAGTCCAGTCGGAGTCTTCTGTCTCTCATTGCCCCATTAGCAGCGATTGGCATGTTCCAGTAGGAAACACCGCTCCATCACTGCGTGCTTTGCGCCTCCCCAGTTTTCTCTCCTGCGCAACGCTGCGATGAGCGGCAGCGTCAACACCGCCGCCAGTGTAAACGTTAGCGCCCTCTGCTTCACATCTACACATGGTTCCCTTTAGCGGGAGATGGTGTAATTTTTTTTATCTGTAACTTTCGATAGAAGGGAAGCGACCTGCACGAGAGTGCTGCGTGTGCGCCCTTGTTGCCTTCGAGAGTGAAAATTTCCATGCTGCAGGTGGAACGAAAGAACTTTACCGAAAGAGGACAAACACCCACGAACACGCCTGGTGGAGGCGCGATGTTCAGTTGGCAAAAAGATAGCGCGACAATCCCGCTGACGTCGCTGCACTGTTGAAATGTTGACTGAGTGGTGGCGCGCTGACGCGTTCCCACGCGGGGTTGCTTTGAGAACCGCCGCAAATGCTGCGCATGCGTTTGTGACGCCATGCTCATTCTTGCAGCCGTTTTTATGAGCGCTGCTGTCGCGCGCTCCGTACTGTCTTCCGGTCATGACTGCCGCAGTTCAAACTCGCAGCAAACCTGTGTGCCCGAGAAGCTCGGGCCATCCTGCATAGCACCCCTGGCCGGCAATCGCTTCGCCTCAGCTACCCTTTCCATGCTCTATGCCTCACCATACATCACTTAAATCTGTCCCTCGTAGAAAACTTGACAGAACAGCAGCCACTTCTTGGCAATTCATCTGCATACCTTCTGGAAACGCAATCTATTCACAACATCCACGGGGAAGCCCTTTTTCCTTCATATTGTCCACTAGTCTCTCTCTTGCAGAGCAAAAGCGCTGACAGGACCAGATGTAGTGGGCTGTATCTCCAACTTCATTGCACTCAGCACACAATGGGGAAGGAGCGCCCTTTACTTTACTAAAACCATGCGGGGGTGCAACTGGCTGTGTTCTTACTCTATACAGTAGGGTTGACTCGGCACGACTAAGTCCTCTTGTGACACAGGGCTGATGTGGCGAATTCCATTAAGAGCGAAAATAGCATCGAATCCCCCCTTAAATCGTGAAACCAAAGGCAGGTGGTTGTGATCGGCACGTCATTGCTTCATTCTTATTTTTAACCTGCTGGTTAACGTTACCTTGAACTGCACTTTGAAGCAAACAAGACAATCCTGAGAGTTCTGCACTCCGCATCGAGGGTTCTGCGTGCTCAACATGAGAAATCGCATGTTCGACAAACTGCTTTTGTCAATTCTTAGGACTAAGTTGGGACTGCGAATAAAGTATTGACTGCGCTCATTTTGTCATCTCACAAAAAATTATTCTGTAGGAAATCGCTATAATTTATGCTTGAATGCCGGCAATCGCGATTTTGGGGGGTACTGGCACCGTACTCATTTTTGTAGTCGCCAAAATGATATTACTTCTTGTCCTTACAGAGAGATGTATGATTTCTGCTACAGCGCAAGGCGCTTCGTCACTAAGCGCTATATGATATCCAAGACCAGCAAGTCGTCCGCCTCGGTGGAACAGTGGCTGCGGTGCTCGGCTGCTGACCCGAAGGTCGCGGGTTCGATCCCGGCCGCGGCGGTCGCATTTCGATGGAGGCGAAATGGTAGAGGCCCGTGTACTGTGCGATGTCAGTGCACGTTAAAGAACACCAGATGGTCGAAATTTCCGGAGCCCCCCCCACTACGGCGTCTCTCATAATCATATCTTGGTTTTGGGACGTTAAACCCCAGATATTATTATTATTATTAAGACCAGCAAGTTATGTTTAATCCTGGGCAGTTCTAATTTTAAAGTATTCATACACTACAGTATTTCAACTATAATATCCTTAGCCCCCCGTTTGTTCCCTGACCCACTCTGCTCTCTTCCTGTCTCTTAAGGTTACACCTATCATTTTCCTTTCCATCGCTCGCTGCGTCGTCCTCAGTTCTGAAATCAAGAAGAAGAAATGGATATGGGCCGGGCACGTAGCACGTCGGCAGGATAACCGCTGGTCATTAAGGGCAACTGACTGAATTCCAAGAGATGGCAAACGCGTGAGGGGGGAGACATAAAATTAGGTGGGTAGATGAGATTAAGAAGTTTGTAGGTATAACGTGGCAGCAGAAAGCACAGGACCGGGTTGATTGGCGTAACATGGGAGAGGCCTTTGCCCTGCAGTGGGCGTAGACAGGCTGATGATGATGATGATGATGATGACACTACAGTATTTACATTTTTGCGAAAAGCTCATTACATTGGTTACACTTAGCCGTTGAAACAAAAACGTCACAGTTTTCACAGAAGCGTTGCTACTATTGGCTACGTTCACTACTTTGCTTGCTATACAGAATCAGTACCTGTCTCAAGCTTAAGGTTATACGTTTATAACGGGTATTATTGCAATTTTTTCCTTGTTCATTTATCGCTATTCAATCGCACATCATTTGAGGCAAGGCGTTGTCGTTACCTGACTTTTTTCCAGATTGTCATGATATCTATCCATGCACTTATTCTACTTGGGAAGGTTCTGTTTCTCGCCCGAATCCAGCAAGAGAGCTATTGTAATCTGTATACCAGTTTGGTTTTACATGCACGGAATCATATCTACTAAGAATATCACTGCCCCGATTATCTGCACTTGTTAATATAGCTTGTAATAAATGTATTTCTTTGTTCTGATCCCTGCTATCGCCACCTTTCCACAGGGACGCTATCCGTATATCGACGCCCAGCCGGTTTAGCTACAGGTTCGCTCAAATGCGTCTCGTCAAGCACAAATGCACCATCGGGGCCACTTGGCGGTTTTTGTCAATCACCGTCAAGTTCATTGCGTTAACTACCGTCCATTTTGTCATTGTTTACAGCAAGTACTGCCTTTTTAGGTTCATACCCTTGCCTTTTAACCTCCGTAACCATGCCGGCTGCAATTTTCGAGTTCTCAGAAACATTGCTGATTCCGCTAAACTATCTTGGCATTTGCTTAGTGATTCCTAAACACCGTATCTGCAGTACATCAATTGCCTCCTCTTTACTTCAAAGGCACCACGAGAACCCGGAGATCTATTGTTCAAAGATATCTCATATACTTGCAGCCGCAGTGCTCTTCCCTTTCATCCTCAGTTTTTGATGGTTGGATGTTTGACTCAGTATTTATTTTCGCATACGTTTTTTCAGCCATTCCCCTCCCTATTTCCTCTGTGTCTTCCTTTTTTTTTTTCTTGTGCATCCAAACCAAATAATAATAATAATAATAGGCATGCAGCGGTACTTACAATGTTTTACTAACAATATGTGTTGCGCGTGAATGCAGACCATATCATTACTCGTCTTTTTAATAAAGATCACATTTTCCGACTTCCCTGTTCTGAAATTGAGGCAGGCGGCTTTCGTTTATAATTGCCACCCGTATCTCAAAGGCGCGATAAATAAATGCCCTGCTTTCTCCGCTAGCAGAAATATATTGTCCGCACACATTATTAGTCCGGGGGGCCCTCTGTTATACGACTTGGGTTTACGAGCGCCATGAAGCAGAATACGCAGAATTGTACTAGTCGATGCCATGGCCTCCGAGATTTACAACGCCATGCTTAGCGTTCCTGCGGCCTCTTGCGTTGCACACACACAAAAGTGTACCTCGCTTCTAGCTACTTCTTAGAAGAGCCAGCCGACCCTTCGCAAAAGTGCTGCGGGTGGCATGGCCGAGGCGTTGCTCCTTGGATAAATTTCTGTGAACTCTAGCATAAGGCGCGTTTGGGAGCTTTGAATTTCACTCCGTCATCGATAAAACGGAACACCTCTAGGGCAAATAATTTTCCCGCTTGCAGAAACAAAATGAAACAGTTACTGAGCAGTGTTCATCAGCGTTCTGGTGAACGCCTGCTTGGAAGATCGCGCCTGTCAACATTCAGTGGAACCTATCACTGGAACTTTAAGGTCATCTAGCGTGAAAAGCACAGCCTTTGAGTTGCTTATCATACTCTGCAGCTGCTGAGACTGCAGAGTCTGATATTTTCCTTATATTTAAGGAGTCACCTCAAGCATTAATAAGATTGAACATATAGAGAGAAAAGCCGTTAAGTTCATTTACAAGGAAATATTGCCGGCATGATTGCTCCTCCCAGCTAATGAACTCCTCCCAAGTCAATCAACGAGTACCTGCCATCACTATATGAACTAGACTTCACACGACGGGCCAAACCAAAGGAGTACTACGCCAGAACAATTATAGACTAAAACATACCCCAAACACTCACACTGAGTAAGCTCTCTGACATATGACCTATGATTTTTGCATTTTACCTAACCTACCACTACGCA
Organism: Rhipicephalus appendiculatus; assembly: GCA_030522465.1. Taxonomy (NCBI): domain Eukaryota; kingdom Metazoa; phylum Arthropoda; class Arachnida; order Ixodida; family Ixodidae; genus Rhipicephalus; species Rhipicephalus appendiculatus. The sequence goes on along the minus strand of JALIZH010032945.1, from coordinate 6,377,971 downwards.
GTACATCTCCTTGTGTTTTTTGTTTTACATACCCTGTTTCTATCCACATGCTAAAGTTATCTAAATCCGCCTCATTCTCTCTTTTTTAACCCTGAATTAAGCTAGTGAGTTATTTCAAAAACAATCTAGTGCTAAACATTTTAAGAATATAAAGAAATGCATTTATATAACAAGACACCGCCCGTTTCATGGCCGATCCCCCCATGGCGGGTTGCGCCAGATCAACAAGGGTCAACCAACCAACCATATAGTGCCTGCAGTGTATGTAAAAAAAAGCAAGAAAATCTTCTTGGAGTCTTTCTTTGAATGCCGTCCAGGTCGGAAACTCTGATTCATGGTTGTGGAGCCAAATGTTGGCGACTCCGGAGGGGTAGAAGCTGACGAAGCTGAGCTTGTCGGCGTCATTCCATTTATTAGAGACGCTGACTTTGTCGTACAATGACAGCCAATAGTCCACGTCTTGATCTTCAGCGCCATTGAAGATGGGAGGATCTCGTTGGCGTGGCGTACCTGAACAGACGACTGCAGGCGACGCCTGGGGGAATACTGCTCTGCCCAGTGTGGTCGGGCATGGTTGGCACGGCAGGGATCGTCCGGTTTCGGAGTTCCAGGTCTGAAAATACCCAGCACCTCCCCCAAATGTCAAGAAGTGTTCTGGGTGACCAACTTCTCAGGTGGTATAGAGCCGAGCAGGGAGAGGTGACACACGGAACAACACCGAAACGAAGCTTTTATGACAAAACCATCGTCGTTCTCTCCTTTCAAGCCATATCCCCACTACCCATTATCTTCAGTACAAATAAAATAAAATAGACACCAGCCGCTTTTGCTATGTGCGTGACAATTAAAATTATGCCCCACGAAAGGCTATACTGCCCAGGTGATTCCTCAAAAGGTTAATTTGTATTACTCTCATTTGACAACAAAGACCTTGCTCAGAAGAGTGATATTCTACTGAACACAGTGAGTTATTGGTACACATGAAAGTAATAAAGTTAACAAGTTGGGTAATTTGTTGGCACGCATATGCAGTCTGTTCCACCTATCATGCAACAATATTAAAAAAAAAAGCACACAATACCGGAAGTCTTCTACGCGGATGAAGCCAATCAAGCGACATCGCTTAATTTGTGTTCTACTTAATCCTTTGCTTCCTAGCTTTGACGAAAAGAAACGGCTGACTTTTTGAGCAAAGCTTCTATGAATTACAGATTTCGGTGGGCGCGCCGCAGTTCGCGACAAACCTGGCGCAGGAGAGTGTGCAGAAATTTGGCGTATACAAATGGTTCTAATAACTGATGTTTTCTAATAAGCGCTGTTTTCTAATAACGGATGCTCACTCAAGCATGGGGTTGTCGGCGATCAGCCGTTCCTGATATGGCAACATGATTCTTTATCGTGTTCACTTGTCATTTCACGTTTCCACGTTTCATCGTTGCCTGTCATTGTTGCATTTTATTTCCACACCTGTTACCGTTGTTGTTGCCAGTAGCAATAGAAGTGTTGAGCTGCTAAGCATGTGCGTGAAGATCCCGTTCCCGGCATGGTAGAAGCAAAAAGTTAGGAGGCCGGGTCATTGCGCAACGCGATGGAAAGAAAGAAAAATAGCAGGTCAGGCACGCACACGGGTTCCATACCTGCCATGCATGGTGGTCGCACTTCGATGGAGGCGGAATCCTAGAGACACGAGTACTGTGCTATCGAAATTGTGTCGAAATTATCCGGAGGCCTTCACTACGACGTCTCTCATAGCATAAGTCACTTTGGGACGTTAAACCCTATAAACCAGCTAACCAATCAACATAGCTTACTGGGAAATCTTAGCTGCGCATAACCCTCTACAGCGCGTCGCGTTGGGATTTTTCTCAAGCGTGCGGATGTGCGCCGATGATGCATGACAGATAGATTGCAGGGCCGCACGAACGGGGTCACGGCAAAGCGGTAACAAACGAGGAGAAGCCAACCGAATAATCTGATAGCTTTATTTTGCATCGTCACAAGCTCTGGCGAGGGCTGAAACAATACTGCCCAAGGGTCGGCCTACGTGCTTCTTATCTCTTTGCTGCGTCCATGTTCGTGCATGCGTGCTATTTTTTTCATCACGCGTCACTGGCGCGTGCCGCACGCTTGAGAACCAGACCGAAAGTCGAAGCGCCGCGCAGAGTTATGCGCTACGGCCAAGATGTTTACTTGCCCATCAAGCTCAGCGTTGTGATCGCTGCGTAGCAAACCGGTTACTTGCACCAGGTTAACCTCTCTGCGTTTTCCTCTTCATCTATTTCTCCCTCTCTCTCTCTCGCTGCAGGCAGTCGCAGAGAGTCCATCGGCAATTTCTCAGCATTCAACCAACGGTCGGTGTAGTACATTAAGAATTGGAATTCGGCAAGAGAGACGCGAATCGCGCCCGCGACATCGTACTCAGCCACCCAACGCTATATTCACAACGGCATAGATATCTATAGTTGATAATATTAAGGATGCCCTACTTTTTAAATATGCAGTGCCAATACAAGTCAATCCCGAAGAGTTCGTGTTGGCGCTATATGATTGCCTCTTCGTGTCTAGCCCTCACTTCAAGCTCGACTCGGAAGTCCGTCTTTCACGCAACCGGGTTGAGCGTATCGCCCCTGCTCGGCCGATAATGGCGCCGCGCTTTTCAAGAATTACTGCCGATTATCACTCCTCAGCCGGGACCACTACTGCCGAGGGGAGGCGCTGCTATCGCCTTGTAAGTACTTGTAAGGAGAAAGCCTTATCTGCCTCATCGCTCGAAAAGCCCGGCGTCGGCGTGCACACGAATGGCACCAAAAGTCTCGTGACTTTGAATGACGTCGAATAATTAAGACCACACATTAAAATTATTTCAAAGTGAGGTTAAATTGAATGAACATACGAGAAAATGAATCAAGATTAAATAAAGCTATTTAGGTGTGAATCAGCACAGAATCAAGTGTCTTAAAGGCTATGAATGAAACAAACGGCTCAAGTGTGAAACAACGTGCATTTAAAATAAATCAAGAGTAAATAAAAGCACGTTAACGTGAATCAAGAGCGAATAAAGGGAACTAAGTGCCAATGAAAAATTAATCAACTGTCTCGTCTGAATCAACGTACATTTAGGTGACTCAAGTCAATCAAGAGTGATTCAGGGGACCCGGTAACTTTGCTTGAAACACTCCGTATGCCATTTCAATAATTTCACGTTTCCTTGCGGAATCTGTATGTTTTCCATATATTGTCCATAGGTTTACCATATGTTTCTGTAAACATCTTACGCAAACATGTGTAATTATTGAAATCGCATGAGGAGCCTTTAAGTATGCGTTTTCTCTACTCGAAGAGGAACGTTGTGTGAAGGGACATCCCAAAACACGGGGGAGGGCCACCCATTACAGCAACGGTACCCTGACGACAAGGCTGATAAAGAACAAGAAGTAATAACGATGGACAACGCGCGTAGGACGACACTGACAGGAGAGGTGCCACCAGCGAGAATGACATGATGACAGCACGCCGACGGCATGGAAACACGAGAATGGACGCTGACAGCGGGTCAATGGTGAAGCGACGACGACGATGAGAAAATGAAGGGCCAGACTCCGCACTCCACTGTGTCAATAAACGGATGGATCAAGTCCTGCTTCGAATCGTTATATAATATTCAGTGGGAGTAAAATTTTTTTTATTCATATTCACTGCTAATTAAACGATGCGCAACCGCGACAGTATACAAGCTGTATAACAAAACAAGGACGGTATAGGCAAAGAAAACCCTGTTTCAAGTTCTTAACTGCAGTCGGGAAGAAAATCTTCACATGCTTTACAAATTTTTTTGTTTGCATGTTTGTTTAACCTTCTCATCGTATTTAAGTTCTTGTCTGTGGTTTCCGATCAGGCATGGTTGTATTAGTTATCCTTCTTGCGCTTTTCCATAGTAACCGGACTTGTTCACTCCGGTAGTTGGCAGTAACTCGTTCCTGGGGTTATTTGTTTACACGTCAGTGCGCTTCATCACAACTTTTGACACTTGCGTACAGTGTCCGGACATCTCGCGAAATATTTGTTGACTTTTGATCACGTTTTTCTTTCACTCCACCACCTGTGTTCTCCCTCTCCTTCTCTCTCTCTCTCACGCACGCACGCACGCACGCGCGCGACCGCGCGCACACACACACACACACACACACACACACACACACACACACACACACACACACACAAACACACACACACACACACAAACACACACACACACACACGCACGCACGCACACACACACACACACAGGCACGCACGCACGCACGCGCGCCTAATTCTCACCTTTCATAGTAACAAGTACACCGTAAGTGACTCCACAAATTGTTCATTCAACGTGAGAGTAATCTCGGTTTGCGTGGGAATAAAAAACTAAGGGAGCTTGCACTATAGTGGTAACGAGCATGAAGGAAGTGCGGAGCTGGGCAGCGTTCTTTGTTTCTCTTCGGTTTTTCTCTTTCTTTCCTCCTCTTTCTCTCTTTTTCTCTTTTCCAGTTTTTTCTGCGTTTTTTTTTCTCCTTATTTCTATCATCATCACGGCGCTCGAAGAACAAGAGGAAGAAGACTTCTCTTTGGCGCGAGCGCGCGCTTAAATGGCTATGCTGCATGTGGTTTTGCCTGCGTTACGCCAAGCTACGACAGCATACAATGGTGAGAGCATACGACAGCATACGACAGCCCGGCCCCCTAAAGTGCTGTACACTGAAAAAAGAAAGTCGACTTTTCACTGCGCTAACGATTCATACACGGTCGCACGCAAACGCTAACAACCTCTACCTTGCACACAGTAGCGTAAGCGTTTCTTTCATAAATATTGTCTAGCTCGTAACGTTCTATCGTGCGGACACGAGCGTTCGACGCCATTTGCTTTCATCGCAAATGCGATTTGCTCTGTTAATCCTACGTTTTCACTTAGGGACTTGTGTATTAGTTTTGCTGCCTCTGTTGCGCGCTTTATCCAAGCAGTATCGATACGTGCGTCACCGTGAGGGGGAAGAAAAAGCCAGCTATCTGGCCACATACATGCTGAAACAATACACAGAGCGGAGATTTCGGGCCGTGTTATAGAAGCGAAAGGGCGCGTAACAATGCGGACGCGGATAGGAAGCGATATCAGGAAGGCGGATGGGCAGCTGCCGATACGGACACGTCACCATGGCAACGTCTCGTCCACGCTCCCATTCCAGCGGCACCTCCCTGCAAATGGGTACGCTGGGGAAATCAGGCAAAGCACGTTCCAGCCTTTGCAACGGGATGCGCCTCGCAGACTTCAGAACTAGCAGTGGCCGAACGTGGACTGTCATAAAAAGGCGCGCGTTAAGCCACGACACGGCGCTGGACGCCATTGATATTCGTGTGTGGGTCAGTGACAAACAATGCAAACAACAGCGTGGTCAAAAAGGGACCTCAGAGACCGCCTGGCAGTCTGCTGCTTCCTTACTACTTTGGTTCAGATCGGCAACTGTGTCCGGCATGGATTCTGCACGTATCCGAGAAACAGCGTCCGTTAGGCGTGAGAAAACTTTACTCCTTCCCTTTCTGTTTTCTTCGTCCTTTTCGGTTTCCTGCTTCTTACCAGAAAAGTTCGTAGCAGCTATCGGTATCTGCTCTACCACGTTTACGATTCCGTAGTAATGCCGTTCTTTATAGTTAGTGTATATTTCAAGAGTTTGTCATAGTTAGTCTAGTGAATGAAACTCCTCATAAATTCCTAGTGTGATTTTACGGTGAGCATGCTCCGAGTACGTGTCACTCACTAAATGCTCGTGGTGTATCATGTGAGCAGACATTTACCTATAGAGTTGCTCCGACGAAAACGCGCAATTTTATTCATTTGAAAACGAGCGAAGAGGTTAGTTGCAAGTTCCTTGTATCTTCAGAGTTATGTCTACGTACTTTCTTTGAGAAAAAGCTACTGGCCAGAGGTCGCGGAATCGAATCCCGGTCCGCTGTGGCTACACTTCCATGGAGGCCGAACGATAGAGGCCCGTGTACTTAGATTTAGGTGCACGTTGAAGCGACCAACAAAAAAAATTGTATTATACCTTTTTGCTTTACCGCAACGGCAAGCTTACCGGTTCGAGTGTCTAATCACGGAATGGTAACGCGGAAAACGCCGTGAAACACTTATAATAAAAAAATTTTCTATCTGCGGAGACAATGAAGCCGACACTACACATGTTGCAAATAGTGGGAGGTCAGCGTGAGAGCGGTTCGTATTTGTGCGCGGTGGTTTTCTGCGCGTGCGCCGCGGCTCTACATGTATCGTTGACGTGTAGGCAGCGCCGCTTCTCAGCGCGCAACTACTTTTAATTCGTAAGCAGTACATGATAAAGCGGGGATTTCTAATAATATACATACTCTAATTTAGAGCACTAATTATGGTGCCCATGAAAGTATCAGACTCCTTACAGCGATGTGAACGACTCCATAAACCAGCTTTAAGGCTCTTCCGCTAAGCTTCGCGACATACCTGTCTTTCGTTACTTTTACATGGGATTTAAAAATGCATATCCTACTGCGATCGCGAAAAGGATACTTGAATCTGTCACTATAATTCGCGGTCTTTTAATTTAGACTAGGATCTAATTACACGTTTTGGCCAGTTGTCGGTCCCTTTAAAGAACGCCAGATTGTCAAAATTTCCGGAGCCCTCTACTACGGCGTCCATCATAATCCTATCGTGGTTGGGTGACGTAAAACCCGAGCTATTATTATATTATAGTGAGTGGCCAGATATTAAAGAATATATAACGACAATCTGAGGCGTAATTTTTTGTGCCACCACAATGAAAATGAGGTCGAGCTTTAACCGGATATACAGGTTAGCAGCTATAGCCACTAAAATCTGCTGCGCTGAATTAATTTCGAAGGCCTGTGCAATGACGCTGACGTCCATTAACAGCTAGTAAAGCGTACGTCGCGGATTTAAGTGCCAGAAGTGCCAGCTTATTCTGAACGTTATGAATGGAACATAAATGGAATGTTTTCGTGAATGTATTGCTCGGAGGTATTTTTTTTAATTTGTTTTTATTTTTCATGAAAGTGTGCGTCCTATGTACCACTGTAGGCTATGTGACCTGCGTTGAGGGTGCGTGTCTGCACGACAGACGATGGAGATTGAGCGCATCACCGCTATCAAAAGTGCTACAGAAGTTGGATGAAACAATGTCGTCTGTATGTCTACACTTACAAATTGACACCGCATAAGCATTTCACTGCACTTCATTCGGTAAATCCTGACAATCTTGCGATTTCCGCCTTTTATGTCCTCTGACCAGCCGTGGTAGCTTAGCACGTAGGTTGTTACGCTGCCAGGCTCAAGGTTGCGGGTTCGATTTCCGGCCAAGGAAGCCGCATTTCGATGAGAGCGAAATGCAAAGAACACTCGTGTGCCAAGATTGAGGTGCACGTTAAATAAGCCCAAGTGGCCGAAATTAATCCTTAGTCCCCCACTACGGCGTGCCTCATAATCATATCGTGGTTTTGGCATCTGAAAGTGCCCAGCAATCATAATTTTAGGTCCTTGCAAGAAACGAGATAAAAGAACTGGACTCTACCGGTGCGAGACCACCGCTACGTTATGGGCTATGTCTACATGGCAGTCCCTTCAATGAATCGTCTTGCATTTTGCATCGGAATAGCTGTCGACGCCTCGGGTCATGACTTTGTGAGGAAGCCCTTCAATGCCTTCTGTGGCGCACTCGCCACACAGTGTGCAGAAAAGTTTACTCGCAACTGTCCTAACTCGTTCTTATCTAAGAACATTGCCAGAGCAAACCATGTTGGAATCTCGGCGTCGTAATCCATCGCATCATAGGGCAACAAAAACACCGGAACAACTTTTTCATGGACAACAGACCTGCGCAAACGGGTGCAGCCTGAAATGAACCTTCGCTGTGGTCTATCAGACAGAACTATAGTGTAAGTCGTTCTTTTATGAATGCCTAACCTTCTTGTAATTCTGGCAATGCTTCGCTTACTCCTTTATGAGCGCAGCCCTGCTTATTCTGAAGCTTCCACTTTCTCGTTGGTGTGGGATCGCTTCTATTTATGGAAATTAATCTACCATAGATACATTTACATCCTCTGGCCCTCGCCTTGTTCTTAAACACTGCCCTATAAGCATTGCTCGCATTTCTTCCTTTGAGACTTTGTTCTTCCTACTATTCAAACAGGAATGCTGTACATCGTTGAAAGACGTTTCGTGACTTTAGGTAGCCGAAGTCCTCAAGAAAAGTAAATGCGCGCAAAAGAGTTATGAATGTGGTCGGGGGGGAAAAAAACAAGACCAAATGGATCAATGCGTTTACATTTCACGAGACATAAATTTTATCATTGATGAGATGAAATTCGCGAAACAAAATTTTTAAATTCTCTGATTACATTATGCGTCACTGTTTTGTGAATTTTTTCTTCCGTCGTTCAGTTAAAACAACTAAAAAAAAAAAAACAGCCACATTATCTTCGGCATTGAATTTTTCGCACCATGTCTACCTCCTGTTCATATCGCGAGAGACCGCGGCATATGCGAAGGCTTTTAAAAAAAACTTAAAATGTGCTGGCTTAAACAATTAAAATGTAGAAATTAGCCTAAGGAAATGGCAGTTTGCACATCAAGCTTTAAAATCCATTGAATTGTTTAGAAACAGTTATCAAGAACATTGTCCTAATCATTCTCTTTCTGTTTCACGCATGAACCATATCAAATTAGAATTCAGTTTACGGAATTTGAAATGCGGCTTGTATGTAAATTCTTAGAGCGAAAAACAAAAGCAAGAACGCGAATCCCGCACGCAAGGCAATATTCGATAGCTTTTTCGCAAGAAAATATGAACGCTACAATCGAGACACGAGGTCGAGTGTCATGAGGCTATCCCATTTCACTGCGCACTTGAGTTAAAACCATCAGCCCAAATGCATTATCTATCCAGAAAGGATGCGCTTGCACTGGAAGAGTAAAGAAGAATTCTCCAATGCTGCGCGATCTGCGCGCGCGTTTTTCGTTTTTCCTTTCCTCGCACTTCTCATCCCATCTACCCGGAGAATTTGGGATTAAGGCCGCCGCGTCACGCAGATTCAATCAGCTTTTTGAAATCGAGTTCAGTAGGGCAACTTCTTGTGATGAAATATTCAGTCCTGTCGGCGGCGAACTTTTGTGTCACTGTTGGAGAGAAAAGAGGGAAAGGGGGGGGAGGGGCTTTGCCTCAAACCATGCCTTTTTAAATATGCAAGTCGGTAGCGCAATTAGTTGTGCTCCACGTAGCCGGCTGCTGCGGTGGACTACGTATTTTTCCCCCTTGCCACTATCGCAGGAAAACAACGAAGCGTGCACGGCTTTATTATTTTCTGGATGTATCGGCAATATTGATGCTATTATATACGCTGAGCACGCTTCTTTTTGTCTCTAGCGGTAGCGTTCTTCATGCCGATCTAGGCTAAGTGCGCCGGGAAGATAAGCTTTTACAGGGCAAAAGAAATAAAGATAAATAAGGTGGGCCGTGTCTCGAGATATTCGGATAATTAATAAGCCAAGAAAGTATTAATAAGCCGGATTAAAGAAGAAAGTATTAAATAAGAAAGGATATTAGTAAGCCAAGAAAGTAATAAGCCAAGAAAGTAATTTCCTATCTTTCCGTGGTCGACAACATTGTCATCGTGTGCGCTTAACGCGCCGTTAACTTTTTGGCATGGTTAAGAGCTTGAACGATGCTGAAAGGGGAGTGGGAGTCCTCCGAAGGATACACCCACATTTCGAAAGCAAGCTTCCTGGTGGCCATGTGTTGATTATTTTCGCAATTAGATGATCTCGTGACACGAACGCTGAGTATAGGGTGATCTTAGAACGAGCATTATTCCTTACTATTGGTGGTGAAACTGCTTCGGTATTTTTCGTGTGGCTTTATAAAGCACAATAGTACAAGAAAATAAGAAGGAAGGAAATAAATAAATAAATAAATAAATAAATAAATAAATAAATAAATAAATAAATAAAGAAAGAAAGAAAGAAAGAAAGAAAGAAAGAAAGAAAGAAAGAAAGAAAGAAAGAAAGAAAGAAAGAAAGAAAGAAAGAAAGAAAGAAAGAAAGAAAGAAAGAAAGAAAGAAAGAAAGAAAGAAAGAAAGAAAAAAAGGAAGGAAGGAAGGAAGGAAGAAAATTTGTTGGTTCTGAAGGTGAGCAGACGCACCGTGTCACCCCTCCCCCTTTTTTTATTTTTTTTTTATTTTTTTGACGACACTTTCTATAGCCTCTTAGTTAGGCAGTCTACACAAAACAGCTCCGCTAACGTGAAACTTGGGGATGTGCGAAGTCCGTAGGGACACGTCAATAGCAGTGATAGGGCAGTGTCCTTTTATTGCTACAGGCAGCGCCCATCGCAGACAGCGTCCATCGCAGAAACAGCTTTTCCTGAGCGAACGCGCCTTATTATTTGTCACTTGCGTTACCTTGACGGACGACGACAGGAGACACCGTGACGAGCTACGTAGAGAGGAGACGCTGACAGCCCGAGCGAATATGGTGTTTCGCACCTAAAAGAGAAGAGAGAGAAGTGAGAGAAATGAAGAAAAAGAAAGAAAGAGAAAGAGAGAGATAAAGAGAGGAAGGAAAGAAATACGAAAAGAGTGACTCATGGTCTCACCAACTGTTACGCTTACTGGACGGTGACGATGACAACCGCAATGAAATCGCTGAGTGATCGCATGTTATATGGCCTCGAGACGGTCTTTAAGGAAACTGAGAGGGTCCCTTAGGCATTCACTTAGGATGACTCGAAGGCGAAAGCCATCCTCTCTTTTTTCCTCTCAGCCGATGTATCGATGCTGCCCTGCCATCCATCAAAATCTTTCCGCACCTAATGTGGTTTTGCACTGCCTCCAAGATCGAAAGCACCTGACACGGTTTTGCGTTGCCTCCGTGATCGGACCACCTTTGACCAAGCTATGATGCGATGCCATGATGTCATCATGTGCCGTTACGTCACATCACTGTGACGTCACAATGACGTCAGATATTTTGGTGGTCTGTACGTCATCGTGACAAATGGTGACATCATCTCGTGGTGATTTTTTGCATCACTCATCCCCCCGACGCCGCGGGACGCGGGACGCGAGACGCCACCGACGCGGGACGCCGACGGTCAAATTTCGCGCTTAATGAGGCATCTAAGCTTTCGCCTTGAAGGAGCACTGACACGAATTTTAAATATTTTCGGGTTTTTGCTCTAAATAAAAACGCGGGTGTCGAGAACCCTAAAAAGAGTGTCGTGGTGCTTGGGAATGCATTGAATATATCTTTCACACCGCTACCTTAAAACAGCAATTTCGGTTTCGCTATCGAGAGGGTGGCTTCGCACTGACGTGTCAAGAGAGGTCTGACGTCACGGGAAGACTGCAACTCGCTATATACTAGCAACAGCTGCCGTTTCGCTGTCAGTCGCACGTGGTTCACGTAAACAACGATGAGTTAATTGTCGTCCAGAGACTCTGACAGTGATTTCTAAGATTTAGGCTGCATGCAGGACGCAAATTTCGCCAACACAGTTAACTGTGTTGACTTGTCGTGATAATGTCGATTGCTGTGGGGCTGGCTTGCAGGTGCTGGGCAACGAACTTTAAAATCGAAGTAAAATATTTTGTAGGCGTTGTCTGGCTCCGGTGTGTGGAGAGCGATGACAGTGCATACCATGGAAACGAAAGATGCCCCTTTAGGGGTGCCTCAAAATCGTGTCAGTACTCCTTTAAAAGCCGGTCCCTGCGGAGGTACCACTGTTCACGATCAAAAATAAATAGGTCCGAGCATACGAAACACCCAAACCACTTAAACTCCCTGCCTAGAGTATGCAGAGGGCTGCAGCGTCTGATTCACGCAATACAACAAAAGGAAGGAGCATAAAGTTAAGCGCGGCACTGAAGTGACCAGGACGGGACAGGGAGAACACACACAAGCACTCGTGTGTGTTCTCCCTGTCCCGTCCTCGTCACTTCAGTGCCGCGCTTAACTTTACGATCATGTTACACCAACAAGGCCAACAATCTACCCTTGAAAAGAAAGAAGGACCAAAAATATCATATGTTATAAATATTCTTAAAATAACTTTCTCTTTCGATTTATTTATTAATGCAAGGGCCCCGTGTTTGAGGTGTAACATAAGGTTCGGTATAAGACATAAAAATTGTTCATGAGGGCCACCACTTAGTTGAAACTGTCGTGACTGATTCGGTGGGGCTGATGCACTGATAATAGCCACTCATGGAAGGCCATTCCAGACAGTTGCTGCTTGAGAGAAGAAACATGGTGATAAGGTGACAGTATGGTCAGGAAGGCGAGCAACAGTCAGAGCTAGGATATCATGTGCGAAGTTTCATGCGTGCAGGCGGTTAACTTTGCAAGTTAATGCAATTTAATTAGTTTTGTATTGTCACGTAGAGGCCAGCTGTATATATGAAAAATTTACACGGTGTCAAAACTCATGGCATATGTACTTTTAAAAGATGTAAAAATCGGGCGTAACTTCAGATTATGCCTAAAAGCCATTATCCAAAAAGGATAATGGCTCGTTGATCGGAAGGCCGGATCATTCGTGTCAAAGTGATACTTTCGAGGATCTCACCAAATTCTTGCACGAAAGCAGTGTGGATATGAAACTTCAATTCCAATTCTAAACTGGTAATTACAGTTTATTCGCCGCTATCTTCGTCCTCATAATTAGCACCTTCTGTCTTTCTTTCTCAACTTATACCCCTTCTCCAGTGATTAGTAGCAGGTTAGAACTTTAATTTAAGTCGACCTCTCGACTTAAAATGCCGCAATAATAAATGGCCCTTCCCCTCTGTCACTCTCTCTCTCTCTGTTATGCATTGGGAATCCACCTTACCGCTCATAAATTTTTTTCTCGTAAAGTATTTTTCGTTTATGAAATCCAACACCCGAAAGCTATGCAAAAAGGCAAACATCAAATTAAGGAGATGTACGCACAGCAAGAGAAATCGATACAGCGATACTCCGATGCCCGAATTCTTGAGAATGTGGTGCGTCAAATATAATAAATTTAAGGAAATGAAAGGAGCCGTTGACTCTCTCTTTCCTTTAAGAAGCCTGTGTGCTTTTAAGAGCGAACGCTGTAGGAATTTATTGATTTCATGAAATCATTTAATGCTGCTGAACCAAGTTGATCGCGCTCATAATAATACTATATCGAAAGTCTGTGTTGTGCATAAATCTGAGCATCAGCAGAAGAGCCAACCGACCGATCAGCACTCACGCCATGTTTCGGAAGATTTGGTATCGAAATGCTTGGCTAAAGCGGTGACGCATGCATTGGTGGTTTCTGAACATGTTTCTTCAATGAAGCAGCCTAATGTTCTAACCATTACGTGACTGGCACACGCGTATAGCTCGACACGATAGGAACCGCGCGAGCTCTTCGCAGTGGATGCTACACCGTAAGTGACATTGCCATAACTTTTACAGAATGTGACATCTATGTTCGCTGATTTTATAAAGTCGCAGAACTGGGGCCGTATTCTCAAAGCTTTTCTTTTAAGTGCGAAGCACTTCAGAGGGCTGGGCTGTCGTATGCTGTGATCGTACGCAGTCGTCGTCGCTTGGCGTAACGCCGGCAAAACCACATATAACACAGCCATCTGTAGCATATTGAGTGCGCTCGCGCCAAAGAGAAGTATTCTTCTTCTTGTTGTTCGAGCGCCTTGATGATGATATTAGGTGCGGAGCACTCTACGGGCCCGGGCTGTCGTAATCTGTCGTATGCTGTCATCGCTTGGCGTGACGCAGGCAAGACCAGGTATAAAAATTGAAAAAGGGGAAGCAAGCCAGAAAAGAAAGAGAGAGAAAGAAAAAAAAATAGTAAGAAAAATAGAAATAAAAAAAACTAAAAAAAAAAACTGGAACAGAGAACAAGAAAGAAAGCGAGGAAGAAAGAAAAAGAAAACCGAAGAGAAACAAAGAAGGCTGCCCAGCTCCGCGCTTCCTTCAGGCTTGGCACCACTAGTGCGAATCAGCCTTGATTTTTTGTGTACGCTCTTCTTCGCTACGAATTTATTCTTTCAAATTGGCAGTGTGAAGGCAGGGGTGCGAAATTAACACATTGATGGCATTTGGGAACGCGTGTTAAAATGCTGACGTCCTTAATAGACATAAGCGACCTTTTTCCACTCTGTGGAAAAAAATAATTAGGTTTGTCACTATTGATCTTGTATTGCCGAAAAACCCCAGCGCTCCTGTTTGCGGCGCGCCGAGGTTGTTGTCTCGCTATAACGAGACTGGTCTGTCGGTGTGTTCTTTCTTTTTTTCGTACAGTGAGAGTACACCTATGCAATTTAAGATTACTTTACGAGAAAGTATTTTTTTTTTTAGTTAGCTTCCTTGATTCGGGCTCTGGAACGCATTGTTAGCGCGTAGAAGTTGTGACAGGGCACCATGTCAAAGACAACCTGCAGCTACTGCCTGTCACTTCTGGTAATGTATATTGCTGCATTAAAATTCTGCCATGAAAACTTTTGATCAAATGCGTGGGAGTTTTGGACTGAAGTTTGCGCTGTGACGGTCAATTTTAGCCTTCCGCTTGGGGATCGGTCGCGTACTTCTGTGATGTTTAATAACTAGGTTTCATTAGAGCTGAATATCCGGATATATTATTAAGCACACACGTGTGAACGCGTTCACGCACATATGCGCGCACATGAACATATAAACTCACGCACGCCGGTGGGCTCCTAAACACGAAAGACACCCATACATACATCTGCAAAAAAGTCAGTGTTGGACAAGCTGTATTTGATCCTTGATGCTTTCGCTATGTTAAGAATTCATTTTGAAAAAGTATGTTATAGCTTTGTTGGGGAGGTGAGTGTTTGCCAGATATTCGTTTTGTTAACTGCTGCGAAATTGAAGAAGCGGTTGATTGTCGGCTCTGAGACTACGTCATATGAAGTCCAATACAACTTGTAAGTAAGGAAGCACACTCATAGCAATCAAAAAGCGTGAACACATGCGAAGCTCCATACATTAACAAAATGAATACCCTGAAAAAAGTTCAAAAACACGTACAGTCAACTGCTGCTTCCCGGAAAAGTAGGACACGAACTGAAGAACTTTCAGACTAGTAACACCACGTATGAATAAATACAGGAAACTTTGCAAACTTAGGTATGCGAGACCAGCGCTGGATAGGTGGCGCGCCGAAAAGGGGCACCTGGCGGCGAGTCGCGATACTATTCAGCCGCTCGTGCCCAGACGACCGGCCGCACTGTATCGCGGTGAGAGCACGCGCGTGCGCTGTTCCCGTGCTTCATTTTAGCAGGAACAGCTCGAGCAGCCATTGCGCCAGTAATACGGCACTGTGATCTAGAAAAAAATAATGCTTTGTCCGAAGGTTACTCTCAGAGAAAATCACTGGAAAATGGAGAGAAGCTCTGCAAGGTGGACTGCGCCTCAATATGCTTATGGCGTCGAAGAGACAGTGCTGTGCCGTGATGGCAATTCCCTCGTCAACATTTTCCGGCTGCTTTCTAGCTGGGATTTGTGTCGAGCTAGTGCAGGCTGACACGAGGGTGGCGATGCGGGCTTGTTGGTTGGTCATACTAGAATGAGTTGAGCGCATACGAGGACACGGACAAAAGAAGGAGATGTCTCCTTCTTTTGTCCGTGTCCTCGTATGCGCTCAACTCATTCCAGGCTGACACGCCTTCATTGATATAAGTACGTGCTGCATCGATACCGCGCTGCCCAGTTCTGCAATAAGAAAAATAGAGGCAAGGGGTAGCTGCGTCAATTTTTTTCTGGCGCGGTATGTATGGCCAGTCCGCGGTATGTATACACGTGGACGTTGATGAAGGAAACAACCGTGGTAGCATAGGGTAGCATAGCACATATGGTGTCGCGCTGCTATGCTCGAGGGTGCGGTATAGATTCCCGGCCACGGCGGCAGCATTTCGATGGAGGCGAAATACAAAGAACACCCGTGTATTTAGATTTATGTGCACATTAAATAATCCCAAGCGGTCAAAATTAATCCTGGTACCCAGACTACGGCGTGCCTCATAATCATACCTTGTTTGGCACGTAAAACCCTCGAAAATATCGGTGTTGATCAAACACATTTATTCTAAGGAGACACAGGCCAGCGGAAAAACTAAAACAGTGGGTTAGGCGAATTAATCGACGAGTAAAAATCCAAGACATTAGGCATAAATTCCGATGTCATTTCGGCACTGCAGCCAATGAAGATAGAAGCTTTACCGCATCGGCTGACACCAGAAAGCTAAGTTTCGAATAGTCCGCTGTTTTATTCGTAACAAGAACCATGTCTGTAGCACAAATTAAGTTAAATGAAGGCATCTCAGCATCGAGTATTCATCGCGTGTGCGTATTTTTTATAAGCTACTTCAGCGGCTTGGGCGAACGTGCCCCCCCCCCCCCCCCCCCCTCCCCCCCAATCATCTCGTAGACAAGGCAGCTTTCCTTCTACGTAACTGTTTGCAAATAATGTAGACTACCTGCCTATCATATCCTTCAACATTACGCGGTGGCATCAGAAGGAGCTTGGTGGTAGTGATCAGATAAAAAACAAAAAATGTTACACATGCCGCATGCTGCATAATATGCCTTTTTTATTTCCGACAAACCGCAGGTTAAATGCTGCTGTTTGGTCCTGGTTTCCTCTGGTGGCCGTCTTGACTATCGTGTAAATCTAGCAGACACGCGCAATTCAGTTTAGAAACCAGCCCGACGCCACTAGACAGGAGAGCAAGAGCAGAATATATATCTCTGCTCGTCTGACCGTTTGGATGCGACGCCGCCTCCGCTCTTATTCGTATGATTTAGAAGGGGGAAAAAAATGTAGGCGGATACGTCCTCCCTTATTTCTAGATATTGTGGCTCTTGAGTGCGCAGCAGTATCTCCAGCGCCCTTTGGTTTTGTTTCGGCGATGCGCGCCCGCGCCGCCTCTCCAGTCGCCCCTCTCGTCTGCGGGAGCGGCTGAGAAGTGCGCGCTCTGACCACCAGGGCGGCGCGATCCGCGCCGCCAAAACTCCACAGCTGGTTCCCTATATGCATGACCTATTGTATCAGTAAACATTTGCAAAGTGAGTTCAAACAGAAATATTTAATGCGTCCCTGTTTCGTTGGCTGTCAGACACGTGCAAGACTTTTTGGGTTTTACTGGCTGTATATAGTCTGTCGAAACTAACTCTTAAAAGCTCGCTTTAGACTTCGGTTCACCTTGACCTCCTCCGCAAAAAAGTTATGCTACTTTCCTATTCCTTTTACTGTGCGTATGGTTGGGCACTATTAAATTTGGCTTATATGCAGCATATCAGCAGGTTGGCCTCTCCGGAATCTAGTTGATCCATCAACATCTTACGCGCACAACATTCGTAAAAACTCATCAAGAACCACCGCCTAGAATATGGTGGTCCTTGATGAGCTAGATATTCAAATAGGACATTTCTATGTACCAGCTAAGCTTTGACATATTTTTCAATACCTGTTCTGGTATCTAATTCACGGTTTATTGTCAATCAGTGTAAAATGGAACGTGCGCAGTGTCGTAGTCATCAGAGCTTCATGTCTTTACCAGCTTCTTGTTAACGCAGTGACACAAGTTTGATCTACAGAAACAGGAGTTCAATTTTACCATTCTCTGTAAGTATGATCAACCACCGGGCAATGTGTCCGGTATCTGATCGCCGGCGCGTTTCCGCAGGCCTCCACCAAAAGCTTGAGCCGTTCAGAGCCTCCAAGACGGGTCTTCCTTCTTAGAGAAAGACGCTCATTTCTTACCTACCGTAAGCCCCACCATGTCTGGCATCAATTACAAAGAAGAAATAATGCAAGCAGCCTATCAAGACCATGGAGATCTTTGTGAGGTGCAGTTGGGATTACTTTAATGACCTACAGAATAGTTGGGGTATTTGTTTTCCACTCTACAGCGTGTTTCAAGAAATGTGTCCAAAATTCTCAAAAATCAGAGAAATCGATATTTGCTCGATGCCTTCACAATTACATCTTCTGTAGCCGCAGGCATCTTAAGATGGCTAAAGACATCATTTGCAACAGTAATTAAGAATGTTAAATTAAATAACCTTTTAATTAGTGCAGCTGGGCGGTTATGTCAAATGGAGAATTGAAGTCCTTCATGCGAAGAACCCATTGCACCTTTGAGATTTCGAAAAAGCGGTCTCTAGTAATAATAACCCTAACTCAGCGGCAAAAGCGAAACCGAAACGCGGAAGTTCGCAATAGCCATATTCTTCTGAGACGTCCAGAATGAGTGAGCGTCGTTACATCAACCATCAACTGACTTCGTTGTGTGGGTGTGCGGGCTGTGCTTGCAATTATAGCACGCATGGGGCGCATACGTTGTCGAACGCGGAGGAACAACACCTCTGTAATCATACTGGGTGGAATTGCACAGCGCGAAATACAGCGCTGACTCCCAGTTGAGAGTCAGCGCTGTCCGTGTGTATTTCTTCAAGTGTTTCGTCCTGTATTTCGCGCTGTGCAATTCCACCCAGTATGAATCAAGACCAACTAGCCCGACTTTCCGTTTTGTTGACCTCTGTAATGGTTGTCTTGAACGATGACGTAATTCTGGTCGTCTGCTCGTTGCGCTCATCGGTGATTCGTTTTCGGTTTCGCCGTTGAATTCGGTTGAATTTCATTACGCCACAATACTTACTAGAGTCCGCTTTTTCGAAATCTCACAGCTGCGATGGGCTCTTCGCATGAATAACTTCAATTCTCCCATTTGGCATAAGCACCTAACTCCACTAATTAAAAAGTTAACTAATTAAACTATCTTAATTACTGTCGCAAACGCCTTTACCCTCCTAAGGATGCCTTCTTAGGATGCCTGCAGGAAAAGTAATTGGGAAGGTAGCGAGGAAATATCGCATTTTCCTGATTTTAGTTATTTTTGGACACATTTCTTGAAACACCCGATATAAGCAACGAGTTTACCACAATTCCATAATCGTATTCGTATTGACCGGCGCGATTTTTGCCCACGTTTCATACATTGATTCATTCATATATTTGTCGTAATATTCAGTGTTCAAAAGCCGAGCTCAACGCATGATATAAAAAAAAAACTGCTACATTCTTTTGTCGCGAAGTGTCCCTTATTTCGAAGTCGCGTCTAAAAACGAATAATTTCGATCTTCATCTTTCGAGCCAATTCACTGCGACCTTGTATGTAGACAGCAAACCAAAATAATGTCGAAGAGCCCATAATAATTTTTTGGAGAACGTCATAGGTGGTTTATAAGATGGCTTTTGCGCTATGTATATTAACAGGACAGACAAGGGAGCGTTGTCAACGAAACAATTTACTATAATGAAGCAAACAAAAAACAGCTCACATTCTCATAAACACATTTTCAAAACATCGCTTAAATTCTGAACTCTCGACATAAGATCAACTCGGCACTGTTTTCTTAACAGCGTTCCTCCCACTAGTAGCCTCTTTTTTATTCCTCTCCGGTCGACCGGAGTACTTCCATCACTGTCTCGAGGATGAAGCGGAAACGAGAGCAGCTACGAGGGCGCCCTGAAGGAAGAAAAAAAAAGCAACCGAGAAATAATATGCTGCTCAGTGTACGAGACGTCGCAAGCATTCCGCCATTATTCTCGAAATTTCTAAACCCTCGACAAAGAAAGTGGAGAAGATGACTTTGAGAAGCTTTATTACCCGTGACCTTCGCAGCGAGCGCCCTCTTGTGGTATTCTCAGCTGCCGTACCAGAAGAACACTGAGAACAAAACGCCGCTGCGTGCCGAGCTTCCGCTGCGCCACAGTTTTTTTCCTTAATAAAATAAAGTGGCCCGGCGACGACAGAAATTGAGGCGGCTGCCTCGGCCGAGTTTGCCAAGGCGATAAAAGCTCAGCTCAGCTGATATAGCCAAGATGCGTGGGCTGTAACAGAGATCGAGGTCATTTTTTTTTTTTTTTTAGTCAACATCACCCGAGTGCCTTCTGGTGGATAGATCGTGGTTCATGTAGAGCAGACTAACCACACCGACAAGAACATATAAAAGAGCCGGTAGAACAATACTCCTCGCCCTGCCTCCGCGGGGGGTTACCTTGTCAACAACTTCGGTACAGTTAGGAGAGAGAGAGAATTAGTGGTGAGAGGAAAGGGTTGCTAGCAGCATCAGTGGGGAAGTCGCTGTATCGAGCAAGTGCGGCGGCGAGACCTGCCCGGACGAGCCATGACACCAGAAGTATTAATATTTACCCTGGCAGCCCCGAGTTTGCCCCCCGCGGCACCCACAAAGCGCGGTGCGCCGTGCGTGCAATACTAATGTATTCTCCTCGTTTACGAAAACTGAGCCGCTATTAACCGAGAAGGCACGGTGCGGTCATGCCGCGGCCCCGGCTCCCCGGGAGCGCTGCCTGCACTGATGAAACGTGTCTGTCGGGTGTCGTCAGAGACCTTGGGCGAGCGTGCGGAAGGACCACTTCATGTCAGTCATGGACCGGCGGTGAGAACCCAGGGATTCGCGTCGCTTCATGGCTGTTATAAACGTCAAGAAGAAAACAGTCGCGAACAAACACAAAACCAACCTTTATTTTTTTTCTCTCTTCCCGCCGTATTCCGTTGGCTTTCGTTCAAACATCGTAAAAGAATAAAGAAATGGCTATCTCATCGTCCGAGTACTACGCAGTGATGTTCCGTCCTGGACAGAAGAATTCCCTTTCCGAGGCCCGAAAATTCCCTATTTCCGGCATTTTTCCCCGCATACATCGCCAAAAATCCCTGCATATTTCCCTGCACAAAAAAAGTTTATAGATAGATAGATAGATAGATAGATAGATAGATAGATAGATAGATAGATAGATAGATAGATAGATAGATAGATAGATAGATAGATAGATAGATAGATAGATAGATAGATAGATAGATAGATAGATAGATAGATAGATAGATAGATAGATAGATAGATAGATAGATAGATAGATAGATAGATAGATAGATAGATAGATAGATAGATAGATAGATAGATAGATAGATAGATAGATAGATAGATAGATAGATAGATAGATAGATAGATAGATAGATAGATAGATAGATAGATAGATAGATAGATAGATAGATAGATAGATAGATAGATAGATAGATAGATAGATAGATAGATAGATAGAGTGTTCGACGTGTTTCAGGCTCTTCCCATCGCTTTCTCTTCTTTCCTGCCCAACTCAAAGCATCGCCTCTGACATCGGCTTTTAATACTACGAAGGAGCTACTTTGGAGCTCGCTTTAAGCGGTATGCGATGCGGAACGAATGCTGTACATGCTCATGCACACGGCCACTGCATAGGAAGAAAAGTTTATTATTGTTGTCTTTTTTTTTTTTTTGTTACTGAGTGACGTGGCGTACATTAATGTGCCTAGCAGACGCTCTGTATCTATATGCACCACATTTTGTACAAAAAGCACGTCAACTTTTCAATAATGGTGACTAAATATTGTGAAATAAAACAAGCTTTTGTGGTGGTATTTAACATTTTATTGACTTGATTAGGAACGGTTCTGCAAACTACCGTAAACAAAAAAATAAATAAATGTGAAGTGACTAGAATATATATTGACTGCGAAACCTTTCAACTGACCGCAGAACTTTTGACTGACAATGTTCATAAGTATGAACAGATTCACCAGATCAAGATGGGCGGGCTTTGAGCACGGGCTTAAACTTTCGCCGGGCAGCTGAATCGCTGGCCACACAAACCAGCAGTCAGTCAAATCAATGTCATCAATGTTTCTGCGTTGAATTATCCCAAGAAAGACTATGGTCTTTAAAAACGAACCTTAGAGGCTGTGGTTTGGCGCGCTACATGCGCCAGAAACGATTGCGGCGTGCGAAAGCCTCATGTCCACAGTCTTTTGATCGTTATAAAAAAAAAACTTTCGCCGCCCCTCAAAATTTCCTGCAATATCGCGAAGATTCCCTTTCTCCCTTTCGTCCAAAATGACTGTCGAAAATTCCCTGAAAAAGGGAAAATTCCCTGCACGGAACATCACTGGTACTACGTTTAACGTCTTACTCGAAGTTGCCCAATCTATATATGTATACATTGCATAAAAAGTAAAACGCCTAGCACTGTCCATTCACACGTTAAAACAATCTTCAGTAAACTCTCGCAATTTTGCCCTTTGTAGCGAATGGTCCGTTTTTATTTATTTATTTATTTATTTATTTATTTTTTTTTGCGGTTTTAGGCAAAGTGTTGCAAGAGCTTGAGGCGATCTATTTTGTGGTAATAAATTACGCGTTGCGTCACTGCTCAATAACTCGCATCGCGAGCTGCTCTGTTTATTTTGTTCCTCTGCGCTCTCGAACGCTTCTACAACAGCGCATAAATTCCGAACGCGTTGGTCTGACCCTTCGAAACTTCATATTGTGTTACTGAAACCACTATAGTCATACAATGCTTGGTTATAGTATATTGGTCGTAGCATTGTTACATAGAACACTGACTGTCGATACTTCTTTGGCCCGTTTTCGTAATAAGCCTTGCATTTGGACACTCCAGGTAATTTAATGACATTACATCGGTCGCAATAATAATTTGTCCTCGTAATTTGCATGCGCCGCTCTTTCATCAGTCTTATACTTTTCTTCATCGCGTCTCGAGGTTCTCCTTCATCACGCGTTCTGATCATCCATCAAGCAGCCAGAGCCGCCATGGAAAATTTAAATACACTCTGGCAAGTGGAAGTAGCGTGAGATTAACGCGTCACAAAAAGAAAGTGGTGTGAAATGCGCAGTCCAAGTTAACTAATCCTTCACGCTCCAAAGTGGGGAAAGAGCTCTGTCGTGCGGGTAAATCAGTGATGCAGAAAAATATTGTCGTGTAGTGTTGAGATGATCCGCTTTTTATCTTTTTTTTTTATAAAAAGAACAAATTATAATGGCTTTCGACCGAATTTAAGCCGTAAATACACACATGTTCTCTCTGTTACTACAAACGCAAATGTAAAATGAACAATGCACATGAAAATGAGGGCTTGTCCTCAACAGAAACTACATGCTGCATGGCGAGTAAGAACAAATTTCTCTTGACTTCTTTCTTTACTCACTGGTATGCCTACTATCCCAACAGATATCGACAGAAGTGTTTTTTTTTTTTTTGCTTTGCACAGGGTCGCCGAAAAAGCACTATTATGCTTGAACATTTAATATAGAGAGAGTTACGAAGTCAGTTCGGGGAAGCAGGCTTAATGACGCGATTCAGACACGCTTGCGAGGGCAGCAAAGAACCAGGGGACGACTGGCACGGCACACAAACATATATTCCAACACCAAAATGCACATAAGACAACAATGGCAAGAACAGATGCACAAGGAATACGTGACGCGTCTGTACTAAGAGTTCGAACAACGCTCACGCGTTAGGGCTCGCACAGGCGTGCGCAGGGTCCGCCATTAGGAGGGGGAGGAAAGTCCGTCACAATGCCCGCCCCACCTCGTTGGTCGAGTCCAAATCCAACACACAACATGCTTCCCAATGGATGAAAAAATTAAAATGAAGCGACGACTTGCTTCTCACAATGGGCTGCTTTTAGTTCGTGGCTTTCCGGGATAAAGATAGGAAGTAAACGGTTCTTGAAATTCAATATGAGCGACCTTCGGCTGACATTATCCTCAAAAACCTGCGTCGCCATGACCCTGCTCTTTAAACAATGACGGGACAAGTAAGACTGAGTAACGATGTGGGGCAGACTTAGCGGCCGCCTCCTTGGTGATATTACCCCCTCTGCCCGCCTCGTGCGCACGCCTATGAGGGCTCGACAACGCAGTTGTGGCTGCTTCGCTCGCAGTCTCGTTCGGCGAGAAGCGTCTGTGGTCGCTGGACCCCAGGAGCTGAAGACGTGTCCTTCTGCAGGCATTTGCGCTCGAATAGGTAGCTCGAACAGATGTTGGCCTCTCGAACGTTCTCGTCCGACCAGGCCAACCCAACTTCGATCCTCCGGCGTCTGGCTCCGTCTGGACGGTCGACGTGGCCTGCTCTTTTTTTCGCATTACGTGGACAAGTGCAGGGAGGCGTCTTCAGTGTATGGCCAAAGGTTCTTACTCTAGTGTGCATGGGTGCGTGTATCTCTCTTCATTTCGTTGTCGTCGTTCTAGCGTTGAGTCACTTCACCACAGAGGGTACTTGTTTGAATTTATGTTTAGACGATTCACCCACCATTTTAAAGCGAAGCTGTATATGCCGAAGCGAAGCGGATGCCCGTAAGCAGGCTGTCCCTCGCGCAGGTGCACGTACCACAGAAATTATACAAGTCGCGCTACCCACCCCTGCTCCACTAAAGTTGCAGAAGTTGTCCGCGGGCAAAAACGACTGTGTCACAGAAATTGGACAAGCCCCATTACTCACCACTGGTCTACTCAAAGGCCGCGAAAAATCCTGCAAACACACACAAGATTTTCTACGAAGAATTTGAGGAACGACGGCGCGGCAAAATCAGTAGCCTTCCGTGTAAATTCTCGTCTATCTCAAAGACACAAACCAATTTTTTTTTTTTTTTTGGACATCGACGACCTCGGGATACCAGATAATTCCGTGCCCGTCACTCTAGATGTGGTTTCACTGTATACCAAAAACTTGGAGGACGCTTGAGCTTCGCCTTCAAGGGTAGAACGTGATCGCATAATCGGGCCCCGTGCGCATCACCTTCTCAATTGCAACCTTAGCTTCGGTTCTCGGTGCATGCCTCGACCATGCCGTAAGAAAACGGACGACTGTGCGCGTAACGTTGACCGTTTCAAACTATCCTAATATGCCAACTCCAAGTACAGTTGTCAAGTGCCCACTGCGGCTTAATTCTTCCTTTTGCGAATCAGTGAAGGGCCCACTACGCGGCCGTAAGGCAACATGCGATCCTACGCAGCTGCCTACTTTGTTGATGTTTTTGCAGCTGATGATGATGAAATATGTCTGAGCACTTTGTAATGGGTGGGCCTTTAAAACACCCACTCGTTGGGCAATTCACGTGTTTTGACGCCTGGCGCGATTCCACGCTTCTGCCACGCAATATTACATGCGTTAAGGAGACTCCTTTTACTACATGGCATTCATATAGTGTTGTTTTGTTCCTAAGAAGTTCAAGCAATATCGTGGCTCTGTGCAAGAACACCTGCTTGCCACGCAGACGGTCGTTCAATTCTCACTCGAACCAAAGTTTTTTTATTATTTTAACGCGATAGCGTTAAAGAGCTCGTTTCGCAGAAATTCCGGCGTCGGCGTCGTTGGTTGTGAGCGAAAAATCATCATCTTGTCCGTGACCGAAAAATCAAGAAAGATGCAAATAAAATAAACAATAAAAATTTTCGGGTCCGAATGAGGATCGAACCCAGGCCGTCGGCGTGGCAAGTAGGTGTTCTACCACACAGCCACGTCTCTACTTGCAAATACAGGGAAAATAACCTCCTCTGCTTGAAAATGCAGTGAAAATAACTTTCATGCTTCGCAAACGCAAGCGTCCTTTATATAGGCGTCGCAATATAACAAGTAATATCCCAGTAATATTGCGTGGTACAAGCGTAGATTGCCATCGGACGTCAGAACATGTGACTATCAAAGATTTCGTAGTTTAAAGCCGGCCACCCATTACAAAAGGCACACACCTTACTGCGCGTATTCCCTTAACACCACGTAGTGGGTGCATAGCAAATATGCACTAAGTGGTTGAAGTACGCACTCGGGACAGGATATCGCTATCGCGTTCAACTCTTAAAGGCGAAGCTTAAGGGTCCCCCAATTTTTTTATTTGCCACTTTCTCGATTTTTCAGTCATGGACAAGATGATGATTTTTCGCTCACAACCAACGACACCGACACCGATGCCGGCGTCGAAATTTCCGCGATACGAGCTCTTTAACGCTATCCCGTTAAAGAGCTCCTTATGGGCTCTTTAACGTGTCCTTATGGGCTCTGTGTGTGGCTTCTATTAGCGCTATGTTGTGTCCTTATGTGCCTTCTCGCGTCCTTATGTCGTTTCGCGCTACATCAAAGCTGTTCAGATAATTCACCAACAAGCACACATTGTCCTTGTCGGCAAAAATACGTATACTGCTCAACCTCAAGATCGTGCAAAAACGCCATGCGGCAAGCCAGACAAGAGGACGCATTTCGCGGCTCAAAGACGCACGCTGCTCAAATAGAAAGTTTCAAAGGAGCATACGCTACATTCAAAAGGGAATTTCTGTTTATTTTATGAAAATTGTGTGCCTTGCTGTACCTTTCATAAAAATTCGGTTCGAGATCGTGAGGCATAAAGAGGTGCTTAGATCGGCGCACAAATGTGTAACATAGTTCAGAAACCCTTTAATATACAGGCGTGATAAATCCAGTCATAAACACCGGGGCCATCCCTTTCAGCTTCGCTGCTCAACCATCTCCACAGGGTCTAAGGGCGGTTTATCATGCTTCCGTTACTTAGAAGAAACTATATTACACTGGGCGATACTGGTTCATTTCTTTTATTTCTTTTACAGTACTTCACAACAATAAATAAAAAAAAGAAACAGATTTATTTTTATGCACTAATTTTTTCACGTGCGGTTCCACCCACCTATAGGCTCAGCTCTAGGCGAAGCTCCTGCTGTGCGTCATTCTCGGAAACCTGAGTGATTGTCAGCCACCGCATTTACGATCTTCAGCACCGCCTGGCGTATTTCCTTCATGTCCTTATCCTTTTCACGCGACAGCGATGGGAGCCTAACATTTCTGCTGAGCCAACCACTGACTTCAAAACATTTGCTTTATTTCTTCGCTGCCTGTGAATGCAGGCTCTCGGGCAGGCTGCCAAACTACCCGACACCGATCTTTTATTATACCAGTCGCTGTCTCGGCTAGTTATCTAATACTACTATTTGTCCTTCTTTTGATATGTAGAAGAAAAAAAAAAGGTATGGCTAGTACATCGTGCAAACACACAAAATATTTTGTCCAGAGAATACGAGGAAGGATGGCGTGGTGGTCAGAAAAAAAAAATGCGGTGCAAATTTCGAATCATGATCACCCGGATGATTTCCGCACACTTTGCGCAGCGAGCGGCAGTCACGAGCTCATGTCTGTTTGGGAGAGAAAGCGCATCTGTTTAAACGCTCACGGCCTTAGATCGCGCTGGAAAGGCGCTGTTCGCCAGCCAGCTATTTTTTATTTTTTAATTTTTTTTTTATGGGAGACCAGGGACGGGTGCGTAGCGTCTGGGTCGTAAAACTGATCATTTCAGATTCATTACGAGGAAGGATTTGCGCTTTTTTTTTATTACCGCGTTCTATTTATTGCCACTTTATTTGTGTCCTCAAACAGGACGACTACACAGTGAGCGGCCCGTGAAATATTTATGCTCGAGCATTTAAAAGGCACCATCTCGCATAAATTTTTAGCAGACCCGCCACAGACCCAAAATAACCTTCAGCATCGCTTTCACAAATCCAAGGAAGCGACCAAGGCGGTCCCGAATTAAAGAAAATAAACACGTGACAGCTCCGTAAGATTTTTATAGGAAACCGAGCAATGAATGCCACTTTATAGCTATCAAAAACGTGACCTTGCCAAAACAGTGTACGCGTTGCACTTTTGGTTGTATTTTTTATCTTCCAAGTATATAACGCACGCAATCACTACGCATTTGACTGCATGGACCCCTAAATATACCGCGCATAGCGTAATTCCTCAAGTTTTGTTTTACGACTTTAGTTTGCTGTCCTCATGTATTCACTATAAGTGACTCGAAAAACTACTTGCTTCCTGACCTGCGGCAACAATATTAGGCTCCCAAACTTAGCGCTGGGACTCTTTCCACGTATAACAGCTGTGTAATGTGAAGTGAGATGTTTTGGTTTTTACGCTTGTGCAAAATGCACTTTTATGCCTGCTTCAGTTTAATTCTGCCATACTGACTTGCTCGTGTGTTGTTCGGATCTCCTGGTGTCCGTCAAAAGTTTTTTTTTAAATGGCAGGGTCAAAGGTTGCGAAACGAAGTTTAAAATTAAGATTGGCTTGAGTTTGACTTGAAGAGAGCGCTACATTATTGGCCCTTTCTATCATTACAAGAGGGAGTATAACAAGGGACTATGATATATGAGAAAGACATGGAAAGGTGTTCGAAATGGGGCCCTCTAGCATCTACACAATGCCGAACAAGTCGAGGAAGCTAGAATTTTTTAATAAAATGAATGAAAGTCGGTGGTTTTACGGGCCAAAACAGCGATTATGAGGTACACCACAAGGCGGATTCCGCATAAATTTTGGCAAGCTGGGTTTTTTTCAATGTGCACCTGCATGTGATACACAATACTGTTTTAGAGCACAGCTTTTAGGTACCCGCTCCTGCGTTGAGTGGCGTCACCGTTGGCGTAACCGATAGAGTGAATGCGGAGTGTGTAGATATTACGATCCACTGGCTTCTAACATCGCTTTCTTTTTCCTTCACGCGCGCTGGCCCCTCAGTCGGAGCCCGTGCGTATGCAGGACTCACGTGCACTGCGGCTGGTTTCGCCTGTCCTAACGGGGCTGTCGGCGTTTCGCTTGGTTCGCGAAGCCTAGTATGCACAGAGTGGTGTGCGTAGCACTCGGGTGCTGGCTGTTTCTGTGGCAATACGTAACGAATGTTACATTGCTACAACTGCAGATAGCCAAAACTTCAAACACAGTTGGCGTTGCCCCAACACTAAGCTGCGCTTAGAATTCTCATTAGGGAGTATCGTATTCGTCAGTGAATATAGTACCATTTCGTCCATTGTATCGTCCATATTGAAAAGCAGCCGCCGTGGCAAAGAATGAAATCCTTCACAATGTGCTTAGCAGCACCATTCTGCAGCCTTTAAGCCAACGCAGCGAGTCGTAGATTTGAACGGGGAAAGCATACCGAAAACACACTGCAGGACGTGTCAAAATCGCGTTTACGGATCACTTAATTTCATGAAGCTGCAGCAGCACTCTGAAGACATTTCATTGTGACAACTGTCAAAGTTGGAATATCTCCTCCTAGTCGGTCGTTGAGGAGGTGATCGTGAGATAGCGAACCACTGCCTGTTCTTACCGTAGCGAAAACGACGGCAACCAAGAAAAGTGAAAGAGACCGATCCTAGCCTAGAAAGTGTCTGGAAATTGCTGCAATGCTCCTCGCTCTAACAAATTGAATTCCCGAAGGACGGCAATGTTACCTCGTAATTGGAAAAGAAAGGAAGCGAAGAAGACAGGGATTTGAGCAGGCAGGAAAGCGCCTAGTGAGCTATACTATAGACTTCAAAATTACAACACTGACTACAAATTAGAAGGAAATCAAGACGGTAATGGGCGGTGAATGCGTGCTTAAGCAAGGACGACGACACGCAATCAAAAACACTCGTACAGGCCAGTCGCCTCTTGTGGGCCGACGAACAACAGGGACGCTGTTTTACTAGCGCCTCCGGTCGGGCGTCTACAGACTTCTTCAACAGACACCGGGAGCGCCTCCTGTCTGGACTGTTGCACGGGGTACAAATGCTGACGCACGCTGACGTCGGCGCTCTGTTGTGTATGCATCTTTCTTGTGTATACCGTCGAGTAGTTGCGCTATACAATCTACAGTGATAAGACGTCCAGTCTTCAAGCTTAGCAAGTCGCCGCAATGCAATTTTGGGGGGGCCACGCATGTTTGCAAAAGCATAGAGGCGATTATGGCGGCACCGAGGGAGCCTTCGTTTAAAAGATGCATCGTCGTCGCAGTGCGTTCGAGAGGGACCGACTTTGGAAATCGAAATAGGAGTCAAGTGGTACGAATACGTCGTTGCATGTTTTCTTCGCAATGACACATCGCATGCTGCTTTTTCAGCGATTCCAGTTAGCGCTCTTTGTAAGGCTTCATGAAGGCTGATCTTAACTGAACCTAGCACAGAAGCTATGCCTAGCGTTGGTTAAGTCTGTATAGAAGTCTGAGTTCCAGCTAAGGAATAAATTTTACATTTGCCACATTCCAGTCTGCTACAAAGTATGTGCACGGCCGCTTTCGCCAAGCGGCCGTGGTACGTGTATCAGGCGGCGACGTTGCCTTGCAGCCTCTGTCTTGGAGAGTGCATGGAGATTGTCGTCGTTTTCTTAACATTAGACTTGATAAGTTTTGTCTTCGTAATTAGACAGTTATAGCAGTTATAGTTTAGCTGGCTTAGCGGGATAGCGGGATCGAAATGCGCATGCGTAGTACGCTAAACGACCCGTAGCGTTTACCGTACGCACGCTATTTTTCAGATTTAGCGTGACCGTGTTTGGGTGGTTAACGTAGTGTACGTAAAACATGGCAGCGGTTTTGGACGCCTGCTTCGAACTGAATTTAGCGTTGATGCCGACGGATGTACTTCTTTCGTAGCAATAAACGACTGTGTAAAATGGCTTCGCTTGCCTTCATGTAGCTTCGACGGCCGCGTATTGCGGATAACGTAGCGAAGTTTTTGAGATCGCTTCCCTCTTCGAACGTCCCAAGGCCTAACTAGAAGATCGGTGCAAATAAATCTGCAACATAACAATTTTACCCTTTGCGTGGTAAATATTTACACTTTTATTGTTACTAAAATAGGTAGTTAGGCCTATATTGAGGCGCGCGGGAATACAGGGGAACATTCTCAGTTTTTTTTTTTTTTTCACTTTTTTTAACGCATTGACCCTCCTCTAGGTGACGCCATCTTCACAGCTTGGGCAGGTAAACGCTATCCCGCTAAAGTGAAGCGCTCTGTCCGCAATGAACGTTTGCGTCACGGTAACGCTATTCCCTTAATCCCCCCTTAATCCCCGCTATCACGCTAACGCTGAACGTTGGCAGTCTATTATTATTACCGAGTGATCTCGCTATGGTCAATATAAATAGTTCAAACAAATTTAGTGCATTTTTTTTCACGTTGTATATTGTGTATTCTGTATATTTTATGTAGTATATTGTGTGTTGAGTATATGTTGTGTAGGCTCAAGCACACATTCGGCTGCTGTAATGTGTCTCCCCGTTGTAATGCTTGTTCACGGTTGAAGATTCTCGAGTAATCGGGATGACATTCCCACTTGTAGGTACCTGATACCACCCATCTCGTGAAGTTCGAAGCCTTGCGGCAGTACGTGGAGTCTGTGGAACAAAAGACACAAACACGTAACAACGTTGTATCGAGTGCTTTTTATCATAACCAAAATGACAAACCTCAGTAAGAACAAACTCGATAATTTTATTAAAAATATGGCTGATCCCTCCGTCACAGCAATCGGTATAAGACGAAGGCGAAACGTGTCTTCACAGAAGTAGTGCTTATTGTGCAGTGATATAGGAGAGATTGTACAATGTCTATTCGTGTTTGGTAGCTATAGCACCGTTTGACGTGGATGCACCCACGTTAACGCCTAGTGGCACATCTCAATCGCGATGACTAACTCCCAGCCATGATCATGATTTAACCTTTGTGGTAGCTGAAGTTGTCCACCTGGCCACAGCGAATCGTGAATTCCGCGCAACGATGAAATCAAGAAGCCCATAATAAACACTGGTACTCGATATCCAATTCTTGAAAACGTCTATTACGGAGAGGAACGGCACGGTATACGCTTTCGAGTAGTAGGTAACCGACGCCTGCGCAAATGCATATACTAGCACACTGAGCTTCAGCAACACGGGAGGCAGACGTCCGTAGCTTGAGCCGCGAACGCGTGCATACTTTCCACGTCCCGCTGGCCTCTGTTTCACTCCAACAAGGCACGACATTCGCCCGTCGACATCGTTGCCTTTCTGCAGCGCTTATCGCAGCAGCTTTATTAGTCAGTGCTGCCGCACTCGAAGCAGTCGGCGTAGGAGAAATTGCGTTGGTGCATGTGGAAGCTGCACTACTCCGACAACTAGCCGTCACCCGCTAACACGAAGTGAAAGGCAAGGAACGTAACTGCGTCTAGGGCGCCTCTCCGATGCCAGCGCGGCCAGTGTCCCTCGCTCGTATCGGGGCGCTTTAACCATGAACTCCGAGATTGCGCGCCATCACGGAGGCCATGCTTTAACTGCGTCGACGCCGAATGGTTCCCTATCGGCGCTAGTAAATGTCGATCATGACGCATTACTTCCCTTAACCGATCACAGACGGCGGCACCACCCCGCCCCGCCTACCCCGCCAACAGGGAGCACCGTGCGAGAGAGAATGTGTGAGAGATATAAGACGCATTTGTGGAGCATACAGTATGTGCCGTGGTAGCTTAGTCGGTAGAGCACCGGGCGTTAACCATCGCGGGCCAAGAGGTCGTAGGTTCGATTACCGGCGGCGGATCATTTCCTAAAGGCTCGTTCACACCGAAGGCGGGGCGGCCAAAGCGGCCAAGCGGCAAGGCGGAAAGCGGGAAAAACCTCCTCTCCAGGCGGCGAAAGCGGGCGGAAAGCGAGGCGGCAGGTCCGATTGCTCCCGGACCAATTTTTTGGCCGCCCGCCCAAGGTCATCGCTTTGCCACAGCCAATCAGAACGCGCTGCGGCGGTGGCGCTGGTGTATCTTCGGGAGAAGCAGTGCCACGTGACAGCGACACGCGCGCGATGCCCCGCCTCCTCGGCCGCGCGGGCAGCCAAAGGCGGCGTGCGGTCTGAACAGGTGCGCGACTAGCCGCCTCGCCGCTTCGAAAAGCCCGCTTTCCCGTTTTGCCGCTCCGCCTTCGGTGTGAACCAGCCTTTATAGTTTTTTTTCTTTCTCACCCGTTGGCGGCCCTTTTATGAACGTGTCACATTTAGGAGGTGACAAAGAAAATGAGGCAAAAGAAGACGAAGATGATAAGCATGGAATGACGTGGAACCGCAACACTAGAAGAAGAGGAGAACGAAGCGGAAGGTATAAAAGAGAAGGTGACGTGTGCATAGGGGCCCTGGGTGTTCGATCGTGAGCTGGGCACGAGCGTCGCCGGCTTATGTTCCGGGCGCTCCAGCTCTCGTTCTACGGCATCGTCCCGTAGACTCCGGCTGGCCAAATAACCGGAAGGCAAGCTTGAGAACCCGCAGCGGCCTGGGAGCGCCATCGGCTTGTGTCCCGAGCGCACCGTCCTCGACCGAGCCAGTTCCTCTGCCAGGGAGACGCTGGCGATCTCAAGGACCTGCGACGCCCAGGTCAACAACCTTCAAGCCTCTCAGCCTCCGCGACCACGCCAACACGCGTCCTACAACGCACCAAATCCGACGCATCGACTCGTACGCCGATGACCAGGCCAGTGCCCCCGCAACGCCTCCTCGCCTCAACATGTATCGGCGCCAAACGCCGTGAGTTCTAAAAGCGACGAACGCTTTGTACTGACTAGCGACTTACTTTCTTGTGATAACTTTGTTTATAGCTTCGTTTTATTTAGTGTGTTCCTTCTTCGTGTTTGTAGTTGTTTTAGGTATAGTGTGCTTTCTATTAGTGTATAATTAAAATGTGTGTTCGTAACGCTTTCGCCTCGTCTATTCTTTCTCGTCGACCGTTGTCCGGAGATCCGTGACATAACGTCATATCCATAGGCGTGCGCAGGGTTCCCCTTCAGGGGGGGGCAGGGGGGGGCGAAGGTTCATCGCAGCGCCCCCCCTCCCTATTAAGTCAATGTATGGGGCAGACTTTGCGCCCCCCCCCCTCTCTTAGGTGACTAGGGGGGGGCGGCCGCCCCCTCTGCCCCTCTCGTGCGCACGCCTATGGTCATATCCGTAATGGAAGTACGTCACTGAAGCCATGGTGGACCCCGGCATAAAACAATTTCGTGTTAAAAACTTCAAATTTATACGCATAACAGCAGCACTTTAGGCCTCCTGCTTCAATAGTCACACATGTGGAGATCTATTGTTGAGTAAATGTAAACAGTACGTTCACCGGATTTTGAACAGCTCCTAAGCTTCGCATCTGCAATGCGAAGTTAAAGGTGGAGTCGTAGTCCAACGTGAATGTGGTGCTTCATGGCACATTACCAGGAGGGTGATTATATACGCGGATTGTGCAACTAAACTAGGAAGGAATTAACAAAGAAGGGAACGAAATTATTACGCGTTTTCCAGACCCCCCCTACCCTTCGAGGAAAAAAGAAAAAAAAAGGAAAGTTATTCCTCTCTTCTAAGCGGCGTCGCCGGAGATAGGATGAAGACGAAATTTGTGGACTCAAGACGGAGTGTTCCTGTCGTAAGCACGTCAAGGAGCTTCGTCGAATGTCGCGAATGGTATGCCGACGGGAATATACTCAGCCATTGCAGCCTTCATAATTGAAGATTTAATTATTGGGAGGAGAAGCGGCAGCAACAAAGCAGAAAGTGATCACTCATTTCAGGGGCATCGCAAAATGAACGTAGGCATGTGGCCGAAAAACGAAACTCAACAAGGTCACCTAGCAATCTCGTAGATGGCATCTCCTCGAGTTCAGAAAAAAAAATATCGATAGTAAAATATTTCGGAAGAAGGACAGACGACCGCTTCAAGCAACAGAAAAATTGTAGTTATTTAAATTGAAAGATGAAAATAGAAGAAATAAGTAACGCTTCAGGCAACAATGCAACTATGCTACAGTATCTGCAGCCATAAGTTTGTCGGTTAGTTGGGTCTCTGGTTAATCATTATGAATGGCTCATACGCCCTATGGGGGGATTAGCAAACGAGCAAATCTCCCCTTCTTTCGCTGGGCTGTTTCACTACTATATTTCAATACATATTTTGCGGAAAGCGGTAACATTCATGTATATATTGCGCTACTGGGACATAAGAACCATAATGCGTGCAGGCTGCGTTAGATATGTTTTGTCCTCTTTTTCACCCCCCCCCCCCCCTCACAGGAGTAACTGCAGCGCACTCACCTAAGCAGCTACCAATGGAGGTGAAATAGGTGAATGCACTGAATCGGGCATGTTGAATGCGTGGTTTTGAGCAGACTACACCAACATATGACAAATCCAGAGGAAATATACGTGATAACGAGGAACCACGCCGTCCTCAGTGAGAGTAATTTTACTACGAGCCTAATTTTACAAATAACAAATATTTATAGGGAAACTTTCCAACTTCGGATAATGAAAACCTCGAATGCCAAAGTTGGCGTCCGTAAGAGCAATCACTCGACCACGGGTGACGAAATAATTATTAAAGGTCATGATGTTTATTATCTGTGGTCACGGAAAGTGGCTGATCCGCGCGGTGATGGTTGTGCGGTGATATCTGAGCTGCCTTGCAACGGTGAAAAGAAAAGTGAAAATTGGTAACACAAATTATATATACCTATGACCCTGTACGTTGTAAATTTTTCATTCTATGATTAAAGATACGTGGGAGAGCGAACGGTCTACCTCGTTTTGTGTGAAGCAAAGTCAGTTTCTTCGAGCATCCTTGGAACATGTTATCGCTGGCGTTTTTGGAAATGGAAAACCATCAAGTTGGCGGTTTTCCATTTTCTTTAAAAACAGTGCTACCGACGCATGACAAAGTAAGAAAAGACACACGCGGCGCTGAGTGTGTCCCTTCTTACTTTTTCCTGTTTCGGTAGAGCTGTTTTAGGTCAAATTATCACTGCTGTGTTAATAAGCTCTAAGAACTCCGGCAATTAGTCACACGCATGTATCCAAGGGACTGGATGACGTTCATCTGCAATTTCGCAAGAAAGCCTGGCTGGTTATAGGTGCCGCGTCCTACATGAGTTGGTGATGAAAAGCTCGCGGCGCCTCTACAGAGCGCGTGTCAGTCTTTGGGCTCTTGACAGGCATGGAAAGCCAATCAAAGCCGAACATTAATACAGTTTTGTTCTCGTAATGAAACGGTTTTGTAGTGCTAGTTACGGAAGTTACTGAGTTTGCAAAATCTGTGACTAAATACAACGACGTATCAATTTGCACTGATCGGCACCGAGAATCGGTGGAGTGCTGATAAGTATCAATTGAAACATGCGTGCATTTCTTTTCGCACTAGCTGTATTCCTCGAAACCGGTGCGTAAGCGTCGCATGTCTTCTCTGTAACTATGACTACAGGTGCTCATTAATAATTTCGAGAATGGCACGTGTGCCACGGAGTGGCTAAATGAAAAGTTGTTGAGCTAATACCACTGTTCACTACAGGAATTTTAGCTAGTCTTTCCCCCATAGACCCCTTACTACACGTAAGACGTATAAGTGTGAAATGACGCATAGGGCA
Organism: Rhipicephalus appendiculatus; assembly: GCA_030522465.1. Classification (NCBI taxonomy): domain Eukaryota; kingdom Metazoa; phylum Arthropoda; class Arachnida; order Ixodida; family Ixodidae; genus Rhipicephalus; species Rhipicephalus appendiculatus. Next base: position 6,341,793 of record JALIZH010032945.1, on the reverse strand, counting down.
CAGAGGAATGTAATGGAGATATAAAGGAGGACCACCTTTGTTACGTAATGGCCACACAAAACAGAAGTACCGTTACGTAAAAACGAATTTACCTCCGAGTCTTATTTGTTACGAAAGGTTGTGTTGATTGTTGTTCTCCACTCTTTAGATCCCTTAACCGGAAAAACGGGAAGTGCTCTCAACCTCGGAGGGTAAATGCACCACTCTGCTCGGTCTGTCGTTGACTTTGTGTCATTATTATTTGCTTATTGCGTGCCTGTGTTTATCATAAGAAGTAATCTACAGGCTTTTACCTTTATCAATAGAAAAACGTCGCTGTAAACGACACCAATTTTTGAACAGTAAAGAGGCATCATAAAATCGCCGTCACGGAATTTCGAAAGAGCACACCACAAGTTCTACTGATCGTTCTCTTCTCTTACTGCAAACCAAAAGAAAAAAAATATTGCTCGGCTCGAAGCAAATAAACTTATACACGAAGGATCTCAGAGGAAAGGACACACGAACGTGAACGTGTTGTAGGGCGAAAGTGAGAAGCAATAGACGAGGGCGAGTACCTACTGTTTATTCTGTTTAAGCTTCTGGAGTAGATTCTGCAGTATTCGCATGTCAACACAGAATTGAACGGGTGCGGGAACAAACACGAGTGTAAAGAACTTATGAGGGAAAAAATGTGTATGAGGGAAAAACTTCTTGGTGGCAAAAAAGTTTGAGTGCTTGCTCACTGCACTTCAACGCAGTAGAGGCGTGAATTATTCCGAAGAACGCCGGAACGCTCAGACACTTAAGGGAGAAAACACAATACTCCCAAAGCGTGTATACTACCGGCGACAAAACTTGCAGCCAGCGCTGAGAGCGAAAACTGGACATTTGGAAGGTTGCCGCAGTTGCGTATAAGATGGTGTTTCGTGAAGTGCAGTATGCCGGATAAACGAAATCCGCTTAAAAAGAAATGTTGGACGAATGGAACACGAAAGTCATGTTGGCTGCTCACAGGCGCAATGTTAAAGTCCGCTTATGCGAGCAGCCACAATGTTAAACTTCGCTTAAACGGAAAATACGTGTGTGTGTGTGGGGGGGGGGGGGGGGGGGGTCGTGCGTGTGTGCGTGCGTGCGTGTGCGCGTGTGCGCGTAACATATAATTCGGATTAAAAGGAAATAAATCAATACCACCACTTTGTATGCAACAATACCACATAGAAAGCGGAATTGTCCCGGCAGACACGGAAAAAGATGATGCTGAATGGTCAAGGAAGCAAACATAGATCATACGGTAGTTCTTATAGGTCTTGTTAAGGGGTTGCTATACGGCATTCATTTTACTTAATTTTCGCGTCCTCTGCCTCGTGTCAGCGACAGTCGGAAACGCAACAGCACAATTCGCTTACAGTGGCAGCCAAGGTGGACGTATTATAATACTTCAAGTGCAGCAACAGTCGTTGAAACCGAGCTTTCGATAAACCGAACACGCTCTTTCGTTTCCTTGTGCGCCGTATAAGCGTACTGTACCGTAATATACACGGAAAGGGGACGGTGGTAAAAAAAGAAAAAAAAAAGCGAACGTGACTCTCCGATGCTGTCCAATGGGTTGTCATTGGCCGGAGTGGTTGGTTATCGATCTTCCGTTCATGGTAGAGGCAGGGTACGCGCCTCTTTTGAAGAATCGGCTAAAACAGTGACACGCATGAGTAGGGCAAGCTCGGAAACTGAGAAGCTATGGTGATGAAATTGAAGCTGAACGTCAAGCTGTATAGAAAGGCGGACGACCACCGCATCAATATGTGAGCACCTAGGAATGTTGCGTGTTGCTGAACTTATGCGCTGCATCCAGATTCCCTTCTCTGTTACTCTTTTATTTTTCTTGTCGCTACATCTGTTCAAAAAGTTTCCCGGCTCTCTACGATTAGATATTCGAAGTTGTACACTTCGTTGCACATGTTCAGGCTGCCTAACATGCTAGGAGATGAATACGAGAGTTGATGTAACAATAAATAGGTAACTTACTTCATTTTGACATACATGGCTACGTGTACATCTTCTCTGCGAAAGCTTTTGTTTCCTAAAATAAAACGTAAAAGCACCTGACCATTTTTACCGAAGGAAATGTGCACCGCATGAATCATGTATGGACGCGAAGAAATACGCTGGATGTATTTTTGTCAGTTAAGGGGAGATTGATAACTAAGTTCTACATCTGAAGTAATGCGTAGAGCTTGCTTTACTCTGCAACATTATCTACCGATATCTTCTATAAACACATAACTTGTTACACAGAAACTGTAGGGCTGGTATAGTATATATAGTAATAATTGAGCTATACAGAGATATAGCTTGAATCCATTCCTTTCTATCGACCAATACTCCCGACCAGCCACTAATGGTGAAAACATGTGAACTTTCTTTAGGATCAGTGACAAAGCACAAAACCCCAAAAAGTGAACATACGGTACTTTCGTTGTCTTGACTTATCAATTGAAAGCATTGTAGCTATATTGTGAATGAAATTTCATCGCCTGGCTCATTCATTCGAAGCATTAGAACGATCATGTGAACAAAAACCAGCCATAGTCCGTCGTTCATCACGTCGCGTGCGAGAGGAAGAATGAGTGCAAAGAAGAAAGTGCGTGACATCACATGGATTGAGCGTGAACGAAGGATGGAAGGGAGGTGAAAGAGAGTGTTTCAATGAATGGACAGCGTGGCGGGACATCACAGTTTAGGAGAAACTTTAGACAATACACGAGGTGCGCGACGTCGCGCCTATGCGCTCATAGCTGGCCAACCATCTGGGGAAAGGAGAGATGGCACTGCGGCACGCTGCGGTGGACTTGCAAATTGTCTATGCCGTTTGGCAGCTGCATGTGTATCTTGTAAAATCGCACCTTATTCACCACGGTTTAAAACGTGTGCAGCACTATATCAGAGAGTGATACGTTAAAGTCACCGAAAGAAGACCAAGGCGATGTGACGACAGGACGATTAAAAGGAATTGCGCAAGGCTCGTTTCACTGAAGCAGCTGAAGCGAAGCTCAGACAGCGTTTTGCATAGTTTTAGAAGCGCTAACATCGTTTAGCTGGGGAGGCTGAAGTTTTGTGGGGCGGTTCTTCAGGCGTCTTGTCAGTTACCTAAGGCTTAAAGTGCTAAGGGTTGATGCTAACGCAAGCTCGTAGGATCCCGTTACGCCAGCTGTGCGCCGGGTTACACAACGTCCATCTCGAGTACATCGAAGGTCATGACTCGAGTAGGCTACACTTGCTCCAGCGTTCGCCTGGTGCTGCGCGCCTCGCCGTTCCTACTCCCCTCTCCCATGTAGGCGCGCGTGCCTGCTTACGTCACCAGTTGCTCTTGTGGGTGTGCCGTGGTACAATGAATTAGAAGTTGGGTAGTGGGCTCACTGGCCTCGAGCACAATCCCGTGATCAGAGATTACGGCTTGATGGCGTCATCATGTGACATCCTCATGACTTCACAGATCACCAGAAATTTGTGACGTCATTATGATGCCCCCATGACGTCACTATGACGACACATAAGATGGACGTCACGTGATGATGTCAACACACAAAATCATCGCATGGCCAAAGGGTTTGGCGAATCCCGGAGGCAATGCAAACAAAACCAGTGAAGTCCCGAAAGCTTGCAATGCTTCCGATCAGTGGCGTAGCCAGGGGGTGGCACACCGGGCACGTGCCCCCCCCCCCCCCCCGAAATTCTTTTTTCGCCATGGCATACATTGCGAAAAATGACCATTTCAAGCAGGTGCCCCTCCCGAAATCAAGGGACTGCCCCCCCCGAAAAAAATTTCTGGCTAAGCCACTGCTTCCGATCCCGAAGGAAGTGCAAAACCAGGGGAGGTGCAGAAAGTTTTCGGGGTGTGGAGGGCAAGGGTTGCTACATCTGTTAAGAAGAAAGAGAAGATAGCTCACAGTTAATCCCAAGTTTACTAACACCGGCAATGTGAGTGTCACTCTCGGATCTCTGAGTCTTGCATTAGGGTCACTCTACTTTCTATTTCTTTCATACTCTTTACTTTGTAGTAAGGGAGAAGAGTAGCCATTGCGCGGAAATGGCAACAGCTCCTACATTTATTTTTATTTCAATAAAAGTAAACTCCGCGTAACAATAAAAAAAACAAAGAACATAACTTGCACATGATGGTTGCCGTGCTCTCAAACGTGCCACGTATGAACGAATAGCATTTTGCCTTATCTCATAGTCATCACGAATTGTCGCGGGGCAAGCATATCACTGGCTCATACCCTCTACGCTACAACTGTATACAGGGTGTTGTTTATTGTATTCCTGCGGTACAGCCTACCTGCAATATCCAACACCGACAAGACTAACCGGCGCTCGATTCAGGAGCATTCAAGCCCAAGCTCATAAAATATGCCTTGGCTTACCCCGCAGCGAGTCAATGGCAGAAACCAGTGCTATCGCTTAAGATTACTGAATCATGACGCACAATATTGTCGAGACAGTGCGTACGTACCTCATGGCACTATGCCAGGGCACCTTCCCACCATCTGGCCCATCTGGCGAGCCTCGCTGCTGAAAGGTTCCGCATGACATTTAGTGCAACTGTCTGCACACGTCGTTCATTATTTACTTCGCGGTACGCACCTGCAGCAAAGCCAGTGTTTCCTCCGTGGTGTTTGAGCCGTCCATGAGTTCACCTAACGATTCCAGAAGGGCGGAGGAAGTCAGGTCGACAGCACATGCACTAAAACAATTGAGCTTACTTCTACTCTACCGAAAACTACCGTAACCACGTGCACATCTGTAGCGAATTTCTCGACAACGTCGTCTAGTTCTGGTGGCGCGATGGTTATATCATCACAAGGAGTAACGCTGCGGTTTAAGACATCACATGTGATGAAGTATACGGCGGCAGAACTCGCTGCTTTGCGCAGGGTACTAGAATTCATTGATTCTGAAAGACCAAGTAAATGATCCGTGTTTTCCTACTCAAGACAGGAGTCAGTTGTAACTCCTACTCAAGACAGGAGCCTGAAGTCAGTTGTAACTCGCGGATGTCACGAACAGTCGACGTACGAAACCGTCCAACATCACCGTCCACGTAAAACAAAAAGATCACGTGATTGGTTTTTAGTGGTTTCCTGGTCGTTGCGGTATCAATGGCAATGGCTCCGCAGATAAATCTGCTCGCGCATCACATCAAAACGCGCATATCGTTCCAATTCCACTTTGAAGGAGAGACGCTGCAAGGCAGATTCGACAACTGGCACGTAGTCTCACAATGACAGAGTGGGACGTGTCAAACATAATACCAGACTGCATAATTTGAACCCCTCACTGCAACTACGACCTCCATGTAGCCTTCATTAACGCTAAGGTTTGCTTCTCTATCGGCTTTGATTGGGAGCTGCCTTACCGAAGGCATATGGAAAGCTAATTGGAATGACTGACACTGCGTTGAAGAAAACAGCGAGCACTTGCTATGCCAGTGTCGTCGACTTGCCTTGAGAGTCAAGTACTTTCCACCGCACGGCGACAACTGGACGATCAGGCCATTTTTCATGCAGGTGCATCTCGAGCAACGTCCCCACCTCTTGTCGCCCCACGAAAGCAGTGAAAGCCCTCTTGTGGTTTTTTGAGGACGATGGGCTTGTGGAAACGCCTCTGGCTTGTGATGCAGTCCCACACGCTGCAGGGAATTCACTGCCTTTTTTCACCCTTTCCTCCTCTCTTTCTCTCTCTCATCTTTCTGTTCCCTTACCCAGCCCCCGTGTTGGGTAGCGAAACGAAAGGTTTTCTGGTTAATCCCCCTTGCCTTCTGCCTTTTGGGGGGCGAAGCACCTTAGGGTCTCGGCTTGTTGGCGTGTCATGTCGTCATCATGGTCCATCATAAACGAGCATGCGCCACAAAAAGGGGGGTAAATCACACTACTCGCCACCGATCCACTAAAAATGAAGAAGGCAACAGTTAGCCCAACAAATAGCCCACGACGTATCAGGATTTATTTGCATTAATTCAACAGAAATTTGTTAAATTCCGCCTCATAATTGGTTTCAAATGCCACATTTTCTCCTGTAAAGCATACTTCGTGGCATGTTGTGGTGTGTAACACGAACACAACTTACGGCAAAATCGCTGCTAATGGGCAATGAAAGACAAGAAGAAGACGCAGAACCACCACCACCACCACCACCTTACGGTAAGCTGAATTCCGATGCAGTTTTCCGACGACTTTAGTGGCGCTGAAACACCCTTCCCTACATGTCCGGCTGCAGGCTTGGCACCACTAGTGCCTCATCAAAGAAATCTCTCTCAAAACAATGTGGCGACTTACCTCGGTCAGGCCATTCTTCCTTTCCTTCTTTCTCTCATTGCCCATTAGCTGCGATTTAGGTATGGGAAACACCGGTGCACACTGCATGCTTCGCCCCTTCCCAGGTTTCACGTTAGTGGAGATGAAACCTCCTTCCCTACATGCTTCGCCCCTGCCCAGTTTTTAAATGCGAAGCATTTCTTTGCGTACTGTAAGCGCTTTTGCGTTTTTATCTACGTATCTATCTATCTATCTATCTATCTATCTATCTAGCCGCCTACGTCTTGGGCGCTCTCGTGATGGCCTCCTTAACTTGGGGTAGACCAAAATTTGTATGGGAGGGTAAGAGGTATTGACGAATATGTCTGGCTGGTCATGACATGATAACGTGAAAATCCCGTCGCGTACGTCGTCAAACTCATTTCTCCAGACACGTGTGGCTCATACCCGTATACCACGGGCAGCGGAATGCGGGTATGCGCCACAGGACTTTGACAATTTATATCTACCCAGGAACGGTGAGAACAGGTATTGGTAATTTAAATGCGAGATCGTTAAGAGAAACTGACATCGGTGGCGTTGACACTGGTAATTTAAAGGCGACAGCGTTAAGAAACACGGACATCGGCGGCGTTGACGCGAGGAATACAAAGAATAGAAATCAGAGTCCCAGCGGGAATCGAACCCAAGCATTCTGCGTGGCAATCAAGCATTCTACCACAAAGCCACGTCAGGTCTCGAAACTGCTTTGGAAGAACAACCTATGCAGGCGTAATGTTGGTGAAACGTATATTGTGGTTGCAGCGCTGGCTATCTAATTTTGTAAACATTATATACGTACTCCTATGACGAAGGAGTCATGTCGGGTTAACGTCAGTTGATTTACGTAGCACTATCCAGGGCTACCATCCTTGCAAGCACAAGCTCTACATATCGGCTTACGGCTTCTGGCGTTGGCAATACCCATGTTTCTGTTGGCATCGTTACACAACTGTAAACAACTGGTTACATGAAACATATGCGACTGTTCAACATGTATGTGCGTACAATATTTGGACATATCTTTAGCGTCGTTTCATAACGCTTCTCTCAATAAAAATATTACAACCCAGTCACCTTACCTCCGGATGCTTCGCATAACATCGATTCCCATGGTACTTGGGATCTGCCTATTTTTTTAGAACTCAGATTCGTTGCGACGTGACATGCTTATCTTACGCCAATTGCGCGTACCAGTCGTTATACTAAAAAACAATTTTTATGTCGCGTTTGAATCCGTGAGTATTGTACATGAGTCATATCCCTAAATTTTGTTTGCTGCCTTCCTTCCAGCAAACCACTTGAAATTTTCGCCATGGTAACACACCAGGCCACGAAAATTTCCCTAGAACACTGCAACAACCTTTTAAGCAAATGCTTCTATGAGTTAGAAATTATTGGTGGCGGCGGCATAGTTCGCGTAAAAAGTCGGCGCCAGGTTGTGTACAGAAATGCGGGTGTACACAAATTTGGCCCTCGATGGTGCGCCGGTCCATACGGGTATTCGGTCATACGGGTATTCCTATGCACCGTTTTCAAATCATTGATGCGCTCTCGGTCGGGCGCTTGTTGGCGATCAGCCATTTCTGATATGACAGTTGGATCTTTTGTCGAGGTCACTCGTAATTTCACGTTGGCACATTTCATTGTAGCATTTCGTTGCCTCACGAATGACCGTCGTTGTTGCCTATAGTAACAGAAGTTCTACGCTGCTAAGCACGTATGTGCTTTTCCCAGCATGGAGGAAGGAAAAAGTTAAGGGGTAGCATTGCGCAATGTGAAAGAAAGAAAGAGAGAAAGAGAAAAAGAAAGAAAGAAAGAGAAAAAGAAAGAGAGAAAGAGAAAAGCAATAAAGAAAAAGAAAAAGAAAGAAAGAGAAGAAGAAATAAATGAAAAAAGAAAGAAAGAAAGAAAGAAAGAAAGAAAGAAAGAAAGAAAGAAAGAAAGAAAGAAAGAAAGAAAGAAAGAAAGAAAGAAAGAAACAAAGAAAGAAACAAAGAAACAAAGAAAGAAAGAAAGAAAGAAAGAAAGAAAGAAAGAAAGAAAGAAAGAAAGAAAGAAAGAAAGAAAGAAAGACGTTAAGGCAGCTTCGCCCTAGTGGTGCCGAGCCTGAAGGAAGTGCGGAGCTGGGCAACCTTCCCTGTTCCTCTTCGGTTTTTTTCTTTCTTTCCTCCTCTCTTTCCTTTTCTCTTTTCCAGTTTTTTTTCTGTGTCTTTATTGCTGTGTTTCTACTTATTTCTATTTTTCTTCCCATTTTCCCCTTTCTTTCTCTCTCTTTCTATTTTTCGCTTGCTTCCTCTTTCAATTTTTATACGCCGTTTGTGTTGTCGTGTTTTCCTTGCCATAGTAGTAATAATGTCCGCACTTTATATCATCATCAAGGCACTCGAAGAACAAGAGGAAGAAAACTTCTCTTCGGCGTGAGCGCGCTCAATGTGCTACAGTTGGCTATGTTATATGTAGTTTTGCCTGCGTTAATATCATCATCAAGGCGCTCGAAGAACAAGAGGAAGAAGACTTCTCTTTGGCGCGAGCACGCGCTCTATATGCTAAAGCTGGCCATGCTATATGTGGTTTTGCCTGCGTTACGCCAAGCGACGACGACAGCATACGACAGCCTGGCCCCCCTAAAGTGCTCCGGCACTTAATAGTAGGTCAAGCACGCACACGCGAAGCTCCAGTTGCCCAAATTTTCCCGATAGGGGTAAGGCTCCTATCCTTTTTTTTTTAATAAGTAGCGGTAACGTTAACACTTGTGAAGCTGGTGAACAGTTTTCATCATTTATGAGACTTAGTGCAGTACAAAACGAGACCACAGTTTGCCATGTGGAAGCAAAAAATAACAGTTTAACGCAGGGGCAAAGCAATGAATGCGATAGCGATTAACAATTGTAATGTTATACGAAGTAGGGCTAGCGGCTAACCCTTTTGGATCCGATCACGCGTGACGCTATAATTTATGCGTGGTTTTAACTGACTTAACGTCGTAACCACTAAGGAGCCGCGGAGCTGATTGGGAAGCCTCAGCGATGCAGAGCTAGGTGAACATGGGCATGGTTTACCCGTGCCAATGTTTGTCTAAGGTTTCACCACATGTATGTCTCAAACTTCCAACTCACCTCCCGTCCTACGCTCTCCTCCGCTATACTATGTTAGACTTTCCCTCCTCCTCACCCTCTCTCCCCTTTTCACCCCTTGTTATACAATACCATACATGGCTATGCTGTGCTTTACCCCTTCTCCTTCCTGCTTTCTCGTCACCCCCCACTTTCCTTTCCCAACCCTTGTTATAATATACCTTAGAAGAACTGATATTTGGGCGTGTTGGGTGTCGTTAAACATGTTGAGTGGTTTCAGCGCGAACCAAACAAGGCCAGAGGTAAAGAAGGGACACGAACACCTAGCGCTGTCTCACAACTAACTTTATTAGCACAGAGACTCATATTTGAAAGCACAAACTGTGTACCAATTGAACACACACCGACAACGTCATCAGAGGATAACTGCAAAAGATTAAACGGGTGGACTAACCAATAAAATTGCGTATCAGGTGACAAAACTATTCAAAAAAGATTTCTCTCTTATGCGGGGCTATGGAAGGCATGCTTACACAACTAGTGCCTTTATTGTGAATGTAAAAAGCTTCCATAATTTCTCTGATAGCGTGATCCGCATGCGCAAAAATACACACAGTGTCTGTAACTACAGAGATATTTAAGGACTGCAGGAAACTACAGTCCGTTAACTGCAGGAAACACCGTAACATCACGGCGAGAGAGCCTGAAGCGAGGTCATGTGGAACAGCTGGTGTGTCTGCATGACAATTTGTACTCTTTCGGTAGCAGTCACTCACCGCGTTATGTGGTCGAGGACATGAGCAGATTTAATTTATTTGTTCTTTCTTTAAATTTTCAGTAAACTTTTTTGTATTTGATATTCCATATTTTTGGACACTATTCGGCACTATTCGATTCGAATTCGATTCGGGATGAAATTTCACTATTCGCACTCCTATAGTTGCAAGCTCACGCGTCATCTTATGGTCGTGATATTTTGAGTTGCCGAGCATGTATGGTAACAGCCTCACGCTCGTAGCTGTGTTAACTGTCTGGTAAACTTACTTTCACTGTCCATTTAACAAAAAAAAACTATATTGCATTCCGAAAATCGGCGTACTTTATTGCTATCTTTCTCTTTATTCGGTTTTAACCACCAACGGTAAACCTAAGCTATAATCATTTCTTCGATATTGGTGAGTTTCGCTAAGTAAGTTCAAGAAACAGAGCACCCGATGACACGTCAGTCCCTGATCAGTTACTTTGCGCGCGGTGCAGGGAAACATTTTCTCCTCTCAGTGTGCCTCCTGTAAGTTCATGTAAATTTCATTTAGGCACTTCGGCTCCTGAATTCATTCTGGTAAAGCTCAACACCACAGAGGAGGGAGTTAAGTATAGCACCTTTGACGACTTAATTCTGTTTTTTTTTTTCAGTGCGGGTAGTTTGTACAGCGAATTCGTGCCTGTCAATGCGCTTTCTGGGTGCCGTGAGAAAGCGCATATAGGATCTATCACAGATAATGACATGTTTTGTCTGCTTAATTATAATATCAACCACGGGAAAGCTGCGTACCCGCCAACTGATCCCGCCACTGCGCACCTTTCATCCTTATTTCTCAAGACAGCACAAGATTGTAATGGCCTTCCTCCTGACCTTGCGCGCCACTCCAGTATCATCAACTTCAAAGCAGCGATCGAGCATCTACACAATTAATCCACTGTAATAGCCTACCCCTCATGTAAAAACCCCTTCATTGGGGCCTTTGAGGTATTGTAAATAAGCAAATAAATAAATAAATAAATAAATAAATAAATATCTGGTGTTTTACATGCCGAAATCATGATATGATTATGAGGCACGCGGTAGGGGAAGCCTCCAGAAATTTCGACCATCTAGTGTTCTTTAACGTGCACTGACATCGCACCAGTACACGGGCCTCTAGCACTTCGCGTCCATCGACATGCGACCCCCGCGAACCGGAATCGAACCCGCGACTTTCGGGTCAGCAGCCGAACACCGTAACCACTGCTCCACCATGGCGGACTTGTCTGCTTAATTAGCTCTGCTCCTAGCTGTGATGAAAACGACAACTTCGAAGCAGTGTGGGCTTCGTATATACCACCCTCTACCTGGACGTGAACGCTCGCGTCTACACACTTATTTGTATTCATTTATCTGACGTATAATCTGCCGACCGGTTCTGCAGAGGTCAAGGTAGCTTGGTTGGTTAATGTTTGCCGCCAGGGGCTTTGACCTCATGACGAAAAGACGTGCTCGGGAGGAGTTCTTGGTGTTCAAACCCCCCCAGAAAGTTTGAACTTTTGCATGTGTGTATATACCCGCACACATGCAAGCGCACGCACTAGCATACATAAGGATTGAACTCCCCTTCCCTCCTCCTCCTCCCCCCCCCCCCCCCCCACACACACATACACCGGAAAAATTTCTGGCTACACCCCTGGACGATCGAAACAAAGTGAATATTTCGAGAATGATGGAAAACTAAGAAAGTGTTCTTAATTCAAATAAAGTGTTTGATAAGGGTTTCTCAGTTTGGAAGGAATACAGTGCCCCTTGGTGGGCTATTTAGCGCGTTTCGGCTACAAAAAAAATTAAAATTTAAATTAAAAAAAAACGAGTAGATGTAGGCCATAAATGGTATTTTTATTCAGTTGACGCTGTCACCTGGGCCCCCATCCAAAACATTTTTGCAAGAATTAAAAATTATAGAGGCTCTCATCTGTAATAAAACTACACACATTACAAAAACGCAATTTTTGGGAAATCTTAAATATTAACTGATCGCATTCAACCAAAAAGACTTATAACAAGTCACGTACGGCTATTAACGGCTGAATTCAGTTTCCGGTGTCAGATTGTCGCACAAAAATAAATCTGAATTATTTGTTAAGAGAATATACTATGTCTACTTCATCACTTTATGGCTCAAACTTTTGTTCCTTACGAGAACGTTCGTGTTGTGCTTGAGCTTTGGAAGAAATTCACATAAAATGACTGCGAATCGAGTTCATTTTTGTGCTATATAGTGCGAAACATTTTTAGAAAGGATTGGCAGAAGATCGAGCACGAACGCTGACGCATTCGACGTGGAATGCCCCATACGTAGGTGGGTGCCCTGGCAACAGAGGCAAGCCATTTCTCCGCATAAGCTAGGGCTTCAACGCGCGCTTTCTAAGCTGAACAAAAACCTGAAATAAAATTGTAGATATTATGTTTCGCAACCTATAACGTTATCTTTCTTGCACCCACAACAGCAATATCTGGACCTCCATGCATTCTTGGATAAAAACAGAACAATGCCGACTGAAAACGATGAATCGGAGAAACCTCGGGATATGAAGAAAAAAAGCGGCACTTAATGTTTCAAAGAGCCGTTGCTCTGCCTGCTTTCACAGCAAGTGAACTGTTGTTCGGTACAAAAAGGTCCACTCGAACCTTGCCTGCCATTTTCTTGTGTTGTATTTATTTGGCCTTTAGACGTTGTATTAATATCAGTTCACTGCGTTCGTGCGCATCTCATATCCTTACCGAGCTGTCTCCTTGTTCGAAAGACCTGTGGCTCTGTCTCTTCTGAGTGTAACGATTCAGACGTAAATTTCTTGAATCATGGATAGCGCCGACTCTGCTGCTAAAAATTTAGTTTCGGTTTGTATAATCCTCTTTCGTCGGCAGTAATTCCTCGCTGCAGGAAAGCGCGGCATCACCCATAAACATTCTTGAAATGTAGCATATATTTGTCCATCCCGCACCCCGTATCATATAGTGCGACAAACCTCGCTGCTATAGCTTCTATGCGCAGACTTGTTTTGGAATCGTGTATAAAACGCAATTTCCAGACTTTGCTTGGTGCCTCTGCAAATACTTATACAGGGATTTGGTGAGTGGAAAGTTTCTAGCTTGAGATTCGGAAAAAAATTCTCCGAAGCGCCTGAGCTGTTTAAAGCCTTTTGGATCTTTCCGTGCGTTAAGTATGACAATATTGCCAAGCAGATCACGGGAAAAATTACCTGGCTCATGGGACTTTATTGTAACTCAGTGTCTGCAAATAGAAATTACCTGCATCCGACTGCGGCCGTTTTCGCTGACATAGCCAAATGTAGCCAGACAAGTTCTATACCAAACTGCGCAGTGCTGAACTAGATACACAAGTTTTATGTGCAACTATCAAATGGAAAATGCGGCCGGACAAAATGAAAGTCAAAGATCAAGGTACTAGTACATGAAAGGCTTGCGACCCTTATGCGCAATGCCTCAATGCTTTAACTATTCCAGGGTGTTCGAAGCGGATTCTGATCCACAAGAAGGGAAACATTCAAGAATTAGAAAAATTTAATGGGGGGGGGGGGGGGGGGGGCTGATAAATGCAGTATTGTAAAAAATATTTGCAAAGGTAAATTTCCATTGACTTCACTACAACATTCTGTTAGATTCAGCTGGACACTGTTGAGTACAACCAACATTTTTTATATTGTTTTGGTAGTTTGCGAAATCGCGTTTGATTCTGTTGAGGTCGCAGCAGTCAACAGGGTATTGCGACGCGGAATGGTGTAGGAAGAATATCTACGTACTTTAGCAAATATCAACAAGCACACTTGCGAAAATCGCAAAATTGTCCAAATGGGTTAGGCAACGTGCATACAATACTATTGGTTGCATGCTTACAAACATATTCAAGCTATTAGAATCGGAATTATTAGGAGTTAGGATTAACGCTGCATATCTCAGCAACCTTTGATTTGCAGATGGCATTGTCTTGTTCGGCATTGCCAGGAAAGACAAAGGTACTGTTCGATAGACTGGCGGGATAAGCGTTATCAGTGGTGCAAGTAACTGCAAGTATACATCGATTAGAATGAAGTCTCTTTATTTGCGCCGTCAATATTTGCTGGTTTAGAGGCTGCATTTTTCGTTCCTGTGGTGCAGATAAGTTAGTTTCTGAGTTTTCTCGAAGGTGTTGATTTGAATCTTTATCCGAAACTTTATCTCTACGTACGTATTAGGTAATCTTAAGAACCATAAGTATAATACTGCCGCGAAGCTTCGTACTGTGTGTTTTGTGCACGCTGATAACCGCCGGCACGCGGCTTCATCGTATTTGCTTCCGACACGAGACGTGATGCGATTTATCTAGAATGACAGCAGCCACTCGAAAATGGTTTCGAGAGATTTCTAGATTGATGTTCTACTAGCTACTTTTGGAGGCGTATCTCGATAGTTCCATGCCGCTTTTAAATTGAGCGCAGTCGGCAACAGCGGACATTCTGCTTCTCGCCGACCACGGAGCACGTTGATAGCTGCCGCCGCAGCCGAGTTTGCACAACGTCCTTTTATTGGGCGAAAGAAAGCCTAATAAACACATTCTTTCTGTGAGAGCTTTTCAGTGTCCTCCTGTCTGCAAAGCTGCCGTTATTGTACGTGACATATGCTGGCTATGCAGTTAATCCCAACTTCAAAGCTAAAAATAATTTGCAAAGTACGGGCTGATCTATTTATTTTTATCACGCAGAAAACGACACGAGAATCTGTAAAAAAAAGAAAAAAAAAGCCTTGGTTGAATTTTCCGCTTTAAGTGACCGCCTAAACGGTGTGCGCTCCTGTACAACGAGGTTTCTTTTTTACAAAGAGGTAGATGACTGTCGTGACGTATATCCATCTGCATTTTTCAAGGTGTTCTGAGAATGAACTGGGGTGCTTCAAGCTGTCCTCTCATTACATTGCGTGACATGCGGCATTAGCGCTTCGAATGGGACTTTCGCCACCCAGTATCTTTAACTTTGCCCTTGAAGCCTGTGATGACAGGGCAAGGGTGTCCCGTGGTCTATTATTTTCTTGAGTGCATCTGATCGTTGTCACGTGGCAAGCTTTTTCAGGCGTGAAACTATACCATGCATTCTCTACAGATGTCAAAAAAGTATGAAACTGCCCCACGGCGTGAGGCGTCCACGCGAACTCCGCCCGCTGCTTTGGGAAATGTGTGCATGCCACACTTGTTCGGAAATCATTTTATTTGTATATTATAAAGAAGTCTTTCTTTGATGCGCCGGCGGCACCAATTGATGTGTTCGACGTCGATCATTTTTTTTTACATTATGCGCATAATGAAGAGGTATCTGACCCCTCCCCCCAGTATTGAATGTACATGAAGGGGTAGTAGGACATCCATCTACAGTTAAATGAAAAACAGGTGGGGCAAATGTCGGCCCACACCACCAGTCTAACTCAGCTTGTAAAACACCAAAACACACTAAGCAATTCCTCCAACGACGCACAGGCTGAAAACTCGTGTGCTAGGAGCCGTGTAGAAGGAAAAGTAACTGCTGGGCGTGCTTAGTAGTGGTGGGGCTTTTTGAATAAGGATGGGCGCTATTAAAAGTTGCCTCGAGAGAAGGTTAGGGACCGTTTCCTCAAACTTTGAGCAACATGGCCCGTTACACGCGGAAATGGAAACAGCGGTAAATTCCAGGTCGTTCTGTTGCACCACGGCAGAGCAAGCGCGAACATAAGTACTAACCCCTTCTTAATCTTGGCTATTAGATGTCTCACAGTTCATCCTCATTATGAAGCTCCAGCTCAGTCAGCGAATCGCACAGACATGGCGCACCTTTGGTGGTACTGCAGAAAAACACACGAAGTGATTTCTAGCCCACTGATATAAAGACTGCGTTTTGGGTCTCAAAAGCGCACACTTCAATAAAGAAACATGAAACCATAGTAACTTAATGTTTGATGAAATTGTAACTTAATGAGATAACAAGCTGCAGGTGACATTCGGGGAATGTTGGAGGATTTTTTAAAATTAATACACATAATTGAAACGTCACAGTGGGCAGAGTCTGTTTAGCAAAGAACACCGTGACCACGAGACTAGCAATCTTTTTACCTTCTACGACAATGCGAGCAAAGTTGATGGCGAGGAGAAATTTGATAGTTCGCTTTGGATGGTAATTGGTTACGGTGCTCGGCTGCTGACTCGAAAGTCGTGAGTTCGATTCCGACCACGACTGTCGCATTTCGACGGAGGCGAAATGCTAGATGCTCTTGTACTGTGCGATGTCAGGGCACGTTAAACACCAGATGGTCGAAATTGCCGGAGCCCTCCACATAGGCATGCCTTATAACCATATCGTGGTTTTGGCATATGAAACAACAGAAAAAAATGTATTAAAGAATATTAGATATATTTGTTCTGTTCACTAAGAAAGCGATTTAATATAGTGGGTGTGGGGCGAACTGTGCCTCCTTTGGCATGTGTGCAATTTTGCTCGTACAGAGTGTAAACTAGCAGTCCGGTGTCTTTGCGGCTTGCGATGATTCAACCGCGACTCTTGCCGAATTAAAAAAGTAATAATACGGTGCCGACAATATGAATACTTTATCTAGTCATAAGGTACTGATGTCTGGTTCAAGAGCGTTTTTCAGACTTCTGAAGGTTGAAGTCTCGCCCCAAGTTTTATTAGCATAATGTCTGACGCAGAGGCCTTATAAGCCCAACTACCTTGTGGCGTGCTCTTTTTGCGAAGAGGTGACGTGTTTTGTTGACAGCCGTGGCCGACACAATTCCGTGAGGGCGAAACGCAAAGAAGTCAGTCTGCCGCGCATTCGGTGCCCGTTAAAGAACCCCAGGGGCACAAATTTAATGCAGAGCCCACGTAGCACGGTGTATCTAAGCAGCAGATGGAGACTTCGCCTGGTTAATTCCAGTTAAGTTTTAAGTTTTCATTATAGTGTGATGTAATATTCATTTATACAGAAGGGTCGCGCATCGGACTGATGCTTCAGAGGACCGTGCTCGATAAGGTTAACTTTTTCTTTATTCGCATGATATAAAAAAAAGAGGCTGGCTGAATTAGGTTCCGCCGGCTAAATACTTCTCATGAATTACTAAAGAAAAACGTTACAAAGACTTATACACAGTGTGTCCAGATGTATAACAAGGTTGGATCAATCAATCAATCAATCAATCAATCAATCAATCATTCAAGCGAGCAAGCAAGCAATATCTGAAGAGAAAGTTCTGTTCATAACTGCAGAAAAAATAAACACATGCAAAAGACGCATGTATAAAAAGAAATGGCTTGAAATCTTCCGATTAAAAAAGCATTGATTTATGAACGAATAAGAGGGACTTAATCACACGGTCATTACATCTATAAAATATAACAAGCTTATATATATATATATATATATATATATATATATATATATATATATATATATATATATATATATATATATATATATATATATATATATATATATATATATATATATATATATATATATATATATATATATATATATATATATATATATATATATATATATATATATATATATAGTACTTCGTTGTATTCCAGAAGATACTAAAATTTAGCATTCAAGATGTTTGTAACTTCAAGAAAAATTTCAAGAGACCAGAATTTTTCTGAGACGCCCTGTCGTTGAATTTCGACGAAGTATATTTTACGGAGTTGATGGTCACTCGTCTATCTAAAAGACCAAATTTTGCCTCAGTCTACACAATGAGGCTCTGTATTCGCTTAAATGAACGACAATGGCACGCCAAAGCGCGGTATACTAATGCAAGAAAAATTATTTTCATATATTCCAGCAGAACCCACCTGACGATGACCATCTGTGCTAATGCGATCAGCATTCAAGTAATGAAGGCACGGATCATATTGCTGAAGAGCGCTTTTTTTTTAAACATGCCGAGATTCTGAGATATACACTGCTTCGGGTTCATTGCCAGATGCATAAAGTAGAGGTCTGTGGTATGTAGATGAAGTGTCATAAGTATAGACTATAAGTATTTATGAATCCGCAATTGCCATAACGAATACATGGTCGGCCACCTTTCCTGTTTATGCTGTATCAAAATATTAAATGCTTCCTCGACACCCCGTTTTTCGACATCGAAATGCTCGTTCATAAAGTCTAGAAACAAGCCTTCGTCGTTCCTGTACGATTCTACGATGTTAAGAAACACTGGCGCACTGCGTCTCGCTTATTTCAGGCTTCTTGGCTTAGCTTTTCTTTGTCGATGCAGCGCAAAGAAGTAGAGAAACATCGACGCGGTGTCGTTTTCATTCTTCTAGCTCAGTTGTGAAGGTAGTAGGTTCTAGCAGTCGAACTAAGCGAGACTTTGCGACTAATCTTACATACAGTTCTGATGGACTTCAATGCAAGAACAACGCTCAGCTGTATATAGTGTCGAGTAACTTTTAAAAATTTCAGTTGTTTCACAAGGTAGAGGGCCGTTTATGGGGCTACATAGCAGACAGAAGAAGCAGCTGGAACACAGGGTACTACGATAGGAATGTTAACATAAATAAAAGCTGTTATACACTATGAACAGCATATTTAATTATTGTTATGAAGCACGATAAGGTACGCACAAAGTCAGTTCAAACGTACACCTAGGAAATCAACATACTTTTGAAAAAAAAAATGACAAAGCCTGTCAATGCACTTTCACTATGCGTTGATATAATTGACGACTCTAAATTCTCACCTTCTGATCTGTTCTCCCATTGAAAAGGGTCTTACCAAAAAATGCATAGCAGCTGCTTTCTTTTGAATGCCTAGCAATGTTGATTCGACGTTGTGACAGAAGCGACGCCGAAGAGAGAGACGCTTTCTAGATATGTCTTTTCTGAGGAAATGCCGCATTACTAAACCCGCGACAGATTCGTTGTGATCCTGCCGGTGTGCGCATCAACAAATGCTGCGATATCATTTGACTGCCCAACGCATGAGTGAAGCAGGACCTTCGTTCGATTCCATGCGTCTGCTCACGTGTAAGAAATCCACGATGCACAATTGCGCGTAAGCACGTTGTTTGCTCATGAATAGTTTGGGGGAGAGGCGTAAAATTGGCTTAGCTGAAACAGGTCAGTATAGCTAGGATTTTCTACTCGAGAATTAAAGGGACCGACAACCGCCCAGAACATGAAATGAGATGACCCCACTGATGGAAAGATTGTCCGTCGCATTGACTCAAACCAACCCTACTTTTTTTCGTGAGAGGTGGATTTATGTTTTTATTTCTTCACTGGAAGTCGGAAAGTGACATTTGGCGCCTCTGGAGGCGAAAACATGAACGATCCGATGTACCCCGTCACGTGACCGTTGATTGCTGTACGCGGTCGACGATTTTTTTGTTAGTATTGAAATATTGTTGGTTTCTTTATATTAAAAGGTATTACTCCATAAAAATGTACATATAGGCCTACGTTAATAGTATGCATTAAAGGGGCGCTGCCTTCGCGTGACGTAATGATGCCATGCCCGTCAGCGCGTCTTGAGCAATTTTTCAGCGTGCTCATGCAACCGTGTACGCAGAGTCCAGGTCGCTAAGATATTGGAGCGACGTAGTTTTGCTACCTACACTTCGTTTCAGAAATGACGCGCGCTGCTATTCGGCGCGGCCGTGCATATGCGTAGTGACGTTTTCGATGACTTGGCTTGGCTCGTGTATCGAGAGAGTAACGACGCCGGGACAAGCCACACAATACGCCGGCGCAGGCAACTTTAGGCAAGGCGCACACAACGCGGTACAAATACAGGGAAGGTGTATAGAGCCACATCATCTCATTGTAACAGCTTGTTATTTTCAAAAACAGTTGAAAAGCTCAAAATAAGGGTGGCTAAGAACAGTTACAGAAACTCCTGCGAAAGCAGAACGACGACAGCTTTCACAAATCGCAAGAAGGGGTGGTGGCATCGCTATCAATTCTCAGCGTTGCAGGAGGAAAGGTACGTCCGTGTTTAGAGCCTTTCAGATCGAAAAATACTGCTTGTAAATTAACTACTTGCTTTTGGCATTAACTACTGCAGCTACAAACACTACCAAGGGTAAGCTTTTTGTTACGCCGTAAAAAACTTGGTCGAGAAAAATCAGTTGTTGGTCCCTTTACGGGAAGACACAGAAATGAGCCCAGCGCCGAAGTTCAAAACATAGGGCTCTCCGATGGAGGCACGCGCCGTATGCATACAGCTGCTGCAGGAAAATAGCCAGTAATGAGACATCAGTGTGCGTGTATGACTTCAACGTCAAAGAGCCTTTCACCAAGGTTGGCATTGCAAAGAAACATGTACGTCGAGCATATCGCGTTGCGGGGATTGTGTATGCAAAGTATGAAACAACTGCGTCGTGCAGCAAAAGAGATTTTTTATGTGTATACCACACGTCCTTTATCTCGGGGAACCCACACTTTGAGCGAGAGTCAAGGTCATACTTACAAATACTCTATATATGCAGCGCTTACTGCTTCCAACGTCACTGATCATGGCCCGTCACTTCTACTAATCGTCGAACACGCAATTCGCAATGCCACGGCTGGAAACCTGCCGCTAGTTAAAAATAGAACGGGAAGTAAAAAAAAAAAAAAAAAACAAGAGGCACTGATCTTCACGTGTATGTACGGCACTGCATCGGCTCTGGCATATATGGGAGAACACCTGGAATGTACAAGGGGCGTGTTTCTGTTGACAAGGGCCTTCGCTTGCTGGCGGTGTTTCAGCAGGCCCCGGAAACTGAGAGCTAGTTTCGGTTTCAAGGAACATGCACGCTCGTAGCGGTTGCCGTGCATCCTAAGATCTGGTTGAACGAAGTGAGGTTGATGTGGATGTTCGCATTTATTGGCTTTCACGAGTTTTTACAAATAAAGAAATTTCATTTCACTGTAAATAACTCTTCTTTTGTGTATTTGTCTTTTTTTTTCTTATTTTGTGAATTTTAAATCAAGCGAAGCGCGGGAAGTGGTTGACGAGTTCATAGCGTTTGCCTCCGCTCCTTCTTGCCACTCGCTCAGCGATATCACAAGTTGGATCGCGCTCAGTTATCTCGCTTGGTAGGCGTGCCAAGTACGGGAAAGATAAGACAGAAAGTTGTGGCGTGCAGAGAACGGAAGCCGCAGTGAGCAACGCCTAGCAAGCCAACCATGCTTTAGACGAAGATGGCTGAATCGGGCATCACATGTTTTTCGCGGCTCTGCAGTGTGTTAACCCGGAGATTTCCAGTTCCGCGAAGGTTTTTCAGGTTTCCTAGTGGCAACGGGTGAGCACACGCATTTGTGCCCATTATTTCAGCAGGTATTACTTTTGCATGAGTACATGACTAAACCCAGTTCTCTGCAAGCCTGACTGGACTGACATAAAAAGCTCAGTGGCGCTAGACTAATTGGTCAAGACGACAGCCTACCTGCTGTCGGCAAAGTACGTTTAATGAAAGGCCTGAAAGCGTGTTGGCTTGGCTACATAGTTCTTTTTTTTCATCTTTTACTTTTGGCATGTGGTTGAAATGATGTGAAGCAATTATAGGCTCCTTCCTGTTCATGAAATTCATGTAGCCGCGGTTTGAAACTTTGTGGGTCTTTACTTCTAATACTGTCACTCATATACAGTGATGGACTGAATGCTTCTAGAAATCGTTACAGGGAATGTCGCTGGAGCCAACGTTTTGACAAGTGAACTTTTCTTCGTCAAGGCAATGCTGGTGCCCTGACGAAGACTGGTCAACTTGCCGAAACATTGTTTCCAGCGAATTTCTCTCTTGAAGAACTTCTCATCCTTAGAGCTTCCCTGTACCTCTGAACTTCTGTCTCGTTTGGTACTCAAGTTCTGTAAGAAAAGTATGTGCGCCGTCATAACAAACGTGATTGAGTCAAATACGACGTGTCCTGCTCGTGATTGTTGATTATTTTCGAATGGGTTCGGATATTCTAGGCTCAATGTTTGCTCATTATGTCCATATTGTCACGTGGTCGTGACGTCGACGAAGGCAGTAGGCAGTAGTCCAAGATGAAACACTTTATTTGGGCCGAACTTGTGGCCGGTAAACTGAAGGTGAGATTACAGCAATAAACGCTGGCACTGATAGCGGCGAGCAGACCGTCGGCCGTCGATCAACTGTACATCGTTGGAACGCGCCGGCTTTTATGTAGAGACCGGATTATAGGCAAATGCCTATTTTGTTCCTTGCGTTCCTATCGTGCCACATTGATATATGAGCACGAATTAGGGGTTAAGAAGGGCTTTTATAGTGTTTTTATAGTGCCTATAAATGCCTATTTTTGGCGATCGTGCCTAAACGCCTAGAGGTGCCTATAAATGCCTATTTTCCAAATGGGTGCCTATATGAACACTATTTAACCCCGAATTTCACTTCCGAGTGCAGTTTGAGACCGTTATTCATGTTACCAGGCAACATTTACCTTTAGGAATACTAGGGGATTCAAACTAGCCTTCTAGTTCAACCAATTTCTGGAAAACAACCGAGCAGCCGTAAAATGGGACGCGCCGGCCATCTTACGCCAACGCGCTGAGGTGTCACGAGCGGCTACAGGAGGAGAGGTTCAGGAGAGGAAAATACCCTAAATAGGAGCAAGTCAACGTCTACTATGGAATGGGGAGAGGGAAATAAACATGGGAAGAGGAGATGAGAAGAAGGGAGAGTGGCGTCCATGGTCAAGGACGCGGCGGTTGGCTTCTAGAGCCGTTTGTCCATTCCAGTGTCCTCAAGGAAGGGAGCCTCGTTGAAGACATTGGTGTGGCAGTGGGCAAGAATTAGGAGGTCCCTCTGTGCAGCCGCGGGAAGGGGACGGACGAATGCGAAACCATGGAGTGCTGTCAGGAGAAAGGAGAGTGTAGATCAAAAGTACGGAAAATGTGATGTGCACGCGGGTTGGGTTTTGTTTGTTGTTGCGTGCCCAATGAAGAGCGTTGGACCACTAAAATTTTTCAAGTTGGTTCATTACGAGCCGCGAAACCATTATGCGAGGAGGCGTCATGCGCACACAAGGTCACGTGCGCATGACGTGCCTGAGCCAGGTCGTGCACGCGAGCGGTGTTGTGTCGTTTCCGCGTTCTCTGTAGTGTACTGCCTATTTCTTTGGGATGGATCTTTCAGTGCGCGCACGTTTGGAGAGGCTGGCACGGATCACGTATCCTTACCGCGACACACCGTGTCGCACAGCTGGAACTGCTGTTAGGGACAATGCAGCAAAATCGCGCCAAGCGTTGTTAGGGCTGGTGCCGACGCGACGCGGGAACGGCGAAAACACGAACGCATACGAAATGGAGGCAGATTAGTCTCACATCTCGCTGCGATTCGAAGTAAGAAATAAAAAATAAAAATGCAAACACATTCCGCTTTTGTGTTATTATTTCTCTCAACTTTCATTCATCTACTTAAGCAACATATTACAGAAATTACACATGTCGCTTCGAATAATTCTCGCAGTGTCACGTGCTACTGCGAGCGATGTCAAAGCACCAATTTCTACGTAGAGGAACGACGTTAGAGCTCAGACGCAAGAGCATCCCTCGTTGTACGTCAACCCCTCCATCTTGGGTCGCGCGCCTGTAGGAAGGGCAAGCGGTGTTCATTTTGAATTTTCACATTTTTCCGCGGCGCGTAACGCCCAGTTAATGCAAAACACTTGTTAATTCAAAATGCTCAGACCTGATGAGGGCCCTTCGTCGACAGAGTAGCAATTAACCCTACGCGATCAGACCCAGCCAATACGAGGCATCACTCCCTTGTGGTTTTTTAGCGGTCTAACTACCTGTTTCTCTGCATGCCGAAAATAAAGAGATCCACGACTGTGTCAATTCCACGGTGGACACTTTACTCACCATGATAGAGAATAAAAGGAGAGACTGTGTTCTACAAACCGTGCGGCAAAAAGGACAATTGCGTCGCTATGCTGAACTGTTGGCGCCTTTGTGTCATCGTGAACAATAACATTTCTTGCTTTTCTGTCGTAAATACAGGTCGCGTACGTCTTTGTTTTAAATATTTTGAATTTATGTAAAAATGTATTTTGCCTATATTTACGATTTTGGAAGCCTAAAACTGTGTTTTGCCTGCCTATTTTTGGCGCCTAAAACGTGCTTTTTAAGTGCCTAAAAATCCGGCCTCTATTTATAACGCACGCGTCGAACATTCTAGCCTTATCACTAGTCGTCGCGGAAGCTCTGGAATAATCTTGAGTGTTAGCGTCTTGCGTGCAATCTTAACAGAACGATCTACTACAAGCGAGAAGCTTCTGGAACGATAAGGCGCGGTCTGCGCCGAGTACTGCTGATAGTGTTTGTGGGCGGAAACTTAATACAGTGAAAGAAACGCGCGTGGCAATGCCCCCCTCTGAAAAGGCATCGTCCCGATGCTTAGAACAGAACACAAGGTAAAAATACATGTAACAATAAGTAACGACAATAAATCAAGAAAGTTCAATGAACAATACGCACAAGCAAAAAAGTCCAATGAAAGAAAAAAAGAAGTACAGTCCTCAGGTTCACTACCGCGCGTAAAATGGCTTGAGGCGCACGACATGGACGACTTCAGGTCGCGCACGGCGCCGTTGAGAGTTCGAAATGCCGTCGGGGACAACCTCGTAATCGAGTGTGCCGAGACGTCGAAGCACCCTATACGGTCCGAAGTATCGTCGCAGAAGTTTTTCACTGAGTCCACGTCGTCGTATTGGCGTCCACACCCAGACGCGGTCGCCGGGCTGGTATTCCACGAACCGTCGTCGAAGATTGTAGCGGCGGCTGTCAGTCGTCTGCTGATTTTTGATCCGGAGGCGGGCGAGCTGTCGTGCTTCTTCGGCGCGCTGTAGGTAGGTGGTCACGTCAATGTTTTCCTCGTCGGTCACGTTTGGTAACATGGCGTCGAGCGTCGTTGCCGGGCTCCGTCCGTAGACCAACGTGTATGGCGTCATCTGCGTCGTTTCTTGCACGGCCGTGTTGTATGCGAAGGTCACGTACGGAAGGATGGCGTCCCACGTCTTGTGTTCGACGTCGACGTACATGGCCAGCATGTCGGCGATGGTCTTATTTAGACGCTCGGTCAGGCCGTTGGTCTGTGGGTGGTAGGCGGTGGTCCGGCGGTGACTTGTTTGGCTGTACCTCAGGATCGCCTGAGTTAGGTCCGCAGTAAAGGCCGCACCTCTGTCGGTAATGAGGACCTCTGGGGCGCCATGACGCAGTACGATGTTCTCGACGAAGAACTTTGCTATCTCGGCGGCACTGCCCTTGGGCAGGGCCCTTGTCTCGGCGTAGCGGGTGAGGTAGTCAGTAGCTACGACGATCCATTTGTTTCCGGAATTCGACGTCGGGAACGGCCCCAGTAAGTCCATGCCGATTTGCTGGAACGGCAGGCGAGGTGGCTCGATGGGCTGCAGAAGTCCGGCTGGCCTAGTCGGTGGTGTCTTCCGTCGCTGACAATCTCGGCAAGTCCTCACGTAGTGGGTGACGTCGGCAGTGAGGCGAGGCCAGTAGTACTTTTCTTGTATCCTTGCCAGCGTACGGGAAAATCCAAGGTGTCCAGCCGTCGGGTCGTCATGCAAAGCATGCAGAACTTCTGGACGTAATGCCGAAGGTACTACGAGGAGGGAGTCGGCCCGAAGTGGCGAGAAGTTTTTCTTTAGAAGAACGCCGTTGCGCATGAAAAACGACTCCAGTCCTCGTCTGAATACCTTTGGAGCCATAGTGGCTTTGCCCTCGAGGTATTCCATAAGGCCCTTGAGTTCCGGATCGGCGCGCTGTCGCTCGGCGAAGTCGTCGGCACTTATGGTTCCCAGGAAGCCGTCATCATCCTGGTCGTCCAGCGGCGGTGGGTCGACGGGGGGCACGAGACAGGCAGTCGGCGTCAGAGTGTTTTCTTCCGGACTTGTAAACGACGGTAATGTCGAATTCTTGAAGTCTCAGGCTCCACCGTGCGAGGCGACCAGAAGGGTCTTTCAAGTCAAGCCAACACAAGGCGTGGTGGTCACTCACAACTTTGAAGGGCCTGCCGTAAAGGTAGGGGCGAAACTTTGATGTAGCCCAGATGATGGCAAGGCACTCCTTTTCTGTTGTGGAGTAGTTGGCCTCTGCCTTTGATAGCGACCGGCTAGCATAACTGATAACCCTTTCCAGTCCGTCCATCCTCTGCACAAGGACGGCGCCGAGTCCTACGCTGCTCGCGTCGGTGTGTACTTCTGTTTCGGCGTATTCGTCGAAATGCGCAAGTAACGGAGACGTTTGCAGGCGTCGTTTTAGTTCCTGAAATGCTTCCTCCTGCGGCGTTTCCCACTTGAACTCGACGTCGGTCCTGGTGAGGTTAGTGAGAGGCTCGGCTATGCGGGCGAAGTTTTTAACGAACCGCCTGTAATAGGCACACAAGCCGAGAAATCGACGCACGGCCTTCTTGTCGGTGGGTGGCGGGAAAGCAGCGATGGCGGTTGTCTTTTGCGGGTCGGGGCGTACTCCGGATTCGCTTATCACGTGGCCCAAGAACAAAAGTTCTTCGTACGCGAAGCGGCACTTCTCTGGCTTGAGAGTGAGTCCGGAGGTCTTGATTGCATTAAGTACAGCTGCAAGGCGCCGGAGGTGTTCGTCGAAGTTTGAGGAAAACAACGACGTCGTCCAAGTACACAAGGCAAGTCTGCCACTTCAGACCGGCCAGTACAGTATCCATAACGCGTTGGAATGTCGCGGGGGCCGAGCAAAGACCAAAAGGCATGACCTTGAACTCGAACAGGCCGTCTGGTGTTATGAAGGCCGTCTTTTCTCGGTCTCTCTCGTCGACTTCGATTTGCCAGTAGCCTGTCTTGAGGTCCATCGACGAAAAGTACTTCGCGTTGTGGAGTCGATCCAGGGCGTCGTCTATCCGTGGGAGGGGGTACACGTCCTTCTTTGTGATCTTGTTCAGGCGACGATAGTCGACACAGAAACGTAGCGTTCCGTCCTTCTTCTTCACCAACACCACGGGAGACGCCCAGGGACTCTTGGACGGCTGGATTATGTCGTCGCGTAGCATTTCGTCGACTTGTTTCTTTATGGCCTCGCGTTCTCGCGTCGAAACTCTGTACGGGCTCTGACGGAGTGGCCTGGTCCTTTCTTATGTTATGATGCGATGTTTTGCGACCGGGGTCTGCCGAATTCTCGACGACGATGAAAAACAGTCCTTGTATTGCAGGAGCAGAGCTCTGAGCTGTTCTTGTTTATGCGTCGGAAGGCTCGCGTTAACGTCGAAAGCTAGTTGATCTTGGTGCGTCGTAGCAGGTTCGGTAGACTCGGCGAGGGCGAAAGCGTTGCTGGCTTCCACTATTTCTTCGATGTAGGCAACCGTCGTGCCTTTGCTCACGTGCTTGTACTCGTTGCTGAAGTTCGTGAGCATAAGTGTTGTTTTTCCTGCTTGCAGGTCGGCTATTCCTCTGGCTACGCAAATCTGGCGGTTGATCAACAGGTGCTGGTCGCCTTCAACGACGCCTTGCATATCTGTTGATTTATTAGTACCGACGGAAATGCTGACGCTGGAGCGAGGGGGAATGGTGACTTGGTATTCCAGCAAATTTAAGGTGTGCTTTCCTGAAGGTGTATGCGGCGGTAGTGCTTTTTCAGTGGATAACGTAATCGACTTGGATCGAAGGTTGATCACTGCACCATGAAGGCTTAAGAAGTCCATACCAAGGATGACGTCTCTGGAGCAACGCTGTAAGACTACGAAGCTTGCTGGATAAATCCGGTCGTTGATGGACACTCTCGCTGTGCAGATTCCTGCCGGCGTTACTAGGTGGCCTCCAGCTGTCCGGATCTCAGGGCCTTCCCAAGAAGTCCTTACTTTCTTCAACTTCGCGGCGAACGTCCCACTGATGACGGAATAGTCGGCTCCGGTGTCGACGAGAGCTGTGACGCTGTGGCCGTCGATGAGAACGTCGAGGTCGCTAGTTCGTCGCCTGGCGTTGCGGTTGGGTCGCGGCGTCGGGCCACGGCTACGAGGGTTTGTACCGCTGCTTCGATGTTGCCTCGTCAGGTCTTCTGCAGGCCGCGAAGTTTTGACGTCAGGGCTGCGTTCGGGTTGCGGCGGGTTCTTGAGGTCTCGTCGCGGCGTCGTCGGCGGCGGCGGAGGATCTTCGGTAGTTCGTCGTACAGCAACCGCACCTCCATCGGTTGCTGCCCTTAGTTTTCCGGGTAAGGGCTAGGAGATCGGCCCCGGTTTGGGCCAGTGTACTGCCGGCGGTGCGGTGACATGTAGCGGCCGGGCGACGGCGAGCGAGAAGGTCGTCGTTCTTGCCACTGTGTTCCGGTGAGGTAGTCGTCGATGTCGCGAGGCCGTTCGCCTGGCTGCGGACGCGGCGCGTTGACGGCGAATCCGCGTAGCCCCATCTGTCGGTACTGGCAGCGGCGGTAGGTGTGTCCGGCTTCCCCGCAGTGGTAGCAGAGCGGGCGGTTGTCAGGGGCCCGCCAAATGTCGGTTTTTCTTCGGGCGTAGCGCTGGCCGGCAGGTGGACGGTATGGCGTCGATGGCGGTGGCGGCGGTGTCTGGCAGCGGGAATGCGGCCTTGCGGCCTCTTGACGTGGGCGTGGAGGGGGGGTGGCGCGTCGGGCTACAGCAGCGTAGCTCATGTCTTGCGGCTGAGGATGTGACGGTTCAGTGGTTCCCAGCGAGTGCTGGATTTCTTCTCGAACAATGTCGGCGATCGAGGCAAAGTGGGGCTGCGAGGACGGCAACAATTTTTGCAGCTCCTCCCGCACGATCGCTCGGATCGTTTCGCGTAGGTCGTCGGATCCGAGGGCGTGAACAGCTGCGCTTTCTGGCATCGATCGGCGATTGTACTGGCGGGTGCGCATTTCCAACGTCTTCTCGATCGTCGTAGCCTCCGAGACAAATTCTTGGACTGTTTTGGGTGGGTTCCGCACCAGCCCAGCGAAGAGCTCTTGCTTTACCCCTCGCATGAGCAAACGGACCTTCTTCTCCTCGGTCATGTCAGGGTCGGTATGGCGGAAGAGACGGATCATCTCTTCCGCAAAGATTGTGACGTTTTCGTTCGGTAGCTGCGCCCGTGTTTCCAGCAAAGCGGCGGCTTTTTCCTTTCGCACGACGCTTGCGAACGCGGTGAGAAAGCTGGTCCGGAAGATGTCCCAAGTTGTAATGGTGGGCTCCCTGTTCTCGAACCAGGTCCTTGCGGCGTCCTCCAGGTAGAAGTACACATGACGCAGCTGGTCTTCGGAGCTCCAGTTGTTAAATGCCGAGACCCTTTCGAATGTCTCGAGCGAGGTTTCGGGATCTTGACTTGGCGATCCATAGAAGGTCGGCGGCTCCTTCAGTTGCCGGAGCAGGATGGGTGCAGACGGCACAGGGGCTGTCATCGTCGCTGCGGCCGAGGTCAGGGTCTTGTTCTTCCGGGTCTTTTCAGGGAGAGGCTCGTACTCTGGCGGTAGACCTTGCTGCCTGCGGCTGGCTCGCTGCTCAGCGTTGGCGTCGATGTCCTTTTCACGTTGTGGGCTTGGCTCACGGCTGGAGGGGGGGGGGGCGTTCGGTACATGGACCGGGAAGCACCTCCACCAGATGTCACGTGGTCGTGACGTCGACGAAGGCAGTAGGCAGTAGTCCAAGATGAAACACTTTATTTGGGCCGAACTTGTGGCCGGTAAACTGAAGGTGAGATTACAGCAATAAACGCTGGCACTGATAGCGGCGAGCAGAGCGTCGGCCGTCGATCAACTGTACATCGTTGGAACGCGCCGGCTTTTATAACGCACGCGTCGAACATTCTAGCCTTATCACTAGTCGTCGCGGAAGCTCTGGAATAATCTTGAGTGTTAGCGTCTTGCGTGCAATCTTAACAGAACGATCTACTACAAGCGAGAAGCTTCTGGAACGATAAGGCGCGGTCTGCGCCGAGTACTGCTGATGGTCTTTGTGGGCGGAAACTTAATACAGTGAAAGAAACGCGCGTGGCAATATTTCAGTTGTGAATTAAAGCTGCTTTTACAGAATGACACTTTCACAATACGTCTATGTCTCCGATTTTTTTTAACATGGAACGTGCAATAAAAAAATTAATTTTAATTGTGTCGATTGAGTTTTGCCTTACTGAGATAACGGTCAGCTTTAGCTTCGCCGCTTCAGAACACACGAACAAAATTGAAAAATGGTTAACGAATTTTACGAATGGCCGCATCGCCAATGCTGCCAGCGAACCTGAAAGAGAGCACGAACACATTCCGCTTGCATGCGAAGTGGGAAAGGAGAGCTTCCGCGTCAACCCTCCTCCTCTCGGTTCTGCGCCCTTTCCCTCTATTTGGTCACCTCACCAGTGACGTCATGAAAGAAATGTTCTGTTTGTGATTTATTTCCAGTTGGATGACCGGCAACCGCCAGTGGTAAAAGCGGCGCTGCCGCTGCGTATCAGCATGCGAGAGCGCGTCCCATGGGAGGCATAGGGAGTTTCCGCCCCCTGGTTTCAGCAGGAGTAATCAATTCATTCCAACTGCCTCCCCCCCCCCCCTTTCCCCTTAATCTATCCATTTGAAGAACTTTTAGAATGCAATGCTTCGGAAACAGCGCATGCTACTTACAGCGTCCTAATAAACTTTTGAATCTGACCCATAGAGTACCCGTTTAACTGCTGAGGCTATTCGCATTGATTTCGCTTTCGTATCTTGCAATGTTTCGCACATATGGAAAGAAGTTTTTTTACCCCCTCGGTCACTGCAACAGGCACAAAATAATTGGCACTTCTTTTCTTATGCAACGATCGCATTTACTCTTGTTTCCAGCCTAAATTTTGTGAAATACCGACTGCTACAGGCAAGTGGTTACAAATTGGGAACGGCTTATTCATTTGACGGCATAGTGTTGCCAATGGCATTTTATAACTGAATACGACTTCGCTTTCTGCCTTTGTATCAAACAAAAGTAAAAAAGTGGGAGTTTTTGAACGTAACAGGAGCAGCACAATTGCGAGGTACCGGTGCCAGTCAGCAGACAAGCCGGTGTTTTGTTTAATCAATGCTAAAGATGCAATACATAACCATATTACCATTAGGTAATGTTCCCGATTTATTCAAATAAATGTTGATGAATTCAACGCTTTCTTCAGTCACTCGAGGTAAACTGCCCTTGAGACCACCATTACAGAAACAAAAGAATGTTTTGAACGCACACTAGCCTTTCGCTATTGGTATACCAAGTGTTTACAAACTTTGTGAAAAAGTAAATTAATTCAATTCGAAACAACAGACAGAGGATTATTGTCGTCGCCCGCGGTTTTATACTGGCATCAAAATGAATCTTTGCTACAGGTTGATACCAGTTGTGGGTATTAACGACGGGCGAAGCCTGGTACTTCTTTCCCGTGAGGCACTTCAGATTCTATTGTACGTGACAGACCTTGGAGTAAAAGCAACTTCGCGAAAAATTCTATACTTTTTACTGATCCAGACAAGTCAATATCTCAATACTACGACACGCTTCCACGCGTGTGCCTGGCATGGCGTAGGGATACATGGCAGCAATGCGTTCTCTCTCACAGGCTTGCATGGGGCCTCCGGGAAGGATATCACGCAGTGCGTAATCAGAGAAGAAAGCCGTTTCTCTAGTTGCGCCAAGACGTCCACCCTGGCTCCCTTTTTCCATTTTTGCTTGTTCCTGCGTGCGTGGGCAGCCGCGTGGCATGAAAAGGAACAAACGCCAAACTAGCAACACCGAGAACAACAGGCCGCCCATCCAACGCGCAGAAATCATTATCGTGTCGATGTCTTTCCCTGTGGACGGATGTTGTAATGAAGCCAGCTAAGTCGAGACCTCTTTCCGATGCCTGCTCTTAACCGTGCTTCCTTTGTTTCCTTCTCGTATGTCCCAGGAAGTTCCGAATGTCAATCACGGTCGATCGCCCCGATTCGCCGTCTTGGTGTGTCTCTGGCACCCGAAGAAACGGGCCTCGCTTCGCTGCCCCCGGCTACTGCCAAGGAGGCACCGGAGCAGATTCCGGTGCTTGGGGATTAGCCGCTCTATGCTGGCCGGGTTCCTTCGCTGCTCCAACCCGATCGTGCCCTGTCCAGGAAAAGAGGCCCGGCGCCTCGCGTCCACGTCTCACAGCTGCCGACGACTGAAAGCTGCTTGGCGATGCGAAAGTACATGAAGTGCAGAAACGGGAGTTCAAACATATTTCACCAGACTTCATTTCTACACCCCCGGTTGCCTCCAGAGAGTTTACTTTATTGATGCACAAGGATTTCGAGAGATATTTTAGGTGTAAATATACGAGTACGAAGACTCGTCGTGCCTTGATTCTTTTCGTTACGCACTGCAGAACCTCTGGGAACATCGTGATTGCCCTAGCTGTTCCTTCAATATACGAGTTCTTTGTTTCCCTGTTCGCTCGAGCATGTAGATGTATTTCGGATTTTGTAAAGTACATCAGTGAGAAGTGCAGCTACGCATGCTCTATAAAAGAGTGTAAGTAAATGTCGACTGCAGTATTACCGCTATAAGCAGGCGCTATGTCCATCTCGTTCTTAAACATGGATATCTTGCTTTTGTGCAGTCGCTCATTAATGTATGCTCTGTTCGAACTTTATGAGTTATGTTTTACTGAGATCCAGCTCACCATCTAGCGATAAAGAAGCGAGCGGTTTCGACCACCTATATGCTATAACTATGCCACGTAATCCGAACTAATCTGGCACTCGCGTATTCGCAAAAAAATGGTTTATTATACTATAAAATCTTTTAGTAAGAGCCGATGATCGAATAGTGAAATGACAGAAGGTAAGAGGAGAAAGTCTGTGAACTTGGTTCCTTCTTATATACCAGTTACATAGTTTACGGCGCGTTGTTTGTCGTTATCGGCGCCATTGTTCAGGCGCTAATGGTATGTCGTGTCTACGAAATGGAGAAAGTGGTGCTGTACAAATAATTGTATTTGAAGTTGCATGTTGTGTTGTCATGAAAAGCTTTATGAGCAAAAAGCTTCACCATGAAATGATCAGATTTTTACTACTTGGGGTTTTCATAGTTAGCGTCGAGACCCAGAAGTAAGATAAGAGAGGGGCGCCGACTACGCCGCCGCCCAACACATTCGCTAGGGACAAACCGAGCAACGCAGACTAGGGCACTGCACGGGCCCGGGCCGGCCCGAAAGCCCGGGCCCGGCCCGGCCCGCGGGCCGGGTCGGGCCGGGTAAGTAATTGTTAGATCGGGCCCGGGCCGGGCTCGGGCCCATGAGCTTCGGGCCCGGGCCGGGCTCGGGCCTGCGTCAGGCCCGTATCAGGCCCGACTCTCATACACTGTCGGCAATGGCGCGTAATGCTGTTTGGCTTTGTTGTTTTTGGGCATTTAGCGTCCCGAACCTATTCAGGCTATCTGAGACGCTGCATTGGAAGGCTCCGGGTAATTTAGACCACCTGAAGTGCATTAGCGTGCACTGAAATCGCACAATACAAGACGTCGCGCATTTTGCCTCCGTCGGTATGTTACATATAATTTCTGGAAATTGTCTCATATATGTTCCCGCCATTATATTGAGTGAAACACGTACTTGGGTACCGTGTATCAAAAGAAATGGTATAGCTGAGCAGCACTGCGGCAAGAGTGAAGCAACGGTGCACTGCCCAGATTAGTGCATATAAGATGTGCCCATCGGCATCATGGGAAACATTTCGAGTATGCAGCTACGCTCGCATGCCCGGTGCGCCTGCTTTCGCCTTCGTGACTCTGTAGACTGGTCAACGCGACTACGAAGATACGCATGTTCGGTCGAACACAAAACTACGAGACACGCAACCAACGCAACGAATTTTAAAAGACCGAGGATAGACAGAGAGAGGAGGCGTAGGCGCCGCGCTACCACGGCGCCCGTCTCCGTTGGCGAGCCACGGCGCCGCAGCGGCGCCGAACGCCGAACGCGTGATATGTACAGTCGTCAGCAAGCTTAACACGAACGCTCCGACGCGTGACCTGGACTACTTTGACTGATGCCAGCCGCGATGCGCTTGGCGCTGTTGCCGATAAAATACCTCGGTATGCTTGGATAGTATGTCGGCATGTATGGGTAACATATCTCGGCAACAGAACCCAAAGCTACGCGGCGCTAGCGTCAATCAAACTGTTTCAGGACACCCCGCTGAGCGTTCGTGTTAAGCTTGCTGACGACTGTACGGCGCATACGGCAGCGTCTTCATCACGGAAGCCAATCACGCACGCTTCACGAGAGTCACGTGATTCCTGCAGAAATATCAACTCACTCTCTCTCTGGCTCGACATTTGAAAAGGGGCCAAGTGGATAACCAGAGTCACGGTGCCGAGTGTAGTTCTGCAAATATGTAAATGAACTGCTCGTTAGATTAAGAAAACCTCAGCGTCACCGAGCGTTATTGACGTCGATTACACTGTTCATCGGCACCAGCGGCTCTTCAACTGGGCTTGATTTCATAGCCTCATGAGTTGCTAGGGCTACTTCATCAGTCGATGACATAACTGGAATTGACTCTGAGGTAAGTTAGCAGTTTTTAAGCTTTCTTCGCTCTACTACAGTCGCAAAGCTTTACTATCACGGATGCACAGTGCGATAGGAAAGTCCAGGACACTCATTTGTAGACAGAATGTCGTCGTGTTTCGTCAGGTCACTAATTTCCTCATTTCGGTTTCATACGTCCGACTGAATTGCTGTGAATGGGTATTGGTTTCGCGCCTTGTACACTTTTTCTTTCTTTTTGCATTTTTGCTTTCTTTACCAGCTGTCTTACCGAGCGCCTCTTTTGTAAGACGCAGTGCTAAGGTGCCGTACGTTACCACGCGCGCTTTCGTATTAATCTTGCGCTTTGTAGTGACATTTCTGTTGCAACACACAAATACAGTTAAAACTCGATTTAACGAATTTGAGGGGAGCCGTGATTTATTTCGTTAAATCGAAAACTTCGTTAAACCGAAGACGGCATTTCGCGGTTACTTATTTCGGTACATTCGATTATATGGTGTAGCGGCATCCGGAAAGCTACCATGGCATCATATTTGCGTAGCTTAAAGGCGCGAAAAATGAAATAGCGGCCTTAGGAAACGACCGCCACCTCCAGGGTGTATGAAGCAACAAAAGTTGTTAGCTTAAAATAAAATTGCTTCTCTCAATAAAGTTGCTTCTCTCTCTTTTACCTCAACAGTAAGGGCCACAGGTGACAACATATTTATTTCCCAGCAAAGAAGTCGGTGATCTTGGCTTGCTTGCGTTTTGTTAGCAATGGCCACGCAGTTTAAATTGGACAAAGGTGTTCCGCGATGTTGCCGTTTGCTCGCAATCAATAACTTTTGGGGCGTTATCTAAAAATAGGCAAAGAATGATCAATTCTCTATCTCATTTTCCGAAAAAAAAAAAAAGGTTTGTTAAATCGGGACGGATCTCGAAATTTGTTTCGTTATATCAAGTTAGTCAAAGTACGGGACCCTACGGGTGTCTGAGGGCGAATCGGGGTATCTTCGTTAAAGATCAAGAATATTCTACTAAGGCCGCGCTAGAAGGCATCCCGCGCCTACACGCACACGCACCTAGGCATTCGTATGTGTTCTCGTAAGTGCGACTTGCTCGCGAGCCGCATGTTTCAGGTTTGTTAAGCTATAGTTTATGCGGCTCTTTCTCCACCATCCTCTTATATATATTTGGGAGAAATAAAAGTTCGTTTCATTGACTGATGGATTTATTCGTTTTAATTTTATGTAAGGAAATTAAGAAAAATATTCAATTGGCCCTGCTACAGATTTTTAGGTAACCGTAATATGACCTTACTATTGGACTCCCCCTGCGTCACGATTTGTTTTCGGACACGGCGAGTTTAAGGAGAGTGACAAGTTATGCAAGAAAGGTGTACTTTATTCCTCCTTTAGTCGGAACAAGCGACCCAGCCTGGCGAACCTAGGAGTAGTTAGAGCACGTTTTTTTCTCTCTCTCGTTGCATTGCGCAATAAACCAAGTTTGCAGGATATGTTCTGCTCTATTTACTCAATAGTCCCAGCTTGTCAGCAATTAATGTAAGCTCGACTATAAATGTCCGCTGTTTTTCCACTTTATGTGGGCGCTGTATGTTGTAGTCGTTCTTCGAAATGCAATAATAACATTGCATGGTTAGGGCTGCGTGCATGGACAGCCAACTGTGCCTCCTCATTATCCCCCCTGCAATTCTTTCGCAAAAGTGTTACGGGCGTAATTAACCGATGGTAAACACAGTACCAGTGAAAATCGTGACACTGTCATAAGTTCTCACAACACTGTCCAGGAACTATCTTGTGCGTGGCTGGTATCTTCACTATAAGCGAAGATTGGACAGCGCTTCGTTTATGCTCAAAAAATAATTTTTTGAAATGGGCCGGGCCGGGCCGGGCCGGGTCGGGCCGGGCCCAAACCTTTCGGGCCCGGGCCGGGTACGGGCCGTATTTAAAAACACCGGGCCGGGCTCGGACGGGCCTGAGCATGGCGCTTTCGGGCCGGGCCGGGCCCGGGCCGGAAAAAGCCGGCCCGTGCAGTGCTCTAACGCAGACACGGCGGTCAAACTCATTCCTTTGCTCTCCCCCTCCGCTCCTCTTCACGCTTTCGCACATGTTTTCTCCTCTCCTTCTGCGTGATCACAACGCGTAGTGCCCTCTGTCGAGGCGCATGGAAATTATTCAACATCTGTGGTCTTGAGCGCACGCGCTGACTGGTGACAAAACGGGTGGGCAAGTATAGTCGCAGGAACATGGCGAGGCGTGACCGTGGGCCGTTGCTATAGCAACGACAGAGACACACCTTTCCAGCGGCTCCGCACAAGGACCGGCGCCTGTCCCCCGCAGCTTTTCGTTCTCCTTTCGTAGCGCCATCTGGCGAACAAGCCGTGAAGCAGGAACCAGCGTTGCACAATGTGTCCCTTCCAGACGAGCGGAGTCGGCATTCCTATCTGATCTTACTCCGTGCTCGAGACTGAAACATTTTGCGATGAAGGAGATAAGAGTGAAGTTAACGCGAGACGATACGGAGAAGGCCATAGGACAAGAGCATCACTAACAACTGAAGGTCTCTTGAGGAAAACCCATAAATGTAGGCGGCTAAAAACACATGTTTACAAAGAAAAGAAACGGAATTCTCAGATGTGCGCCTCTGCGTAACCTACCTCAGCCTTTTGTAAGGCAAGAGAAGGCTTTGGCACACAGCAATTACTTGATTTCACCTGATTTCACCTGCGATGCAGCTATTATCTGAAAAAAAAAAAAAAGGAAGCTTCAACCAGCTCTCGTGCCGTCCGGTCCTTATGATGTACAAGAACCTAAGCTTAAGAGAATGGTGGAGTAAATCTGCAACCTGGGTACTGACGGGCCAAATTTGTAGAGGGCTACCCGTTCAGTGATAATCTGTGTGCTCTCAGACAGTCTCTAAGAAAACGGCCATTCTGCCCTATGTAGCATTTACCACAAGAGAGGGACACTTAATAGACAACACCCTTTCCGCACTGACATTACCTGTCTACATGTTTGACTTTACATTCATGCCACGTCTTACCAGTCTCCCCTACCCACATTATTCTACATTCTACCAAATTCTTCGCCGAAAGCATATTAACATTACACGTTGTGGTATAATGTTAGTTAAGATTATATCAAATGTGCTGAACATGTCAGATAATTAGAGGTTTTTCGAGGGAACACTAAAATTAAGCTTTCTCCGGAGCCTTTAGAGCGCTCCCTCGAAAATTTAATTCAAAGTTTCATCAAATTGCGGTTTAAAGGGCCCTTCAACACTTTTCCAAGCAATCATCAAATTACCTCACTATCGGAGTTTATTGCGTTATGATTCGACTGCCGCAAAAATTGTCAGAATTAGACAAGTACACAATATTCCAAGCTTCATTCGTTTAATTTATTCAATACATTTCTTGCTCGTCACGAGAGAACTAGTTTGTCACTGCCTTCAGGACAAGCTTGCGTCATCTAAATATGTATAATCAATTCGATGCCATAGTCAATATTTATTAAATATTAAATCAACATCATGATTAAAAATTAAATCACCATCATGAACCGGCATGCGCCCTTTTCGTCGTCATTCCCTCTTCTGCTTCGCTCCCAGAACATATGCGCCGATTTGTCCTGCGTGGGATGCAGTACCTCTGATTGCAAGACGACTACAGAGAAAGAAAGAGAGAAAGTGAAAGACGTAGAACGGCAGTAATTTTTGGAGAAAAAAATCTCTTCGCGAGATTAAAACCCGCGCACCCACGGTCCGAAGGCGAGCGTCGTAACCACTCGGCTATCCTGGCCATAGCTCGGCACACTCACTCATGAGTGCACTCAACTCACACTCACTCACACTCATTTGAACGTGGTGAGTTGAGTATGAGTGAGTACTGATGAGTGTGAGTGGACGTGTGTGAACGTGAGTGAGTACTCATGAGTGTGAGTGGAGGTGAGTGTGAACGTGAGTGAGTACTCATGAGTGTGAGTGGATGTGAGTGTGAACGTGAGTGAGTGCCAAGGCTGACAAAATTGTGGTGAGTGAGTTTGAGTGAGTACTCCCTTAAAGTGCCGACCTATGATCCTGGCACGCTAGCAGAGCATAGCATAGCCTTGTACAGTATAGTATAGTGTAGCATAGCAAGAGGGTGGAAAAGAGAAGTGTGAGGGAGGAGAAGAGATGTGAGGGTGAGAGGAGGGAAAGGAAGAAGGAAAAACGAGTACAGAGAGAGAGAGAGAAAGAGAGAAATACATAGAAAAAAAGGGAAAGAGAAGACAGAGAGAAAACGGATAAAGGCGAGAACACAGCTATACAGAGCGACAGAGAGAGAATAAGACATACAAAGAAAGATAAAAATAAAGAAAGAAAGGGAAAGGAGCGAAAAAGAGACGAAAAGAAACAAACAAAAATTTTGAAAAAAAAGGACTAAAAGTATAGCCATGCATACTATAGAATAGCAAGGGGTGAGAAAGAGAGAAGTGAGAGTGTAAAAGCCTAACCAAGCCAGGACCAGCTGGGTGCCCACCAGCTCTGCTGTGACCCAGCCTTGCGCAACTTATTGCAAGCTGCGCTAATTTTTTAACGTATACATTAAACAACACTGTGCCCGAGAGTTCACCTTCCAGTACTGCGATAAAACTCTGATTTAGCGTTGATGTATGCCCATTGTTTGTTACTTGTTAGTAGCCCATTTTTGAAATATAGGTGCATTCGGCGAATCGAATGTAGAATGCATCAAAATTTTTCACCTGCAAGAAAGAGTGCCCCTGTTCAGTCCTGTATGTATCTCTCTTCAGCGACACCAATATTTCAAATTTTGAAGAACCAGGAGAAATTATTTGGGCAAATGCCTCAGCGCAAGAGTTTTCCTTAATTATGGAACCTTGTCAATATATGAGCGCAAATTTAGAAAGAGAGACAGAGAAGCGTCTTGATTTTTGCTTTTATCGTGGTCAGCGTCTTGTTTTAATTGTCTCCATGAGCGCAGCTTTGCTCAAGTTAATGCAAAAGTGAATTGCCGCCATGTTATGCCCAATTCCTCGCTGCGCCGTAAACACATATGCATCCCTCCCCTACAGTCCACGGCTTTATCGCAGCTTTCATGACCATTTATTATGGCTATTCTTGGATCGAATGCCCTCTGGAAAAAGGCGGTGCGGTGCCCTTTTTGAGAGCCTTGCCTGCTTGAGTCACGCGCCGTTATTTCCTTCTATGAGCGCGCACACGACAAAAGTTGCTTCGTCAAGAAGAGAAAAACTACACTGAGCGCACAAACAATCTCAAGAACGAAGGATTAGTGGGGACCTGCTTTGAGGGATGCAGTCCTTACCGAGCGAATATTAAATCCACTGTCTGTCGGCATTTCTCTTACTTTCCGTTCTGGGTGCGCTGCCGCAAATATTCAAGAAAGAATGAGAAAGGGAAGAAAAGAGGGTTTAGACTTTGCAGAGTTGGAAGTTTCAGGTCCCTACCCTTTATCCGTCCTTGTTACAGCGCATTTTACACCCGACAGCTGCCGTCTGTCTTCTGGCTGTTCAGAGGAACAGATAGCGGTTGGTGCAACCGAAACATGACTTCTATGCTATATGCACACCGCTTTTGTTTTTCCGCTTACTTTTCAACCAGCCCCGCAGCTCCCAAACCTCGAATAGGATGAAAATGCGAAAATGAGGCGCGTGCAGCATAAGGGAGAGCCCATCGCACTGCTGCATATACGTGCTTAAAGAGTCGCAAGGTAGACCACCTTCTTCTGAAAAGGTCCTGCGTTATCTTTCTTTTTCTTTTTTCATTTTATGTTGATGCGCATTTTTCTGATGCATTTCGCATTTTTGTTCCACCCCTTGTTTTTTCGTCCTCTGTAACAAGGGCTTCTGCAGAGTTGCGCCCCCCCCCCCCCCTTTTTTTTTCTTTTTCTTCTTTTTTTTTTTTTTACAGAAAGCTCGAGAGCTCTTTGTAACTCCCACTCACCGTCGCATGTTCTCTGAATTTTGCCGAAGCTGGTGAAATGGTGATATTTGAATGCGTGCGCGCCCGGTCGAGTCGCCAAAGAATCGAGCCCCTGCTGCACCATCTATCTCTTACCGGGCTTTCTGCGCAATCTTATTTCGGAAAAACAAGGGAGTCAGTCAGCTTCGCTACACCTGTCAGGCCCTATTGGGTCAAGCGTGATTTAAAACCGCGCATCTTAGATCCCTGCAGGACTACACGATGATGTATTCTTGAGTGGAAAGGAAATGTCAAGATTCCTCGAGTTGGCAGCTGTCGGCGCCCGTAAAGTAATCTTTCACAGACGGCCCTAAGACGCGTGTACTTCGAGCAAACAAAGAAAGAAATTCCCGAGGTGCCTCATGATTCGGGGCTCCTGGATGCATGTCGTGAAGAGTCTCGATGTATTTTAGAAGTCCGGCGTAGTGGGACAAATCTCTGCCACGGGGAACAGATTTGTGACTTTATGGCCGTGCGTCAGTCTCAGTGATTCGGAAACGGAGATATACAGTCGCGTTGCACTAACTCAGTGTATATTGTTGTTGCGGTTTCGTGGTATTAGTCTTGGAGCAAGATTACTACGGCTTCGACTTGGTGCAAGTAGGGTTTTTCTGTACTTCACTCAGCAAATCGTTTCGCATGCTTGTTCTTTAGCATTTTTGTAGGATTCTCGATGTTCGAATTGAATAAACATACTTTTTAACTTCAGGGAACGCAAAAATTTTGCTGAAAAAAAAATTATCTTACAACATTCACTAGTTCACAGCCAAGTAACGAATTTCTAAGCAGTAACGGCACCTTGTAAAAAAAAAATGGAAGAAATTAACATTTCACATACTGCGTCCAATGCGGTAGACAATCGATCTAAAAAATGAAGATATAATGTAATTAAACGGTCGAAAATACATTACAATATCAGTAAGAAACATAATAATTTTTTTTTTCAAATTCGGAACTTCAGTACTATACGAATACAACTAGCTACATGATCTCTGAGTCGGAACACTACAGAATAGAAAAAAAAAAGTGGAGAACAACAAAATACAAGATAAATAAATAGAACTATATAAATCCATAAGATTACATTTTTGTCCCGGAAAAAAAGACACATTGTAACAGACGTACAGAAATCAAGAAGAAAGCCGGAAAGACTCCCTGCTTCTAGTCTCGAAATTATACTCCCGGGTAAATAGATATCCTCGTGAGAAAAATAAAGACACAAAGCTTTTAACGTCGTAGGGATATAGAAGCGGGGGGAACGGCACAACATAGATGTTATCTCTCTCAATGATTTCAAACGTGATTTTCCTACCTTCCAACTTACACCCTGCCGCGCTGCATAATTGCAATAAGAATATACCTGACGCGAATTCACTTGATTAAGCTTTGTGATGATTTTTTTACTCTGAACTCACTGGTAATTATTTAAGCGATACAGGGCAGACGTTTTGCCTCCCGTTAAAAGCCATTATGGAAATGGATCGATTACAGCTGTACTTTGACCTAATTTTAGCATAATACGGCTCGCATGGCAACCCCGGCT
This sequence comes from Rhipicephalus appendiculatus, assembly GCA_030522465.1. NCBI lineage: Eukaryota > Metazoa > Arthropoda > Arachnida > Ixodida > Ixodidae > Rhipicephalus > Rhipicephalus appendiculatus. The sequence continues at coordinate 6,299,605 of JALIZH010032945.1, read as the reverse complement.
CATGTTGGGGGAAGTAAATGTGCCCCCCACGTTCACAATATTGAGCCACTTCTATAGCCTCAGTATTTTCAATTAATTTTAGTGAGATGTAATTATTTTATTTGTTGTCCTGAATATATGCAGCCCTTGGTTTTCATTCGTCATCACGTATAGCATTTGCTGTTGATAGTCTCTCACGAAGTTTTCTTGTTACTGTTGCATATTCTTACAATCCCATGAATTTGACGTCGTGAAGAAATATGTTTAAGCTTTACGCTGCCAGCACCTACATATTTAATGCATTTCGCATCGTAGTTAATACTTACAACGTAATATTCATATTCATAACTGGTAAACATTCATACACCTAAAATGCTACTATGTGGTACTCCACAAAACAAAATTCTCACAGTACTAATGAGAACTAACAGACAATAATGCCAAGGAAAGTACTTTCGTTGGCATTATTGTCTGTTAGTTCTCATTAATACTGTGTCGAACAAAAAAAAAACGAGCCCTTAAAATGTCCACTTCTTTCCTTAACTCTCTCAGTGGGATAAGTTTTGCTTATCTTTTGCGACTTCTTTTACGTAGGATATCTAAGAGCCAGTAAGTGATAAATATACTGCTAGGGAGTTCCATAGAAGGGCAGTTTGAATTAGAAGAATCCTATGAGAACCTCTTCGCAAAGTCATGTGAGGTCACGAGAGATCTCGTTAATTTTCACCGTGTCAGTTCGGTTATTCGTTATGCCTCTTCAAGCCATATTTTGCATATGACTATGGCAAAGTAATGATAAAATTTAGATCATGTAATGTATCTTATAGGCCCTAACTTATTAACATGTACGTTGTAGTTAAGAGGGTTCCTATAATTATTATGCTGTTAAAAATGGGAGTATGAATGATTGCCTCTTCGCAAATGTTCACCACCGCGAATGTACCTATAATGGTAATAAAGCTACATAGGCTACCAGCTGCACTGACGGGCTGTCCGCAACAGCTGCCAACAGTGTCTACAGATAATTGTTTCTTGTTTGCGAAAATTTTCCGTATCAATCAGCGCGACAGTAGAAATGTATCTGTGCAAGCATCCACGTGCTTCTTGTACGCCAACCATATCAGTAGAGCAAAGTTTCCGAAACAGCGCGTCGCCATGACCTGCCAAGATCGATGACAGTTGCTGATCACTGGGAGCTTGTATGTATAGCAGCTGGCTACGACGTCACTACGTCATCGGAGCAGCAGTCCAAGGCCTTGCTGGTGCGATGAAAAAGCCGCTAGTCACAAAGCGTTTATTTTCGAGAGCACTACAGCGCCGGAGCAATTATGTTGGGCTGAAATGAACGTATAGTTCATTATCTCGATAATGTCGGCAGCAACACGAGCAACAGCGAGGGAGCCACCGCGCGCAGCTAGTCTGAAAAAATAAAATGCGCTCTTGTCATATTCTTTCATCACTCAACTGATATATATATATATATATATATATATATATATATATATATATATATATATATATATATATATATATATATATATATATATATATATATATATATATCCACATTTGTATGCACGCGCGCACACAAAAACACACACACACACTGGGCGCCGCTTCTCTCAGTAGGCGTACTTCTGACATTACTTTTTTTCGTTGTCCTGATTACTTCGCTTGAATGTCGCGACGCTGTCACCGGTGGCGTAAGTAATCGCCACGTCCGCGTAGCAGCCGCCGTAAATTAAGGTATTCTATAAATCACGGATCACAGTTTGCTGTAACACTCCAGTGTGTATAGCGTTGCAATAGAGTGGAGAACGAGTGAACTGATGTCATGACAGGTCACGGGGTAAGTTTACCTTGTGAACTTTAGTACATGGGCAAACGGGACAGGTTTCAAAACCAAGATTGACAATGTATCGCTCCCAGTATAGTTTTTCAACTGTTGTCTCACCTTATTTCGAATTCATGAGAAACTTATAATAAATATTAATGGAGGGGCGACACTTTAAAGAGTCGGCGATCAATTACTGTAGTGCGTGTAAAAATACAAAACATTTAACGCCGTCTACGTAGACAATACACTGCACAATTTTACATTAGCTCATAATTTTTTAATAGCTTCTGACTCATTATTAGACGCGTCAGTTGAAGGAGCAGGAAGAAATAGACGGAAGGGCGAGGTGGTTAACTAGTTTTCAGGCCAGTTGGCTTCCCTGTTCGGGCCAAGGGGCTAGGGGGGGAATAAAAGATGATAGAAAAAAGGTGCTACTTACCTTGTGTTACTTACCATTTCGCGACCTCATTCGAAATCAGGTTGCGAATTTGTTTGTCTATAGAGCAGATTTTTCACTCCCACGCTAGGTTGTAAGTATGAAGTTTATGATGATATTAACAACTCGACTGGACTTTAATATTACTGTTTCAACGTGTCAGAGAACGTTAACCTTCTGTATTCAGCAATTTATACGAAATTATGGTAGTCTCGACTGTCTAGTCTACACATCTCCAGCATACTGCCAGCGTTATATCGGCTTACATTTATACTCAAGTCTATTCACAAATATCTAAACGCACTAGCGTCGTTCGTGAGCCACCTCAATAGTTATTGATCGGAGGCGTGAGGTAAATTAAAGGGGGGGAGGGGGGGACCGTTGCCATGACCTCTCCCCACAAACTCTTTCACGCGAAGTTCTTCATAAATATATCTCATGCGAGTCGCGTATTTCATGAAATGTCCTTGGTGGATTAAAACCACTGATAACTCGTATATGAAGGTACAAGATCAAAAGGCTTATCGTAGAGCACCTATTATGTGAGATAGTAGTGTTAAAGAGAGCATTGACACCATGATCGAAAAAGCTAAATTCACGTTAACGCACTCCTGAGTCGACTCACTCAGGCTCACTCATGATAAGCCGTAAGCCTGAGCCTGAGGGAGTCTGGATGAGTAATATGTTTGTGAGTTTGAGTACGGGTGAATCCGGCTGGGAAAAAATTTTGCGAGTCTGAGTCCGAGCGAGTCCGGTTGAGAAAAATTTTGGTGGGTCTGAGTCCGAGTGAGCCCTCAGAGCAAAATATGATCCTTGAGGCACTCCGAGTGAGATCCCATTTTTTTTGCCGACCTCTGGTCCCTACACATAGTGCAATTAGGCTTAAATATATTTAATTTGAGGCTGAAAACGCAGTTAAGTTGAGGGGAGTTCAGTTTCTATCCTTTAGGTCTGTCTCACTGCAAAAGTATCCAATATTGGTCAGTATCTATAGTAGACGCCCAGTTTCCGGAAGTAGTTCATGGGTAATATGCGCAACATCTGCTTAAGTCTTACTGTTGATGAGAGTTGACTTCGCGCTTACACGCCATTAATATTAGCAAAACACTAATGAAACTTAGTACATTGTATGCGACCGCGGCAAGTGGACTGTTCTGAGCCAGTAAGTACCCTGACAGCGTTGAAAGAGCTCGTTTCGCAGAAATTCCAGGCGTTGCGTCAGCGTCGGCGTCGTTGGTTGTGAGTGAAAAATCATCTTGTCCGTGACCTAAAAATTCGAGAAAGATGCAAATAAATTAAATAATAAAAATTTTTGGTACGAAGTGAGAATCGAACCCAATCCGTCTGCGTGAAAAGCATGTGTCCTACCACAAAGCAACGCTATTGCTTGAAACGATTTCGGGAAAAATACACTTTATTAATGTCACGTGGAAGGAGTCTCCTTAACGCGTGTAAGATTGCGTGGCAGATCACGCCAGGCGTCAAAACATGTGAACTGCGCAACGAGTGGGTGTTTTAAAGACCCACCCGTTACAAAGCGCTCAGACATAATTACCTAATCATCGTCAGCTGCAAAAGCACCAACAAAGTGAGCAGCTGCGTAGGTTGACATGTTGCCTTAAGGGTGGGTAGACGGCCCTTCGCTGATTCGCATAAAGGAAGAACTATGGCGCAGTGGGCACTTAACAACTGTACTTGCAGAAGCATTCCAGGATAGTTTGAAATGGCCAATGTTACGCGCACAGTCATTCGTTTCCTTACGGCACGGTTGAGGCATGCACCGACAACCGAAGCCAGGCCAGCAATTGGGAAGACCGATGCGCACGGGGTCGATTACGCTATCGCGTTCTACTCTTTGAAGGCGAAGCTCAAGCGTCCTCTGAGCTTTCTTGTAAAACTTCCGGTCAGATAATTCCAAACCCGTTCAATAATGCGAAAAGGGCTACCAAAAATGCTAGACCTTAAGTGGTTGACAGTAAAGCTGTACTAACTTATAATTTTCACTTGTCTCCATCCAAAGAAGCTCTACAACATGCTTTGCTAATTTTGAAATAAAAGCACCAAGATCAAGCTTACTGCTCAGTGAACTAGGATTACTCGGCGCAGGTTTTGGCTGATGCTTGTCTGAAGTGGGCGGTATGGACGTACTTATATGAGATGCTTCCATTAGCGATCGTAGCGCCATCAGGCATGCACTGCTCGCAGAGGCACGAAAAATGCACCGATACCGGACCATTTATACCGTGGACGCGCCCCACCAGACATTAAACATTGTCTTTTGTTTTTTGTTTTTGCTTTTTTTTTTCAGTCTCTTATTCTCCTATTGCATAAGTCGAGCGTGCGCGTTCACCTGCTTGTACAAAGAGAAATGCTGAGGCAGGCCAAGAGAAAAACGGCGGTAATCGAGTTGGCTGAATTCAAAGATTTTATTTTATTTTTTTTTTCAGCCACTGTGAGACGGAGGCAGCCTAATTCTCTCTTTCGGGAACTTGGCGCTTATCATAAAAGATCTCCTCCGACAACGCCACATAAGTCAGCATCTAAAATGTAACGCTTTCCTGCAGTTGCTGAAACGCTGTAGTAACTTCTTTCGCAGTGTAATTGGACGAGTATGAGAGCTGTGTGCGTTCCCGCTTTCGTCCCCGTACCTCTCTTGGGACATTACACGGCGCGCATAATGTTTTATGTACTTTGCCGGGCAGCGGCATCGTGTATCAAGTTGTCTCAGCATTACTCATCCAAGCTGTCAATTTCAGCGTCCCGAGGGGGAAGGAGGGGTCTAAACAAGCCGTGGTGTTGGGCTGCCGCATTTCTCACGGATGAATGCTAGTTGCACCCAACGGTCCTTGCACAAGAAGTTTGAGCTCGAGTTGCCTTCACCCGAGCGTCCGCGTTGCACTACGCCCGCCTCGTTTCTGCATCAGTGCGATTGACGTTCCACGTTCAGCGTTACTACACTCTGCGCAACTCGACTACCACCGAGGCGAACTCACTCGTGAAACGAAGACGTCAGGGCTATTTGTGATGCATACGAAAACGTTATATATATATATATATATATATATATATATATATATATATATATATATATATATATATATATATATATATATATATATATATATATATATATATATATATATATATATATATAAAAGCCCAAGCGCGGATGTCCCGCGCAGCAGTGTCATCGCAACTCGGAGAGCAATCTATTGCGGCACTTCTTTTCCTCCGGGTCTTTCGGTTTTATTTCAGACACAGAATCGTATTCGTTGTCGTAAGATGAATAGTCCTATGAAAGAATAATACGCTGATCCAATATTCAAATTGAGCTTATCTCATAGAGCTGTTAATGCGATATACTGCTCCTTTTTATTTGCGATACTTGCCTGGGGGACACAATAACCGCATAATCAAACGACATACTCACAATAAGCGCAGACCATTTTAATTTCCTTCCTCCATTTCAGTGATGGTCAAGTGCTCAATTTGTTGGAGGTTCATTCTACAGGCTAGATGATATCGCGTGGATGCGCCACGCTGGCGCCATGGCACTCGATAGAATTTTTTTTCTATGAATAATTGAATTTATTAGTACTATTAGGCGAAAGTGTAGGAGTATGCTATCTAGAGACGTACATTAAATTACTTTGAAATTTAAGGGCTCGTTTTCTTTGTTATACACAATATTAATGAGAACTAACAGACAATGATGCCAAGGAAAGTATACGGGATATTATTAGCAGTAATTGTAATGTAAATTACTTTGGCGTTCTTAGAATGTTTCACATATGGCAATGAAGGAAAGAAGTGTAAATTTAAGGGCTCGTTTGCTTTGTTAAATACCCTATTAATGAGAAATAACAGACAATGATGCCAAGGAAAGTATAGGGGATGTTATTAGAAGTAATTGTAATGTAAATGTGAAGAAAGAAAAGTGGACGAAAATATAACTTGCCACCGGCAGGGACCGAACCGGTTCGGTTCCCCTATACCCTATACTAGTATAGGGTATAGGGGAGCCAAGGAAAGTATAGGGGTTCGGTTCCCCGAACCCCTATACTTTCCTTGGCTCCCTTGTCTGTTAGTTCTCGTTAATATTGTGTTTAACAAAGCAAACGAGCCCTTAAATTTACACTTCTTTCCTTCATTCATAGCGAGGGTGTCGTTCTAGCAGACTTGATGCCTTCAGGTAGTATGCGAGGGATTATTAGTCAGCTGCCAGCTCGAAATAAGATCACGTACTACGTGACGCCAACAGGCAAAAAGAGTGTTCCACACTCGCCGTAATGGCAACAGGCGGTGCTGACTTACGCTCCCACGTTTAAATGCACATATATACCCTATAAAGTGTAAGGGGGAAATGACCGCCACCGTAGCTCAGTGGTAGAGCATCGGACGCGTTATTCGAAGGTCACAGGTTCGGTCCCTTCCGGTGGCAAGTTATCTTTTCGTCCACTTTTCTTTCTTCAGATTTACATTACAATTACTTCTAATAACATACGGCAATGCGTCACGAACGCTAATGCGGTGACTACCTGACTTATAGCTGCGGATCAAAGCCCTTTCATGGGTCCGTGTGATATTTATAGGCCCAGCAGCATCAAAAAAAGCACCTTATATAGCTAACTTCATATATAGACTATATGAAGGTCTTAACATTTCGTCCTCATCTTATGAAAGGAATGCGCGATGGTTGACTTCACCCATCATTTGTCCGCAATGGAGCTTACGCGACTAGGGTGTCGCTTGCGAGCTCGAGAAAGCGGATTAGATTTCTTTCCAAGGTGGCTGCACTTCAGCGGGAGCGAAATGAAAGAACATTCGTGTACTATGACTTAGGTGCACGTTAAACAACCCCAGAGGCCTAAAAAATAATGTGGAGCCCCTCACGGCGCCGTGGCTTATAACTATGTCATGGTTTGGTACGTGCAATCCCAGTATTTATTTTTTAACGATCAGCCGTTTTTGCCCACGTCGGCGAGGAAACAGTAAGGGCGAATTCGTGTTGAAGTTCACAGCCATGAGCGCTAGAACGTTACTCACTGTGCAAGCTAACCAGCGTGAAGTTAAGCGATAGAAGACATGAACGCGCAGGCGCTGCACGCGTTACGTATTGCGGCAATATATCGCATAACAGCACTGGATGGCCAGCTACCTGCAGAATGCTTCGCATAGCATGGCTTTCCGGAATGTATGGCATCGGCATATTTTTGCCAAGGTGTTTCATACCGGTCTTCACTAAAAATTCTCGCATATATATGCGATGTAGGTAAGCGATGTAGGTAAAAGGGCGCGCTAGTTTTCCAGCTTCCCCATGACAGAATGCCATTTCGCCATTGTCTGAACTTTCTGCTGTAAAGGTGTATGGTAATGACGAAGTTTCAGTATTTCGTCAGATGGATTATCTCCCATGTTGGATTAGCCCGTGATGCCTAGTTGACTTCGCAGTGCAATAAACGCGCAGCAGCAGTGTCTGCACATCCCCTACTGCATCACTTGCAACGGTGCCAAATAACAATACTGCTGCGTAAAGTGCCGGGACAAAGGCACCGACATCGACTGATCGAAATTTCATGAAACTGACCGCGTTAGACCAGCGATAGACACACCAGTGAGAGAAGCACCACTCGTTCATGCGTACAGGGCGCAAACTTTACGAACTGCGCCTCTAGCGTCCATTCGTAATGTTACTGATACGCGTACTCATACTCTAGCGTTCATTCGCAAGGTTACTCATAGCACATACTCTTCCAGAACAGGACACCGCGCACCAAGCGAAGCCATAATACGGCTGCTGACCCGCAAGACGCGTGCCTTTCACGGCAGCAGGCTGCGAGTTCGCGGACAAACCCTTCGACATTACTTGTGCGGTTTTAGAATGACTGTAGTCGGCGCATTTACCGTCGAGTGTGTCCACGTGTTGCGTCAATTACTTCGCTACCGCAAAAATGGGTTGCTGATGGTCATCATCTTTGCCGTTGAGATTAGGGAGGTGGAGTACTAGGCGTCCACTTGGATGCAGCCCATGTCAAAGGCTGCCATCTCTGCCGAGTACTGTTTGCCTATCAGTATACGCTGACGATATTTGTGTTTGGTCTTCAGCTGTGAGCCGTCTGCAAGTGCGCGCAAGAGTCCAGCAGGCTGCCACCCTAACCTGTTCATATCTCCGCAAACAAGGTCTTCCTGTCGCTACCGAGGAAATGCGCGTTAGGGGCGTTTACTCGCAGGGCCATAACGCCGTATATCCTGTGTTTGTCAACGGCCAGAATATCTCATACCAAAAGAACCATGGCCTTCCTAGATGTGATTATTGACAGAGACCTTTCGTGGAGCGGCCACGGCCCTTACCTGAAGAGACGGCTAATTTCCATCGCTCACATAATGAGGTTCCTCTGCGGGAAAACTTGAAGCACATCGATACTTTCTATGATGCAGCTATACAGAGCGCTGTTTCTGTGATTTTTACGTTACAGCTTGCCGATGATGGCAAATACATGCAAGACGAACATCCCCAACCTCGGAAGTTTGCAAAGTCAGGCACTACGCACGTGCTTAGGATTACCACTCTGCACCTCAACTCATGGGAGAATTGCGATCGCTAGAGAACATCCGATTCCAACATACGTCACCACTGACAATTTAAGAGCACCCATTAGACATCTCTGCCGAGCCCCTGGTCACTATAATGCTGCGTTGCCACATCAGAGACCACAAGCCATATTTTCAAAGACTGTTTCCACTAATCGAGAATGCCTTCCTTTGGGCTTTACACCAGCAGCAGACTACTATCGCCTCCGTGGTGCCTACAAGAGCCACAGGTGCGCCTCGCCCTTTCGGGAATTACAAAGAAGAGCCGTCATTGAACAGTGGCCTTACTGTCACCGCTGAACGAGGAATATGGCCAAAGGACGCACATTTACACAGATGGAATCGGTTTCAGATGACAGCTCCACAGGTGCTGCAGTCTGAAAGTGAGCAGTCTTTTACGATTCGAAGGCATCCTTTTCAGAGTTTTCAGAGTCTACAATCAGCGTTACAACGAAGGGTGCACGAGCAGTCAGCGAACAAAACAAGAGAAGTCGTTCACCAGGCTTTGTCGAAAGGACATGACATTATATTCCAGTGGATGCCGGGACCCTGTGACATTTTCGGTAACGACCTCGCTCATGATGCCTCCCGGTCCTCGCGGTCCATTCGCGAGAACGCCCAGGCAACCCAAATGTCCTGGTCGAGAACAGACGCCGTAAGGGGCCTTCGCTCGTTTGCTGACGAAATGTCACAAACATGGTTGAGCGACCCCAGTGTTTGGAACCGTCGCCTGCATAAACTAGACCCATTGAGAAAGCTGCACATTCCATCGAACCTCTCCAGCCGTGACGCAACTTTACTGTGTCACCTGTGGTTAGGAATGGCTTTCACGAAGGCGTACTCTTATCGACTAGGAATGGCAGGCACCTCCAGATGCAACAGTTCTGCGACACTTCTGCGACAGTGACGAAACAATAGAACATCTACTGTGTTTCTATAACGGTTTCGTGAGCGAATGCAATGTTCTACGCGATGCGCTTAACATTTATACGAAAGATCCTCGGATCGTGGCCCTATACGTGTCGCAGGCCAGCAAAGCGACGCGGTATTGACACTCTTTTAAAAATCGAGCGGATTGAGCAATCACTTGTAGGCATGTAATGGACAGGCGCACATGTACCCTGACAATGCGTTCTTCCCTGTTCTTTCTTTTTTTTAATCCCTTCATCCCTTCCTCCTGGTGTAGGGAAGCAAACCGGACGCACGTCGGATTGGCCTCCCGGCCTTTCCTTCCTTTCCTTCTCCCTCCTCATCCTCCTCCTCTAATCAAGAACAATAAACAGCTTGAAAACCTACGAAGCTGTGTTTTTTAACGCCCGTAAAAGCAGCAGTTACTTTTATGAAGATGCGTTTCAATTTTGGGTTATTACGGATTCCCATGAAAGAGAGGTACTTTTTCTTTCTTTCTTTCTTTCTTTCTTTCTTTCTTTCTTTCTTTCTTTCTTTCTTTCTTTCTTTCTTTCTTTCTTTCTTTCTTTCTTTCTTTCTTTCTTTCTTTCTTTCTTTCTTTCTTTCTTTCTTTCTTTCTTTCTTTCTTTCTTTTCATATTGGTGTCTGAAAGTGCTTTGAAAGCACCGCAAGACGAACACGTCTGCCTGTTTACACGCCTTCCTTAGTAAAACTGTCCGGTTAACGTAAAGAAGTCGACGTACCAGTTGACTGAAGCAACAAGTTTACTGAAGCGCGAGCTCTCTCGCCCCAAACACGAAAATAATAATACTCATTGCTGGGGTTTTACGTGCGAAACCACCAAACATGAAAATAAATCGCAACTAATCTGCAAAGAAAAAATTATGAAAAGCTATTATGCAGGTGTCACGCACCCTCGAAAGTTGTGTACGTTAAATTTTCATGAGCCAGCAAGGCACAATGAAGCATTACGACAAGAAGCATTACGACAGCGCAGCATATTTCGATGACGAACGCGTCTTTCTGCTACCAAGAGATAACCTGCATGGCCAATACTATACAGTAGCAGGTGACGGGAGCTTCGGTTCGGAAGCATGTAGGCGACGACGCTGCTCAAGAGAGCACACAAACAGAGGCAGACGCATACTTGAAAAGTATACTTCACAAAATATCTGTCACACCGACATTCTGCAATGCGGTTGAACGTACTTTTTGAACTGTCTTATGTATCTCGCTGTATGTTGCCTGGCTGGCTGGAGCTCTGCCAAGCTGCGACGAAGCAGCTTTTTCTCTTGCCACATTTTTTTTCTTTCGGTCGTGTACACGAAATACGAAAATAAAAGACGGATTGATTAATTGAAGCGCAATGCCGAATACCGTCTTTCCACAGCATTGCCCTGGGGAGCGGCTAGAAAGCTGTTTTTACGCTGTTCCCAACATATTGATGCTTTATTCATAATTTGCACATCATACCATTTTCGCTTGGTAGCACCCAAATAGCGACGCGTATTCAACATATTTGTGTCTTAGGTGTACCAAATATTCTCGTCATAGGCGTTTTGAGAAAATGCAACCAACAGTCCTCTCTTTGTTGCACCATATGCTGCAGCGGTCGTTATGTAACAGTCAAAACGCGGCTAACTTCTCGACATGCGCTTCCTTTTTCAAGGTTCCACGGAGAATGGTTTTCAGAATGAGTTCGCTCAATGTCGGGAGCGGCAGATTTATTTTTACCGATCCTGCTTGCACAAGAGTTTCGCGGCTGTCAGAAGTTTCTTGCAATAGCACGTTGGACTAACTTCGTGAGGAATGTTCATCGCCAGTTCAACGTGCGCTTGGTAACAATCGAAAGCAACATTCTCGGACAATGTCTGATCGGCGAAGAACGTCACCCACGTGGTTGTTGTCGAGGAGCCATACGGATGCGCAAAAATGAAGCGTACTATATATGAAATGCTGTATAAAACACATACCCTTCTGCTCATCAGCCGCTTTTGCTCCCCTTTGTTTCCCTTCCGATATCCCATTTCTGCGAAACTGCAGCGCAAAATAAATGTTATGACACGGACGAAACAAAAACCACAAGTACGAGTGCTGACAAGGACGAGCGCTTCCGTCCGTGTGTTTTCTCACGCTGCAGTTTCTGAGAATTATGCACCAACAAGCCCATCTCACCACGCTATACCACTTCTTTCATGTGTCCAGTTCAAGCAGCTTCCTTATAAACGACGCATTTTTCAGGTAGCTGTCTGTCCAGCAGCTTTCAGGATTACACAAGGCGTATAGTACGTGGAAACACTTTCATTTTTTGAAAGTCTATTAGCCTGTGTGCAATTCGAGCGCGTGAGTCATGAGGTTGCCAAGACAATATTGACGATCATGTGAAGTCATGGCAGAATCCTAGAGCCGTTCTACGTGAATTTATGGTACGCCAATGGTTAAGTTCTGTCTATGTGCCGGACGGGCGTTAGCGAGATTAAGATAGACTTCGGCACCACCTGCGAGTTTGCGACTAAATGTTACACAATCGTACTTACTCATGTCTACGTAATACGTTCTACGTTAAAACGACGATGCCCATTTGTACTCCAGTGAAGAATCGTGAAAAATTCATTCAACCAGGGCAGTGAAGATAGGCACAATAAAGGGATCCCCCCATTATTATATCACCAATGAAGCACATCCAAGAGATGGCAGTACAATCTTTTACCGCCAAGCCGAAAGTTTTTGTGACGTGCGCTGATTAGTATACGTTTGCATCCTAGAAAAACGGTGGAAGTCCTGAGAACGCACGTCAGACATTTTGCATGTGCTCCTTGTCATCACCTTGCCACACTGCCTTCAGGCAGGCGCCAAGCATCGTTCTCTAAAACTATTGTCAAGTACAACGACAAACTTCCCTCGGGCTTCACCACTGAATCTAAACCATCGATACCCCCTTGGTGCCTTATTCTACCCACAGTGCATATCAGTGTGCCAGGAATCCGGAAAAAATCTGAACTGTCGTCGCCTGTGCTGAAGCAACTGTCTCTGCTTCTTTTGCACGAGAGGTATGCGGGAACTGTACATATATATATATATATACCGATGGATCCACAAACCTCCAGTTTTCGTCCGGTGCAGTGGTTGTCTCCCAGCAAGAGCTATTACAATTAGCTTTCGGACTGACCACCATACGACGTCGACAGCTGCGGAACTAGCTGCTCTGCGCTCTGCACTTTGTTTAGTCAATCGGCAACCACCTCAACGATGGTCGATCTTCAGCGACTCCAAGGCAGACCTACAATCTCTGCTATCAGCACTGCGTCGCGGGCCATATACGAACAGCTCGTGTTTGAAATTCGACATCTTCTCCATACATCACATGAGAAAGGGCACCACGTGACGTTTCAGTGGCTTCCAAGTCACTGCGGCGTCATAGGGAATGAACAAGCCGATAATGCTGCTCGGATAGCTCTTGAAGGCACACAGGAAGATCACATACCACTTTCAAGGTGTGACGCTGCCAGCATTCTTCGAGGGCTTGCAAAAAAGAGATCACACTCTCTCTATGGTGCCCACTAAGCAGCCAGAACATCCAGAACAACCAGACCAATCGTCAACACCGCCTGTGCTCTTTGATGCACCTCTATATGCCAACTGGACTCTACCGAAGAGAGGCCACACTGCTTTATCGTTTATGGCTAGGTGTGGCATTCATGAAATCGTATTCCTTCCGCATTGGAATGGCCGACAACGCTCTCTGCGATGCCTGTCGTTGCGAGGAGACACTACGCCACATCCTGTGTGACTGTCCTTGTCTATAATGTTCAGAGACAATCACTGGACATCCGTTCTAGCGCACCTGGACAGTGGACTAATATCTGTTCAATCTATTCTTGCATGTCGTCGACAGAGGATTTCGCAGATGAAGGCGACCAAGGAACTACTGCGGTTTCTGAGAAAAACGGACTTGGACAAACGGCTGTGACAGTGCTCTCGTGTACCAAGCCAGAGTGATGGATTGTGACCGACTGTCTGTGTGTGTGTGTGTGTGTGTGTGTGTGTGTGTGTGTGTGTGTGTGTGTGTGTGTGTGTGTGTGTGTGTGTGTGTGTGTGTGTGTGTGTGTGTGTGTGTGTGTGTGTGTGTGTGTGTGTGTGTGTGTGTGTGTGTGTGTGTGTGTGTGTGTGTGTGTGTGTGTGTGTGTGTGTGTGTGTGTGTGTGTGTGTGTGTGTGTGTGTGTTGTGCTAGCTTTCTTTCTCCTTCCACTCTTTCATCTCCCTCTTTCAACTTCCCCCCTCCCGTTCCCACGTGTAGGGTAGCAAACCGGTCATCCTGGACTGGTTAACCTCCCCTGCCTTTCCTCTCCACAATTTCTTCTCTCTCCATAAAAAGAGAGAGAGAGAGAAATAGATAAAGGAGAAGTTCCATGGTACGGTCGCCCTGACTCAAGTGCACTCAGTCCGCATTTCCCCCATCAAATGTCCATTTCTTTATTGCTTCCGTTTGTAGCGAGTGGCACCCCCAGACAAAAATACCGGGCATGCAATGGAATTATCGGGCCAATTATACACGCGCGCAATTAAGAAACAAAGAGCGGCAAGTTCACGATAACGTATTTTGCCCGTGTCTCATTTTACCCCAATCTGCCCTATTGACCAACGTCATTTAGGGAACTAGGATGGTCTTATTATAGGCAATGTACACCGGTCCGCCAGTAACGCGTCCCAGAAAAAAAAATCAATGATTTCCTGGTGTTCACGCCATGGATCATCTTGGTAAAAATACGTCTTCATGTTCGGAAAAGGGGTTGAAGAGAAAAATACTTTGACGTTCATATCAGATTATCTTTGCAAGATTTTAAAGCAGACACGTTTATCTTGAATGATGAGATATTTCCTGATGTGCCGCCAACCTAACATGAATAAACATATCAAAACAGAATTCTCACTTCTATCAAAGCAATGTCAGGAAATGCCTCAATTAGAATTTATTTCGCAGAAACAATATTATGAATCGGCAACTAGCCTCGTGGTAAACACGAACTGCAGTTAATGAGAGGGATCACTGCTTATGCCAGGCTCTTGAGATAGTGCTCATAAGAGTCGTGGCGAATCAGTGGGCTATTATGAATGCCACAGCTCGAGAGGCCGCTCCGACACCGGAAATGAACTTCGTGCTCCGGGCCCTCATCCGATGTACACAGGAACACGCCCGCTCGCTTCTCGCAGACGGGTCACGTTTCTTCTGGCTCCCACGCTCGGGCCATGCTTAAGTGGGCTCAGTGATTTCGCTAAAGGCACAACGAGAAAGGAAGCAAAAGCCGCTTCCTCCATTCCATGCTCCTTGTTAATCGTCTCGGGCCACCGGCTTTGCGCCGCTCATTTACAAAATATGGCTCGTTCGGGAACTGTACGCCGTGTAAACTACAGTTAGAAGCCCATGCAGCCTTTGAACAAATATACGAGTATATTCCAGAGATGCGACCAGTCAGAACGATTCCGTGTTTTAAGCGATTTTGCCCCTGATGAACGCCGACTCTTCTGAGCGAGTGAGTGAAACTCGATAGTGCTTGCTTTTCGCCAGTGAATGGACTGAAATAAATCCAGCTCGAGTCACTGACGTGGTGCCGATTGGCATCCATTTGCTAGGAGCACCTAATCAAGATGGCTTTAACCTGGAACTCGAATCCTAGTAGCGATTCTCAGTGCGATTCTCAGCGCACTAGCGTCAGCGATTCTCAGTGCAGCAAAGTTGGAACGCGAAATAACGTACTTTTCTAATTGGTATGCACTTCCGTACAGTTTATCGCGATATGGCGATACTTATCTTTTGTGTACCTGAAACAGCGCCAACGAAAACAACAGCCATGCGACGAAGAAACAGTGGCATTCTGACAGCTCACATTTCGATTCCAGTCAAGCTGTATACAATACCAGCCTTGCGCTCAGTCATCCAACTTAGTATGCTTACCACTTGGTAGTTTTAAATGGGATCGGGATGGATGAAAAAAACCAGCACAACCTTTATAGTGCAACTGACATGACAAAGTGATCATTTCAGCGCAAGAAAGGTATAGTATACCTACTTCAGAATCTTGAGAAAAAGAAGTAGAGTTTGGCTGTATCGACACGACGCAATTGTTTCATCATATTTATTGTTCAAGGACGTTGACGAAATTTGTGTCCGGATGTGTCTTTATCTCTTTGTTATGTAACCCAATTTTTGATCATTGCAAACCTTAATTTTTGTGAAAAAGAAAATTTTTTTTTTCATCCATTCAAATCCTTCCCATGATATGCGCTCTCCCGAGTGGTCACATTTAGGATTTACAGGGAGCATTTTTATGCATATGTTGTTAAAGCAATGATGGACACTTTCTAGCTGTCGCCACTCAAACACGCCTAAGATATATAGCGGAGCTCCAGTCACACCCTTCCCATGGTTCACTGTTCCTCTCCAGTGAACTGTACTCGGGGTTAATTGCAAGAAAAAATATATATAGTGCTCTACATGACATTTTATTAACAACACATTGCTTGCGCGGTGTAGGTCCATCACTTTTCCTTACTCTACGGACGTAAGTCGAAAAGCAGATGCCACGTTAAGGGAACTTGCGCCAGGGGCAAGCGCGTCACACCAGAGGGAAAAGAAAGCAGGTGAAATGACGTGGCTATTTTGTGTTTCATCTGTGTGTGCGAAAGCAGAACATATACATGATAGGTGAGTATAATGAGGTTTTAGCAGAGCCGCTATCTCCATTTGATTACTTCGGCAGTGCGACGCTCCCTCTTTCAGACACTGCTTTTCAATACTCTACGTGTGTTCTAGCTTTTCATGATAATTATATTCTGGCCTGCTTTTATATTTCCGGTACCTTTCAATTTGTTTTCGTCACAAGCGTCGGTCGCACTTGGTACACAAATAGCGCCAGTCTACTCTGCCCCAAGCCACGGGGCGCTGTGTACATCCCATGCACTACCCTGTAATCCACGGGACAATGGATATTTTTCCGATGAATGGCACGGATCCGATGGCACGCAGCTGTTGTAATTGTAAACAGTCTTGCTTTTTTCCCCAGCACGTAAACGTAGCACAATGCCTCTCACAGTGTAGACTCGCAAACCAAGTTAAACGTGGTTAACCTCCCTGCTTTTCGTTTACTCCTTCTTTATCTCTCTCTCTCTCTATCTCACTCGCTCTTGTGTTTGACATTGTACTTTCAGCTGTTCGATCGTGTAGAGTGCGACAGTGAAAACGCACGCTGGTTGTGAAATTTCGCAGAGAGAATACAAGGAAATGCATTTTGACAGTCCAACAGGCTCCTTCAGCCGGTCTGACAGGCTCTCTCCAGCAAAAGCCGACCGAGCGGAAGTGGTGTAAAAGTTTTGAATGAATGTCTCAAAATGGTTATATGCCCTTATTTGGTAACTGGGCGAAGGCAGGAATTGTAACGCAAGCAATATTTTTTCGCGACAGAATATAGATTCAAATTAATTCTCTCATTATTGGCAGGAGTGGATACCTTTAGCTTCGCTTGTTACGGTACAGGTTGCATCAATATGCGATGGATTAGGTGCTTTGCTTATACATGTCATATACTGCGAAATAATGTGGCAGTTAGCGTCTGTAGCCGTAATAATGCAAATTATCACAGCGCCCATAGTGCCGACAAACCGAGTCGCTCGCTTCGATCCAAATATATGGCTCCGACAGCAAGAAGTAAAGGGTGAAATCAGTCATATCCATAGGTCGGCAAAACTTGTGGCGCTCACTCAGACTCACTCACGAAATACAGTTTGCGCTTAGGGCTCACTCGGACCCGGACTCACCGAACTTTTCCTAAGCCGGACTCACTCGGACTCACAATCACGAACATTTTCTTCAACCGAACTTACTCGGACTCAAACTCAACAAAACATTACTCATCCGGACTCACTCAGACTCAGACTCACGGCTCAATCTGAGTCTGAGTGAGTCCGAGTGAGTCGACTCATGAGTCCGTTAGCCTAGATTTAGCTTTTTCAACCATAGTATCGATGCTATTTCACAATATCTCACGTAATCGGTGCTCTTCTTGGCGCCTTTTCATATAGTACCTTCGAATACGAGTTATGAGTGCTCGCAAACCAGTAAGGTCATTTTTCTTGAAAGAGATGACAAAATAAGATATATTTATCAAGAACTTCCCTGATAGAGTTGGCGGGGGGAGGGCAAGGCACCCCCCCCCCCCATACGTAATTCGCGCCTCTGAACATTAAATATTGAAATGGTGTATGAATGACACTGCTTAGGAATACGAGTGAGTAGATGTGAGTGTAAACGAGAATCCAGTTAAGGCTTAGAGTAATGCTGAAGATGAGTAGATAGGATATCACACTGATGGTAAGGTGTTCGATGTTTTGTCGGTATAATTCAAATCAGCTGTTTGCTTTGGTGCTGATTTGCCTGCAGGGGTGACGCGAAGCATTAAAAGTGTACTGAGTGTTCGTAGCGTTGCATAACATTCCTTTCTAAATAATAAATCAGCGCCCTATATGAGTCATTGTTTCAGTAAAACGGGCCCCTTTACATGTGTTAGCCATAAAAGTGGATTGATTCGATCTTAGCAGATTGTGCCACAGCAATAGCACAGGTCATGGGTTGGCAACGAGAGACCTGGTCGTAGGACCATTTACGACTGGTAATCAAAGAGCGAGAGAAGGCGACGTGGTTGTATTGGTTAGTGTGATATACCCGTTGCCACGCCGAATTTGCCTCTGCTCGCGCCGCCATACCCTCGTAAAGTAAGCGGAAGTCCTGTTCCTGCTCACCTAATTGGTTCAGAGGATTGCGACCGCGCAGTCGCGCAACTGGAAAATCAAGCGGCGAGCGACTGAACCAAAGTGGCCTTTTCCGAAAATTTTCGGCCGGTCGCTTTGCGACTAACTTGGCCGCGTGACCGGTATACTATTCGAAGGCGTGAATGAGCCTTTACTGTACTGTTACTCACTGCATCATTAATATACTACTCAGCGTTGATACGCAACATCATTACCTTAGCCAGAAAACTCCAACTAATCGCGGAGTTGTGGAACGAAGTCTCAAGTGCAGACTATTACGCTGCCGCCCATGTAAAGTTACGAATAAATCTGAGTAGACCAAATTCACGTGTCCATCGTTAGGCCCATCATGAGGAATCGTCGACCCTTTGTTGTCAAGTCCCGTGATTAAAAGATAAAGCTCGCACCGGCGTCAGTACAGAAAAAAGTGCGGCCTGCTCCCCTTCGCGAACACTGTCGAAACAGCGAAGCTAATGCCCCCCCTTAGTCAGGCTCATCCTCCCCCATATTTGGGTGCATCTCATTGGTTCACCCTTTACACCGAGCTTCGCCCTCGCCCATCTTCGCGTACCCCTTAAAGGCCAACTCCGGCGATTTTTTGACCGTGTCAGGATAATGGTGCTTTTATGTTCCTGAGACACTCTTGCCACGCGCCCGATAGCTGAAATGCTCAGCAAATTCGAAAATAATTTTTAATAAGCAAAAAGGCGCAATACCGAAACCGAAGCCCAACCGAGTGTACTGTCCAAGTATGACGTAGTAGTTTGTTACGAACCGGAAGTCGTGCAAGGCATGTTGGTCAAGCCGGCGCGGAATATCACACGCTCCTCCACAGAGAACAGAAAATCGCACACCAAACCAGCGAAGCGCCGGCCAAACACCGTCAGCTTGTGACCAGCACAATATACGCTGTAGCGGCCAAAGTTAGCGAACCCATCGGCTGCGTCACTTCCGTCGACCGGCAAACCAACACGTCACACACGCAATGTTGCCAATAATTGTGGGAAGCCGGGTGGGCGTTTGCAGACAATCTTTAAAATTCATTAACAAACAATCAGCGCATGTCTCAAGCTTGAAATTTGGCATAAATAACGGAAATGTGCAAAGGAACGTACCCAGCGAATTTCATTGAGATCCATTGACCTCAAAAAACCTCCGGAGTTGGCCTTTAACAATTCACCCTCTCCACTGACCCTCGCCTTCGTCCATCTTAGCGTGGCGCAGTCCTTCCTCTCCTAACGAGTCCCACACTCGTCACGCCGCAAGACCCCTTGACCAGCGCTACGCCAACGGACGGGAAAGCCTCGACCCTCTTAGGGTACGTACTCACTAGCGGCAAAAACGCGAGTGACACGCCGCGTGCGGCAAGCGTGCTCGCGCCAGGAGCGTGCGTTCGTGTTTCTATTCGCGTTTTCCGCTACAAGGCAGTGATACTTGGAGTCTCGAGTTGTGTAAGACTTCAAGAATTGCTGCCGCGCCGCGTAAAACGCGAATGGGAACGGGAACGCACGCACCCGCCGCGAGCGCGCTTACCGCACGCGGCGTGTCGCGCGCGTTTTTGCTGCTAGTGAGTACCTACCCTTACACCGTGGTCTCAACCACGGTGTATGAATTGCTATTCATATTTGAAAGTCTGTATTTATGCTCCCATATGGGACAGCGGTGTCTACTGCTCCATTTTTGTGCTTTCAATCATACGTAAGTTATGTAACATATTTTCGAAGCCTTGTTGTATTCTTTATTTTGTATAAGCTTTCTCCTAGTTCTCCGTAATGTCATTGTGCTCTTGTACTTCTTTTTTTTTTCGATGCAGTTGCGTTGTGTGACGAATGTACATTGTGGTGCTAGAGGCCTAGTCAGGTGACTCATAACGCCGCCTTTCGTCTCCTGCACCACGACAATCATGTATTGTCAAACAAATAAAAAATAAAATAAAAATAAATAAGAACACCGTGGCCTCAACTAAGAAAAGCATTGCTGTTAAAAAAAAAAAAGATTAATGAGTCATTTCACTCTGTGTGAAGGTCGCTGACCACCGATGCTGCACATTACACGAGGTTCCCTGCCATGTGATGTATCAGGAGGGTTCCCCCCTTGTCCGCACACTGTCCCGCGCCACTGAAACCCTTGCAGCGCGGACGAGGGCAGCGTGAGGGTGACCGATGTAGCCGTTAGCGGTTCTTAAAGGAAAGAATGAACAATAAGAAGATTGGTTGTGGGGTGCGCGATAACTGTCTCTCAATTGAGGACATCTCAACCGATACACTCGCGGGGGAATGGGAATCGAAGGAACAGTGAGACTGAAGAGAGTGGGTTAAAAAAAAAGAAAAAAAACAAAGAAAAGGTATGAGAGGAAGAAACAAAAAGGTAGAAGTCTGTTAGAAAGTTGCTTTTCGCTGCATTAGACATATCGTGAAGCTATTGATTATCATCCACGCTGAGTATTTGAACAGAATGCCGCTTGATAGCCAAATACCAAAAAAAATAAAAAAAATAAAATAAAACTTCCAGAACACTTCACGCACTTGTAAAAATACATGTCGGAACACACGTACGAATACAAGCACGTGTACACAGACTGCCTGAGTACCCCACCTTACCTACAAAAACCTCCTCTCCCCCCTCTCTCTCCTCTAGGCATCCCTCGCCGCGGCAACCACACCCTCACTGCGCATGCGCCTCCCCTTCTCTCTCCCCCTCCTACGCTCCCCCCCTCTCTCCTCCAGGCATCCCTGCCCGCGGCGTCCACACTCCCACTGCGCATGCGCGTCCCCCCCTCTCTCTCTCCTCTCCTACGCTCCCCCCTCTCTCCTCTAGGCATCCCTGCCCGCGGCGTCCACTCCCACTGCGCATGCGCGTCCCCCCATCTCTCTCCCCTCTCCTACGCACCCCCCGTCTCTCGCCTCGCGACGCCGACGCAGGCAGCGTCTGCTAGCGAGTTCCTTGGTTGAAAAAACCGACTGCTCGCGCTGCACAGCCGTTCACTGGCCTACCCCGTATATATGGCACTGGATCTTGACCTGCAAGGTGGTGCCGGTGGGAGATTTCTCCTGTGCGTTGTTGAACAATAAAAATTCACAGCGTGCGCGTTAACTAAAAGCGGACTGCGGGTCTCTGTGTACAGTCGGAGTCTTCTGTCTCTCATCGCCCATTAGCAGCGATTGGCATGTTCCAGTAGGAAACACCGCTCCATCACTGCGTGCTTTGCGCCTCCCCAGTTTTTTCTCCTGCGCAACGCTGCGATGAGCGCCAGCGTCAGCGCCGCCGCCAGTGTAAGCGTTAGCGCCCGCTGCTTCGCATCTACACATGGTTCCCTTTAGCGGGAGATGGTGTAATTTTTTTGAATTTTCGTTTTGAAATCACAAAATGCAATATAAATTTGAAGCCGCACAGTACCGTCAAATGCAACGATCTCGTTTCCTGTACACCTGAATAATATCAACTAAATTGTCATGTGTCGGCCAAGAATTCTGGTGAAGGAGCGCAAGCATGTAAACGTTCTTGCCCTTTAGCCTGCTCCTCCCGCTCCACACACTTGGGGAACCAAGGTTATGCTGCAATGAGTTCGCGCTGCTGATTTTACATGATTGGTAGTACTTTCAAACTCATTATTGATAGTGCTATCGATAGTTTTATTTTTTACCATCGATAGTTCAATAGTGAGCGAACTATCGATAGTACAATCGATAGTTCTCCATCACTTCTGAGCAGAAGACCACTGAGCAGACCTCCCCCTTCTCATTTTTTTTCTTGTCTTTGTTGCTGTTTGTCCTAAATTGTCAATACTTCTCTTTGTGATCTCTGTATTTTCTTGCCAATATTTTCACCTGCGATATCGCGTGAGTTTCAGTGGATTTAATTGTTCCCTGTGTTTCACATGCTGTAAAGATTGTTCAACAAATATTAGATGCGAAGCAGCTCTTTGACTCACGTGTGTAACGCCGTACGTTACGTGCGTCCGTACGAATGCGTCGCAACGCGTTCCCCTCGCCGTAGCTGTTGGAGCGTTGCCAAGTAGGTCACGCCACAGCTGCGCGTTGACGTCACGCTCCCCTCGCACGCTTCCCTTGCAGGTGCGCGCTGACGTCACTCTCTCCCTCACCCGCAGCATGCTCGCGGCAGCGCCCGCAGCTGCCGGCTGCTCCGTCCACTCGCAACACCTCTGAACGTGTCACTTCTCTCTCGCTTCACCGTCTCCACCGCCCGCAACGCTCGACCGCACGTCGAGTGGAAACACTCTTTCGGCTCGTTTATCTGCGATGACGCCCGTTTCAACCGGGTCAACGCCGTGCGCACCGCTGCTGCTTCGCATCCCATCAGGGTTCCCTTCGGGGAGATGGTCCAAGTTTTAGGGGCGAAGCTCCTCTTAGTCTAACCTTGTCAGGCGTAACGCGTAACCCCCCAGTATCGCCTGCCATCTCGGAGGCCATGATAAGAGAGGACCATTTCTCGTCTCATTTCCTAGATGGCGTTACTCTGCCGCTACTCTCCGAATTGCCGCTACTCTCCGATTGGCTGCTGCGCGCGCTTTGCCTGAGTGCGCGGCGATCGAGTGCCTCTCTCAGTCTCCTGGATCGTCGCCGTACGTGTCGAATCGTTGGTGGGGCATGGACGAAGCGAAGCAGCGGGCGCGGAGGGCCGCCGCTTCTCGGGCTCGCCTTTCGGGGTCCGCTGCTCTCGCTGCTCGGAGTGCACGTTGGCGCCGCTAGCTGTGCACTTCTCCGACCACAAGTGCGTAATATATAAAGGTAACTTGAAATCTCAATAAAAGTTTTCTTCACCGTACCTCACGTGTTTGCATGATGATTTTATCGGGCGAACTTCTCGGAGGGTTAAGGGCATCAACCATAACCTCTCAAGCTTCGCCCACCTCACCATCATTCACCTCGTGGATATGCTGTAATTTTTTTTTTCAGATTTCTTTCAGAGATTTGTTTTAGAATGTTTTCGAAGATTGTTCAGCATTTTCTTTTGTACAATCCACTCCTGCCTATGTCTTGTAAAACAAGCTGGCAGTGCCAAATAAATAAATAAAATATGAATGTACGCATGGCTGCCCAAAAAGCATGGCTCTCATTTTTTTAGCCCACAATCAATCGTTTGTAAATTTTTACCGTAATCTGCAATATCAGTATCGACGAGCTTTTAAGTAGGATGTGCGTTTGTATCCCAAAAAGCGTAAGCGAGATTTGTTGTTTTTAGATACTCGGCGAAATGAGCACTCACTATCTCCTATACATTTACTCGAGCAGAAAACCCAATTTTATTTATTTTCTGTCTCCGCTGGAAAACCTGCGGAAAAAGTTTTGCTGGAACATATCTTCCATCAAAGTCTCCCGAACACACACATACAAGTTTTTGATGGCTCGTGGCTAATTAATTTACGTGCTGCCTTCGTATAACAGCATGGTAGAACGTTTGACCAGCTCTTTCGTCAGAGCTCTTTCGAAGCCTCCCACAGACTTCACTACTGAAAATATCCGGAATAAGAGAGGAGCCGAAAACTTTCTCTGAGTGGAACTCGCTTTAGAGACAGGGTGGTCAGAGGGGAAACAGAGCGGTTCCAATAATCCGGATTAAGTCAGACCGTTCATCCGGTCCCTTTGAGTGTGCACTCTGTTTTCTAGGTGGAAACACCCCACTGGAGTGCCGCACCATGCTAACCTTGTGGTTTTGCTTCTTTGCTCAACAAATGTCCCGCAAATACTTTGATCTCGGGCATTGACGCGGATAGCGGCTAGTGTTGCGATCAGGCATTCCCTCTCGCAGTAGGCTGAGTGGAAGGAGTCTGTCTACGTTCGCGGTTTCCCTAAAAATATGTATATATTTCGTCATCTATCGGGTTTCAGCAAGCAAGAGTATTCCAGCATTAGTTGTTGATTTCGACAGAAATGTTCATTTTGTGCTCACTCGGAGACTTCAAGCGATCGAAAATTTGCTACATTCACTAATAACACGGGCTGGATTCATTGGTTCGCACTCTTTTTTTTATTATTATTAAGTTGGAGCATTATCCGGACTACCTGCCATGTTTTCACATTAAGCGATACTATTAGGTTAATGGATACATCGATTAAACCACACACCGCTGAGATTCATTGAACAGTTCGAGCTTGGCATGTTTACTGATATAGCGGCTTTCAAATGCGCATGGTTCGTACACTGAGCTACTTATGGCTTTCGCACGCAAGTTTTTTTTTTTTCTTCTTTTTTAACTTGATGACACTCATTTTGCGTGGTTTACATAAATAGCGTGGCAAAATGGTGGCGGTTGCGTTCGTCCACTTCGAATTAAATTCGGCCTTGGTTTTGCAGGATTCGCTTCGTCCATAGCGAATCACTGTGCAAAACGACTTTCGATCACCTAATCGACGACAGAGCCTTTTGGGTAACATCCAGGAGTTGTCAGGATGGCTTCCCCACTTTTAGATGCGGAGCATCTCTTGCTCGGGTATATGTCCCGCGGCGTCGGCGTCCGCACTCACACTACGCATGCGCAACTCTCCTCCTTCCCTCTCTCCAACAGCTGTGCGTTACTCTCTCCACTTCGCTCCTACCACCTGCTTGCGCTTCTCCTGCGTTCTCGCTTCTGCTCTCGCGGCGCATGCGCTACTCCTCCTCTAAGCGGGTAGAGCGCTGCGCGCGTTCTGTGCAACGCTTGCTTCGGTTGACTCCGCTTGACTCCGTTGATGCTTCCGATGAAGTGTGATGGAAGCAACAGTCCCGTCAGTGAGTGGGCTGACGCAAGCACGCGTCAGCATCAGCCCAAACACTAGCAACGTTACGTCCACTCAAGACAAAGCTGCGAAGCGAAGAGCATGCGACGCTGAACGCAAACGCTTGAAGCGAGCGGCGGACCCTGAACTTCGTCAGCGCGAAGCAGCTTCGAAGTGTCAACGTCGAGCAGCGGAACCCGACCTTCGAGAACGGGAAGCCACGTGTAAACGTCAGCCATAGAGTAACATACAAATTACAAGAGTGGTCACTCCGGCCAAAAGCGGCGGAGCTACGCAGCTTCATGTCGGCCGTTAGAGGCGACACATCACTCCCTGTCTTCAAGGGAACGCGCGTACTTGTTATCTACTTTAGTACCTTTTCTAGTTGCAATATACATCTACTTATCGCATTGCGGCTCTGAATTTATCTTTATCACCTGCGATTGGACGGTTCGTTATCGTCGGGCAGGATCGTACATGAATCGGGTGCGAGATTAGTGCAGAATGGCGTCGACGCGACGGCAACGGTGTCACGCTCCGTGTTCATGAGCGTTTAATGCAATGAAGTACGGACAGCTGCAGGGTGACGCGATAAAAGATGTGCGATAATGTGCTCGACGTGCTTCGTGGTGTTGGCTTGTTTCGTGTGCCTCTCTGCTTGGCTGCTGCTATTGGTAAAAACGCCGTCATTAATTAGTAAAGTGCGTATTGTATTCGTCATGTTAAGCTAACACCTGTCGCGTTGGGCTGTTCGGCGCAGAGAGCTTCTTTGTGCTCCTCACTTCGCGCATGTTTGCGAGAAAATTGTTTCTTGGCTCGAGAAAGTGAGTGAGTCGCCGCTTGCGTCGTTAGGTTTTCTTTGTGCCGGTACACGTAGTTTGAATTCAATGCATGCATGTGTGAAGTTGTGTGAAGAGTGCAGTTATGCTTAACATCATTATTTGTGGCGTTCGCAGATTTCTTGAAGCTCATGTTACGAGCGCAATTAGAGATAATTTGTGAATCGAGAAAAATGTTTGTTAGCTGAGGCTACGACGTAATCTGCTGAATAAACACTCCTGCCTCGGTAACGCATGCATGGCGCCAAAAATTGCTTTGTTTTGGCTTGCGGTATCTACTCGTGACTGTTTGTCGCCAAAAGGTGATGTGAAGTGCGTCGGAGAAAATTTGTGCTAAGGCGGGAGAGAAGACATAGCCAACATTTTATTTTTTTTTTCAGGTCATGCCGTCCGGATTTAAGTACTACGGCAACTACTGTCGCTCTGCGTCGTGAACTGTATGCGTTTACCGCAGTTTTACTGTTGTGCGGGGCTTTTCATAATGTCACCTATTTGTTTATTTCTTCTGTAAAATTTATACTCCAAGATATGGCAGATGTATTGCCATGTCTTGCAGTGCAAAGAGCCCATCTCTTCGTGCGCGCGTTCATCAAACTCTGAGAAAGTGTGCATGTGTTTACCAAGAACGACTTGAAAATAAAAGTTTTCGTCTCTTCCAAGAATTCTTATGTTTTATTTAAAATGTCTGCATAAACACACAGTGGCATCGTGTGCTTGCCGCTCTGGCCGTACAGCTTACACGAAGCTGCAAACGACGAGTGAAAAAAAAAAATTAAAGTATGGCTTCCGAGACGAGCTCACACGCACAGAAGTGGTCTCGGAGGTCGTGTAATTTTTCTAATCGCTAGAAAATGGCCATTGAGACCACCGTTTCTGCGGTCCCCATCTCTGAGGCTGCGAAGGTTCCCCACGCCCGTTTGGAGCGCTGCGAACCCAAATCAGCCGCAAGGGCCTATGAGAGTGTCCTCTCTTAACTTTTTATATTACTCTATGCGTCAACAACGAGAGGCTGCTCCCGATGCTGCACGCGACCGCGAGCGCGCCGCGAAAGCGGCGCGCTCGCGTGAACAACGTTAATAACACCGTTAATAACGATCCGCGATGCTCCGCATCACCCCATGGTTCCCCTCGGGAAGATGGTGTAATTTTTTTTAGATGCGAAGCAGCTTAGAGCGGGGTTCAATCCTGTGGTGGTGTGCGTCCTGACCACCCTTACTGCGCATTCGCCTACTCTCTCTCCCACTCTCCTCCTTTACGCAGGTGTTCCGTCGCCTTCTCTCCTCCTCCCCCGCACTGCAGCCGCGCACTCTCCTCCTTTACGCGGGTGTTCGGTGGCCTTCTTTCCCATCCTCCCTCCGCGCTGCAGCCTGTAAACCCACTCCCTCCTCTCCCTCCCCCCATTTCATATAAGCGCGTGCGCTCGGTCGAGGAAGTCTCGCTTGAATCGTGCGGTCGCTCCGTCGGTTCCCGGTCGCTGCAGTTGTCTCGAAAGCCTCGCTACCCTCGCCGCAGACTTGCGTTGTCTCTCTGTAGCGGAAGCGGTAGCTCGACGCCGACGCTGGGCTTCGACCGCCGAGTGAACGTAAACGGAAACTTGGTGTGCACCCCCCAATGCTGCTTCGCATCCCCTCATGGTTCCCTTTAGTGGGAGATGGTGTAATTTTATTAACAGCGAAGCTGCTAAAGCTCGAGCTGAAACGTATTACCGGAAAAACTATCATCATCATATCAGATATGAGCCACAGAAGTTGGGTAAATTCCCCATCTCACCCCCGGTCCACTAAAAATGGAGAAGGAAACAGTTAACCCAAGAAATGGCTGTCTTCGCGGGTATGCGCCACAGAAATTTGGCAAATCTCAATACTCATAACTGGATGGATGGATGGATGGATGGATGGATGGATGGATGGATGGATGGATGGATGGATGGATGGATGGACGGATGGATGGATGGATGGATGGATGGATGAACAACTTAAATTTATTCTTGTCCGGCAAGACGCACGTTAGTGCGCAGCGGGCGACTCCCACGTTGGGACCGCCAGGCCAAGCCTGTCGGCCGCTCCGCGGGCCTGCTGGACGGCCCAGAGCTCGTCCACTAAAAGTAAAGAAGGCAACAGTTAGCCCAAGAAATGGCTGTGAAGCGACGGCGGCGGGCCGAAGACCCCGAGTACGTACCACGACGGAAATACTAGGGAACGGGAAAGGCAAAGGTGGCTGCGAGAATACCCCGAAACGATAGAAGCCCTGCCAACGACGACGCGCCCGTAGATCTATGAGAGGTGCCAACGCTCGGTTTCAGCGCTAGTTTCTGAAGTTTGGACATCCGTGTCGTGACTGTGACTGTCTGTAGCTTAACTTTAACCTCTCTGCGCTGAGAATCAACCTAGAAACAACTTAGCGTCACCTAGCTAAAGCCTAGCAACAACCTTGATGAAACCTGGAAGCAACCTAGCATCACCTAGCTACAACCTAGAAGCAACCAGATTAGGCTTCAGAATCGTTCAATTTCGCTGTTTCAAGCCTTGGGCGACTTAGAGCAAGCTTCGCGATTTGTTTTTTCACTGAATTTATTTTGTGCAAGGCAAAATTTTTCGCGAACGGCATCTCAACAGTAGCTTCTTCAGAAGAATCAGTTAACGCATTTCATGGATATTCCGTGGGTTTGAAAAAATTTCCTTCTTGGATTACTGTATAAAAAAGGCACGTCATAAATTCCATATTAGAAGGCAATCTTTTTTAATTTTACAATTTCCACAAAAAAGAGTAACCCAACTAAGAGTGTAAACTAGGGGACAAAGCAGTGAGAGGTAGAATTAAATATATATTGGACAAACGCTAACGCGCCCCGCCACAATCGCAACGAAGTGTCGCGGACAGAATCACGTGCCGCAAAATATACACAAACTTAAGCTGCAGCTTTTGTTGCAGGTCTGTTGACGTTTCAAATGTAGCATTAATGACTACCCCAGTATGAGAACCGTTAAGTAACCCAATCATTATTGCTACAATTAATTGCTACCTCAGTATGGCAAGCATTAATTGCTACCTCATTATGACAACCGTTAGGTAGCACAGTCTCTCTCATAAAAGATTGCGTAATTTTGCTTATCCTTATTGTCGCAGAACAATATGTACAATACATTATTTTATGCTTTTTTTTACTTTTTTCTTGCTTTCACATTTCTGTCTGGAGCGAAGAACTTACTTTTGCTTCTTTAGGCTATTTGATTGATCAGAGAAAGCAAGGCAAGTTTATGCGGCGTCGCGAAATCACCAAGTTCAAGAAACTGATCTTTCTCTGCACGAATTCTCCCCTTCTGGTGCCGCTCTGATATCGGCGGCCAACCGGTCCCTTCTAAATATTCTTCATTGTTCCAAGAACGGCGCACTTGACACCGGTCGCGCTATGACGTTCCCCGGCGGCCGCTTTCCCCTCGAATGTCGCGCGCGAGCCCCGCGGACGGACCCGCTGCCGCCAAGGCCTGCCTGTCAGCGCGGCGCACTCCCGAAATAGAGCGTCTTTCTTTCTCTCGGTCGCTTTTTGCTCTGTAGCTTTTATTTCTCCTTTCACTTATTTCGTAGCTCTTGTCTCCTCTTTGTTGCTCGACTCCCTAATTGCTGTCGGGTATCTGTTAAAGCACCGTGGCGCGTGTAATTGTTTTTGACGCGCTTGACAAAGCACTGCTTGCTAATTGCCATCGCCTGGCAACAGAGTCTTCCGTAATTGTCGGGATACACCCCGCGAAAGCCCCCTTTATTTATCATTTTGCCGTGTTTTTTATGTATCAGCTTTGCCGAAAACAAAGGCTTCATATATCAATGCAGTGTTTCTGCTTCGTGGGGAAAAAAATGCCCAGCGGCAACAGCTTAAGAGAGGCGAAGCTCTGAAGAAAAGCGACAGCCTTTTAGAAGCGTTTCAAATGTGTTACTGTGTATGCGCGCATATTGCAGCCGCCTTTTACATTTTTCCTGTTGTATTCAAGTAATTGCTAACAAAAAACCAGAGTTGTCTGCGAATAAATGATCTTAGAGAAACGTTAGACTTAGAGACTCTATTTATTGCTGGTGGACCAAAGACTTAATGTCAACGCTTGCCTCCACAGTTCTCTGAACTTGAAATACGTTGCGTTTATGCGTGTTTAATACTGGGTTAATGTTTTGACGTTTAGACGCAGGACCCCAGGGAATTAGATTAAGGAAACAGGAACCGGCTTCTGTAAACATATGCTAGATCACCTTTCACTGATTTTTTTTTGTTTTTTTTTTTTGTGGTAGGTATTTCTATAAGACACTGTAGGCAGGTAGTGTTAGCTTATTAACGTTATTTAAAATAATTACCAGTTTCACTAATTGTTTTGTTATAGTTGCTCACTTGAGGACACTGTTTCCGTTGACGAACTGACGGCGAGCCGAACAATAATTAAGGTGCTTCCGTGTACCACTGGTGCTCCCCTTCCATCAGTTTTTCGTGAACCCTTCAGGCACAAATTACGAAGGACTGTTGATTATTGCATCAAATTTTAACTAACTTATTACAAAGCGATGAACACTTTGATTCAAGGAAGTTAAGGTGGTAAGATTGTGCTTTGCATACTTTACTTAGCCATGATAATTACGTAGTCATAAATTATCTATTTAAAAGTGGTGCCAATCGCATTACGTTTCTGTATGAAAAAGAATTGAATCGCCTACTCAAAGTATATGCAAACCTTAATTATTAGCTTGAATCAATATCAAAAACAAAAATGTATCATTATCTTGCGTATACTGTCGTAAAGGGCGGGCAGGTCGGGCACTTTCTTAAACGCTGTAGTGTCTCTACCGATCGTTACCATCTTTAAAAATGTGCAGCCAACTGTAGGTAAAGAGGCCCTGCAACACTTTTCCAAGTAATCGTCAGACGGCTTCATTGAAGCAGTTCATTGCCTCACGAATCGACTGCCGTAAAAATGTTTTGAATCCGTCAAGTACGAGCGGAGTTGCAGGGATTTGCCGCGTGCTTTAAGCGCTTCCTTTGTCCTTTCGTGCCAGCGAGCTGACTTAAAGGGGCCCTCCAACACTTTTCAAGCCCTCATTGTTTTACATGTTTTACTAGCGGGTGGCGTAGACTGAAGGCTAAAGAGATTAGTGCAGCAAGAACGGCAGCGATAGGGGCACGCAGTCCGAAGTTTTTCAGCCTAGAAAATTCAAAATAGTACAATAAAATGGACGCCTACCCTGAACTCGATTTTCGCGGAGTCCCCTGACCACGTTTCCCTCACCCTCTGGGATGTAGATGGCCCCCCCAATGAAATGAATGGAAAGCTCTTACGCACGGGAAGCTTGCACGCCATATTGCCCGTTATTTCCAACGTACTGATGACGCCGTTGCGATGGTAACAAACAATGTGGTGCTTGAAGAGTGAACTGCACGTGCGAAACGAGGCAGCTCGCGAACGCCTCTACAATGTTTAGGAGCTTTAGTGATCTTTCTTGTTATGACGGCGTCCATATGAACGCCCTCACATTTTATTTATTTTTTTTTTCACTTCAGTTTCTTCGAACAACGACTCCTGGAGGGTTCCCCGGTGCGTTGCGTCTAGCGCCGTGGCGTTCGGCGCATTCTTTGCCTGACGCTGCAGCTTTCAAGTTGAAAAAGTCGGAGAGCTTTCGTCTGTTCCGCGTTCAATGAAAAAGCATGCTGAAGAAAAAATCACGCGATATCCACGAAGTGAATGATGATGAGTGGGCGAAGCTCGATCGTTTTTCATCCATGGCAGAAAGAGAATGTGTGGTCTGGAACGCGCTTATACTTCATGGTCATCGGCATCATCGTCATCGTTATCGCGTGTAATGGGTACATTCCACTATATTGGAACGCGCTTATTCTTCATGGTCATCAGGCGTCATCGTCATCTTTATCACGTGTAGTGGGTAGGTACATTCCACTATACTGGAACGCGCTTATACTTAATCGTTATCACGTGTAGTGGGTACATTCCACTATACTGAGTCATCGTCATCTTTATCACGTGGAGTGGGTACATTCCGCTATACGTGGCTGTCTACCTACCTACTGTGATGCAGGTTCTTTTTATGCTTTGTATTATCTCTCTAGGGCTGAGCCTCTGAGAGTTTCATCAAGG
Organism: Rhipicephalus appendiculatus; assembly: GCA_030522465.1. Classification (NCBI taxonomy): domain Eukaryota; kingdom Metazoa; phylum Arthropoda; class Arachnida; order Ixodida; family Ixodidae; genus Rhipicephalus; species Rhipicephalus appendiculatus. The sequence goes on along the minus strand of JALIZH010032945.1, from coordinate 6,267,368 downwards.
ACAAAGCCATTTGTTTAACAAAACCACACCAAACGTTTAATCAAGAAATGAAGTGGGAAAACTAACACACAAGTAAACAATTAATAAAAAGTTCACTGCACACGGTCAAACACTCTTAACAACAAACAAAGTGACAGTTCAAAGCCTTAAACTACACACCATTGTTCTGACGCGGCTGAGCGGCTGAGCGGGGAAGAGTACGAGTTCAGTCTCACCAAGAAGTTGAGGGCTGGCCGAGGCATGCGCTACCGGAACGCGGTGGCTCCGGCTTGTAAATCTCAGGCGGGCTGGCTATGGATAAAGGGACGTGGTGGCTGTTGAGCGACGCGTTGAAAAACCGGAGGCAGTCAGGCCAGGCAGCTGGACGCACCGCTCGGGCCCGTAGCCCGACTGCTCCTGCTACGTTGCCTGTCGGCGCCGAAGTCCGTAGGCCTTGAGGTGGAGTTCCTATGCTGCTCAGGTCTCCACGCACAGGAACGGGACGGCAGGAGGCCCCGGCCGGTTGAAGTCCTGGAGGCTCGGGTCCGTAACCCGGCTGCCTTCCTTCAACGCCCGGTCCGGCGACGACCTTCTGCTTGCCTCGTTCCGATGGAACTCCCCTGATCTCCCCGGCCCAAGCTGCTTCTCTTGTCGGGCACACTTGTCCACTCCTAATTGGCTATGGTGAAGTTTCGTGGTGTTTCCTGATTGGGCCACGTTCATGACAACTCCTTGCGCCTCGCGCTCTCAGAAGTTATTCGTCGTCGTCGTCGTCTTCCATTCGAAGCTGCGCTCATCTCCGCTCGCGCACGTTTTTCCGTCGTCCTTTTTGAGAAGCGCACTTTTCAAAGGCGCACAATTCAAACGCGCACCACACTCATCACATAGGCCCCTTTTTCGAAAAAGTTTTTCTGTTCGAAAAACTGCCGCTTGGTGCGTGGGACATATCGTCCATACATCCACCATAGACTCTAAACAACTCACTAGTTGTCTACTGACAGGTTTCGGTTACAGTCAATGAGCACAGAGAGCGTATTGCTCCCAACAAGTAGAAGCTTATTCAAATACACAAAACCTGTCCAATGGCAGTAGAGTAATATGTCAGTAATGTTATAATGAGATTATATTACATTGTACATGTAGCACCGAAGTGAGGCGCATTCTAGCAATTGCACTCTAATCACAAAGTCCTAGTGAACACTCTTCCACAATAAAACTACATGACTATTTAAAATATAGGCCTGTTCCCACTAGCAGACAGGTGATCACTGACTTTCACCATTCCGGCCAAACGAGCACAATCAATGCACCATAACCATTTCGAAAAACTTTGCTCCTTAAATCCACGCAGGCTCCCACTATGTACTCAAAGATCTGCCCAAAATCTATTGACGCATATCACACCTAGCACCAAATTTGTACGCATCACCTGACTAAAACTCAAACCCAAGTTTACAACAAACTCTGTTATGTACAAAATATCTATGTCCGTTTTTAAAGTCAAAGTCCATAAAGAACAACCGGTTATGGAACATGAAGATCAAGTAATAGCGTCCCAAACCAGACGGATTGCCCCTCGCGCACGTTGAGAAAACAACTGTGGCAAATATGCTTTCATGCGCTTTCGCTGAAACGCGTGTCTGCACCCCCGCCTGAGACCCCATGGACGCTCATCGGAATTTCTAGCCACAGAGCAACAAGGAATGGACTCGAGCTGAAGGCGTTGCCACCAGACACATCGAGACAGGAGCGTCTGAACGACATCTTCCCTCACGCGAACGCCTTCCTCTGGCTCACAACCTAACCAACACAAACTCTGAGTGGCCTCTGCAAATCGAGACGCCCGAGCAAACGCATAAGGTTCCTCGCTGATTGAAAAGGAAAGCCCTTGCACTCGGCTAACCTTTCCTTGTTCACCTTTGCCTGACTTAGCGCTTTGTTCAGCACAGTTCATCTTCTCAGACTGAGCACTCTGTCCGTTTAAGTGAACACAAACACTAGGGAGGTGGGCAGCGTAGCGGCGGTAAAAATCTACCCAGAGTCCAATGTGTGTCGCTTTCTTCTTTGCGGACATTGGTCACAAGTAGCAAGAACAAATCGCGCACACAAATCGTTACGCGGCATCCCCGAGGGGGATGAGATATCATTTTGAAAATCTGTAACTTTATTAAGCGCTCACCTCTAAGTAAGTTGTGCATTGTTTTCTCTCACGGTTCTGGCGACGCTGAATACTTTTTCACCGTTCCTTAATTATCTGACGCAGACACGCCTTTTCTTCAAAATGTGTGGGTAGTGGTGGTGGTGATGTTGCAGCAGAAGCGGTTGGCCTGTCAGACATAGCCAGCAATAGTTTCGCCTGAGTCTCTCGTGAGTTGGCTGTAGTCTTTCGGCACTGCTATGTGTATCGCAGGAAGGCAAAGAGCAGTCGCTGCATTCTCCTCCTGATTACCGCAGGCTTCAAAATGTTAGCACATTTTGAAGCCTGACGCGAGGCTTCAAAATGTGTTAGCAGGAACTCTTCACTACATGAGTGCACTTCTCAATTGTTCTGCTCATTGAAATTGTACATTGCACCCGAGGCCATGCAACTTTGAAACTATGCCTACGTTTTTTTTTTCTTTAATTTGTCCAACATAAGCTTTTTGTTTGTAGATCTCTCTTAATATTCGGTCGCATTCTGGAAACACAAATAGCTTGCAGCCATTCAGACCACCTATATACCAAGATGCCAAAGGTTGGCTGGCTCCGAATCAACGCCTCCGCCTACAGTTACTCACTGGGGGCACCTCTCCACTCCGCACCGCTGTTTTGCTCAGTTAAGGGGATTGTGGCATGATGATACCATTGCACGCTCACGTCAGTCCTACACGTTCCCAATGCTGTTTAGGTAATCGCGGGTGCCATGGAAACAACTGTAATGTGTCCTGATATAACAAACTCGACGTGCGACATTGTTATGTCCTCAAGCGCAAAACCTGGGAAATATAAACAAGCAGAGGCGAGGGTGCTTGGCTGTAAAAAAAAAAAAAATATATATATATATATATATATATATATATATATATATATATATATATATATATATATATATATATATATATATATATATATATATATATATATATGATTTTTTACGTACAACTATGTATTTAAAGAAACTTCAATATCGCATGCACCACTCCTTTTTAAAGTTTTTGTTACATTTTAGCAGTATATTTCGAAGCTAGACTTTCGCTCGCACCAAACAAAGGGCAATCAGGCCTTTAAGCCTGGTGTCAAATGCTGGATTTTCTCGCTTTGAAAGGAGATTATCGAGTCAGTTCATACTACGACATAAAGTATTGCACAGGGAAAAAAGTCTTAAATATCTCAATTGGTTAGTGCTGTTATACTTTGTCAACTTACTTTGGTTATAATTCGTGAGGACGGCGTTTCTAAAAGATAAATTTGGTGAATATGCCATCATAAGCAGGATGAGAAACAAGAGAAACAATAAATAGAAACAAGGAACGTCGTCCAGCTCCGCTCTTCTTTCAGACTTGGCACCACTAGTGCGAAGCTGTCATAATTATTTTGTGGCTAGATGAGTATTGTTTCTTGATTTCCGCGTTTCTTCTTCGATCCACCTCGGTCGTCTCTACGCCGCGTGTTGGGAATTCGTATATTTTGCGAAATATGCGTCCTCCCGCTATTTCTTCTGCTTCTTTTCGAATTTCAAGGTGAGTTGTTACATTTGGGGCAGCACTCTTGTGCGTACAAGCCAACTCCTACGGCAGTTCTTATTTCTTCCAAGTATCAATTCATTATTAGGAAGGTAATCAGTAGCATTTCCGCAATAGGCCCATCACTCAATCAGTACGCAGACGCACGCGCTGCACTATGCTATATAGATGATGAGCTCTGGGAGCGACGGCCGAAATGAAGCGCATTCTGTCGTATTTGGCTTGTCTTTTGTTTTTGTTTTTCCTATAGCAATTTTCTCTTTCTGTCCATACACATGAGGCTGCGGCGTCTACTAAAGGAGGACGCTATTCTCATACAAGCGCTGCAACTCAGTTCTTTGCTTTCCTAGTGTTCACCTCCTATTAATAATAATGATGTCCTTAATGCCCAATGAGGTAAGTGATGAGCTAGAAATGGAAAATTCTCATTCAGGAACCAACTAAGGTTGTGCAGCCTGTGCGTTATTTTCTCATACTGCTCTGGGTTCTGCGCTTTCGCGCATATCTTCGCGAATAGACTCGAAACTGAGCCCAAAGTTACAAGCTAGCACTGAACGTCGGTTCAGTGGCTGTGACAATATTTTTCTATTAACGAGAAGTCATTCGCTACGATTGACGGTTGTTCGATTGTCGATTTCCGTATAGCATTACGTTGCAGCAGCATTGTGTACTTGAATTCACGTACCTGTTAAAAATTTATACCTTAATGTCAAAAAATTATTTTAGGACCCTGCCTGCCATCTCTCATGGCCACTGTGTTTCAGCGAAAATCTGAACACCCCCCCCCCCCCCCCCCCCAAAAAAAAATTATCAGTCCCAAGCTGCCAAACAAAGGTGTGTATTGTCCATGTCCAATACTTCAACCAGCTCAAAGCACAGTTCCGATTCAGCAACCCGCCCTTTAGTCGCGCCTTAGCTTAAATTTACGATCAGTAAATTTAACGATGTTTCTTAGCTAATTTTACTTTTACTTAGAAGGCATGTCTGTATCATCTTTCGAGGCACTCTCCTGAAGATTGTGCAGTATAAGAATTCTCAATCCCGAAGACAGATCAGGTATCGGTACCTCCAGTGGTAATAGTACCAATGCCACCAGTAGTAGCGAAGGTTCCAGTGGCACTGGCAACACCGTGGTGGTAACGGTGGTTGGGGGGAGCATTCTTACGTCGTTTTGAGACGCTGCCGTTGGGAAGGCGCAGACGCTCCTATTTAAGACGCTACGGGCCTAAGTACACAAACGTATCGCTCATGCTCCTCATTTCCTACGCAGGCTCGCCTAGGAACAGATTGTATTCGATCGGCTTCAAGTGGAGATTGAATTACATCTCATATTGCTCCCCTCGTCTCTAATTTCTAACGTGGCGCTCAGAATACTAATTAAAAATGTATTTTTAATTTTCAGAATAAAATGCACTACGTGGCTAAAAGAGAACACTTACAAACAAATACAAACATCTAGTGAAACTAAGAGCGATGTTCGGGGGAAAAAAAGGAAATTATGTCCACCCCTTTTTTTAGCCACGCATCTTCCCGACCAGACGATAATCTCCTAAACCCTCGATTTCACAATGCGCAACAGCTTCAGATAATTTAGGTTTTGTCACCTTGTCTATTTTTGCAACATCAGTCTCACTTGTCAGGTTCTCGGTAATAGAGTCTGTTTTTCTTTCTCCTTAGGAATAAACAAATATGCATGTGACTATCAAAATGCGATAAAAATTTGAAAACAGTGAATATTTATTTTTATTTCACTCGTTACCATTAAACATCAATGCAGAAACTATCCTTAAGCTACAAGGTATGTGCTACATAAATATCACCATGTTGCAAATTAATAAAAAAAAGCTCCATATGTCTCATTTTGCCCCAACCTGCGGGGCAAAATGAGACGCTGCGTGGGGCAAAACGAGACAGTGTGAAAAAAATTCATCCCTTCAGTTTTTTGCAGTAGAAAGACTTGAAATTCACTCCGTGGGCCCTTACGCAGTCTTAGTGAGCCCAGTCCTTGCACTCCACGCATTGAATCCAGACAGAACCCGGTGCTGTGTTGCTCCAAAACTCCTTGTCGATCAAACACCGCCAGTCTTTCTTTGTGCTAATGTTGTCTTTTGTTGAACTCTTGCACTTCATTGGATTATTCAACGATTGGAGGCTAGATATGTTCTGACGTATCTTCTTCGCCTTTTTTGCCGTTTTGATGCGGAACTGCTCAGGTGTTTCGTGGCTTTTAACTTCGTCAGCCTGGCTTTTTGAGGCAATGAATTTAAAACTGTGCTTGGTTCGGATTTTCCGGCGTTTGTTTTTTACTTTCGGTATTGGAGAAATGTCATTAAAACACGATCCCCAGGCGTGCTTGTGAACGACTTTACTTGGAGATTCTGCCAATTTTTTCATGTGCCTCATGAGAGCATCCTTGGGAACGCAGAATAACCTCGATACAGCGCGGATAGAGTGAGTCCTGTCCTGAACAGCAATCAGTGCTTTTTCATGTCGTTTTCCTCCCAGGAAGCTGTATATGATATTCTTTTGTATGTCCGAACCATCCTAAACAAAGAAATATAATATATAGTGAGTGTAAGTAAATGGTTCAATTAATAAGACACTCTCTAAGGCAATTCGATGCCGTTTTGTCGCGTTTTGCCCCTCTCACATGCCCGAATTCAAAAAAATTTCCGCTTTGGCCCCGGGCACCAAATGAACTAAACTTTTGGTGGTGTGTATCTAGTAATATAAAGTAACAAAATAAATAGTTACGTTGTTGTGCGGACGCCGGAGTAGCTTCGTGCACGTATCCGAAAATTTGGCCGAGCAGAATTTCGCCCCTTTTTGACGGGTCACGAACACACTAACACCAGCCGCGTAATTTTTCCCGCGCGAACGCTTTGAGCAATCATCAACTTTTACACATAAAAAGGTGGACAATTAACAGCAGCTATCGCTGAAATAGAGAAACAAAGAAAAGTACTTTTTGTATTAGCTATAGAGGTCGGCAAAGTCAAAATGTCGCGTTTTGCCCCGCGTCTCATTTTGCCCCGCCTTACCCTATGACATTTCGTATGCATTGCTAACTACTTCTGGAAGCGTTTAGGGGGGACAGGACAGCTGGAATTCAATAAATAAGGTGTCTTAAATCAACTTCGGAGTCCCGTTTTTTTTCTCTTGGTTTCAAACCTCATAAGCCCTTGAAACCAAACCTTACTTCGCGCCTCCATTCGACACCTTTTTTGGAACGATAATGACTCCAAGACTGACGCGCTTACGTGGCTTATTCGTCAAAGTTTCTCATAATGGACGTACAAATTTTGTCATGATTTATTTTGGGAAGTACCGTGACTTCTTAAAAAAAACTAACATAAAATAAATGCCTCTCTTGTTGAAGTAAGTCATCAGCACAATGTCAGCAAATTTGTCCTAGCGCTTGCATACTCTAGTTCATACTGGGTATTATTGTGATAGCAATTATATGGACATTCTCGGTGGATTTTTGCCGTCGCCGTCATGTCCCGGATATGTATATGCATGTATATATGTAAAAAAGGCACAAAGAAAAATAATTCAGAAGTAAAAAATTTCAAAGCACCCGACAGGGGATTCGAACCTGTGACCCTGTGTGGTCTCCGCAGCGCGCTGCGTTAGACCACGCAGCCACGCGCCATTCATGCTTCGG